>CM039518.1:11970141-11991161 GCA_022433055.1 Begonia peltatifolia | reverse complement strand
GAATCCCATCCAGCTAGTCAATGCAATATCCAGTGGAGGCACGGGGCCGACACCAAAGGGGCTAATGTATGTCGAGGTAAAGATCCAAGGGAGACGGATTCGAGCAATGTTGGACACCGGGGCGACCAACAACTTCATCTCGAGCGAGAGAGCTTGGCTTGGAGCTAGCCAAGTGTGACACAAAGATAAAGGCTATCAACTCGGGAGCACAGCCTATTAAAGGTACTTCTAAACCTTTGATGACCGTGGGAGAGTGGCGACGGGAGTGTCCACTCATGGTGGTCCCACTAGACGATTTTGAGCTTATTTTGGGGCTCGAATTCTTCCGGCAAGCCAAGGCGATGGTTTTGCCACATCTTGGCCTGTTGGTGATCCAAGATGACATAGCACCATGCATGGTAAAGGCAGAGACACGCGGAGGTAACATTATGCAGTCATCTCTTCAACTTAAGGCAGGGCGAGACCACCTTTCTGGCAACGTTGAGGGAGGTAAAGGAGGACCCAACTAGCAAGGTGCCTGAAGAAGTGCTACAAGTACTCGAGGAGTACGAGGATGTGATGCCATCGGAGCTACCGAAAAAGCTTCCACCGAGGCGCGATGTGGATCACAAGATTGAGCTAGAACCCGGGGCGGTTCTACCAGCACAAGCACCTTACCGCACGTCACCTCCAGAGTTGGCGGAACTACGGAGGCAATTGGACGAGCTTGTTGGAGGCAGGTTGCATCCAACCGTCCAAAGCGCCATATGGGGCGCCGGTGCTATTCCAAAGAAAGAAGGATGGGGCGCTTCGGATGTGCGTAGACTACCGAGCGCTGAACAAGGTGACCATCAAGAACAGGTACCCGATTCCTAACATAAGTGACCAGTTTAACAGATTGGCGAAGGCGACCTACTTCTCCGAGCTGGACCTGCGGTCAGGCTATTGGCAGGTGCGGATCGCGCAGGGTGACGAGGCAAAGACGGCCATGGTGTCGCGCTACGGATCTTATGAGTTCTCGGTTATGCCCTTCGACCTATCCAATGCGCCGGCCACTTTTTGCAACCTGATGAACGAGGTGCTGTACGACTTTTTGGACCGCTACGTGGTGGTCTACCTGGATGACATAGTCGTCTACAGCGAGTCACTTGAGGAGCACATACAACATTTGAGGCAAGTGTTTGAGCGGCTGCGGCAGCACTCATTGTATGTGAAGCGGGAGAAGTGCGAATTTGGCATGGAGGAGATCAACTTCCTCGGCCACTACATTAGGCGGGGTGAGATTCGCATGGATGGTCGAAAGGTGGAGGCGATCGACGGATGGACCGAGCCCACCAAGGTGGTTGAGTTGAGATATTTTTTGGGTCTAGCTAACTACTACCGCAGATTCATTGCGGACTACTCCAGAATAGCAAGCCCATTGACAGACTTGTTGAGGAAGGAGCACACTTGGCAGTGGACAGACTCATGCCAAGAAGCATTCGAGCAACTCAAGCGAGCGGTGACTTCCGAACCGGTGTTGAAGTTGCCAAATTTTGCAGCGCCATTTGAGGTGCACACCGATGCGTCGGACAGGGCTATTGGAGGGGTTTTAACACAAGATGGGCATCCAGTGGCATATGAGAGCCGCAAACTCAAGGGGGCGAAAGAGAGGTATTCGGCCCATGAGAAAGAGATGGAGGCGGTCATCCATTGCCTTATGACATGGAGGCACTATTTGTTGGGAACCAAGTTCGTGGTGGTGACGGACAATGTCGCCAACACATATTTTCGAACGCAGAAGAAGTTGTCAGCCAAGCAAGCACGGTGGCAGAAATTCTTGGCCGAGTTTGACTTCGATTGGTTGCACAAGGTGGGCACCGAGAATAGGGTGGCCGATGCCCTGAGTCGAAAGACACACGAGGAGACCGTGGCATCCATCACTAAGGTACAATCTAACCTTGTTGATGAAATCAGGGAAGCTGCAAAGGAGGATCCAGCATATATTCGGATGGCAAGCCAAGTCAAAGAGGGCCTGGTCCGAAGATATTGGCTAGATGACGACTTGTTGAGGGGCCGAGGCAACCGGATACTTGTTCCTAGTGCGGGAGGCATCCGGCAGCGCATATTGAGGGAGACTCACGACACCCGATGGGCGGGCCATCCAGGCGTCGAGCGCATGACAGCACTTTTGGCTCGGGCTTATACCTGGCCAAGAATGGGAGAAGACGTAGAGCTGTACGTCAAGACTTGTCTAGTGTGCCAAGTAGACAAGACGGAAAGGAAGAAGGAAGCCGGGCTACTTCAACCTCTTCCAATCCCGGAGATGCCGTGGGATTCGGTTTCAATGGACTTCATCACGGGCTTTCCATCAATAGGGAGGATGGGAACTATCACGGTCGTGGTGAATCGGTTCTCCAAGTATGCTATGTTCATAGGAGTGCCGAAGGGGTGTTCGGCACATGATGCGGCGGAGCACTTTTTGAAGGGAGTGGTAAAGATATTTGGACTCCCCCGTGAGATCATCAGTGACAGGGATCCGAGGTTCACGGGTAAATTTTGGACAACATTGTTCAAATTACTGGGGACGGAACTCAAGTTTTCTACAGCAAATCACCCTCAAACCGACGGACAAACGGAGCGCATTAATGCATTACTCGAGGAGTACTTGCGGCATTTCGTGTCGGCTACCCAAAGGAATTGGTTGGAGCTATTGGATGCTACCCAATTTTCTTACAACATACACAAGTCCTCATCGACAGAGATGAGTCCAGCGGAGCTAACACTCGGATTTCAGCCGGCCACACCATTAGAGATCACACAAAGTAGGGAGGAGCGGGGCTCTTGCCCGACTGCGTATCAATATGGCATGGACCGGAAAGAGCTTATTGATCAAGCCCGAGATAGCTTGGTAAAGGCACAACATCGGATGAAGAAGTATGTTGATGGGAGGAGGAGGATGCTAGAATTCAAGGAAGGGGACAAGGTTCTCTTAAAACTCACTCCACAACTTTGGAGGAAAGTCAAGGATCGGGGATTCCACAAAGGACTTCTTCCAAGATATGAGGGACCATTCCAAGTTACCAAGAGAGTTGGATCGGTAGCCTACCGATTGCAACTTCCGGAGAAGCTCAAGCTCTATCCGACCTTCCATGTAAGTTTTCTCAAACCTTACCATCAGGGGGATCGGCTACAAGTGCAAAGGGCACCACCCGGGGTGCGGGTGGAATTCTCCAAGAAGATCGCCAAAATCCTTGACCACCGAACCATGCGGGGCAGCAAGAACGATGAACAGCGGGAGTTCTTAGTGCAATGGGAAGATGAAGAGGAGGCCACATGGGAGAGAGACATCAACCTATGGCAATTCGAGGAGCAAGTCACCGATTACCTGGCTTGGGTGTCGACGAGGCCGTCGACTTCATTTGGTGGGGGTGGATTGTCACACCCCTCTTCCCACAATGCATGAAGGCAAGGGCCAATTGGCCCAAAGGAGGGGAGGAGCCGGGCTACTCCTCGGGCGCGCGGCAGCATGAGGCACGCAGCCCGCAATGGGCGCGCGGCAGATGGCCGCGTGGCCCACGATGACGCACAAGGTGCGCAGGCCATGAGGTAGACATGGGCCAAAGAGCAGATCCGTGAAGCTATGTAAGTAAGTGCTAAATTGGCTAAGTGTTGGGCAGGACATTTACTGAGCAGGCAGTTACAAGCACGCGATGTGCACACGGGGCGCACGCGGTGCGCGCAGCCGAGGCATTACGCTCCAGCAGGGCGCTGAAGTTATGGGCGCGCGCAGTTGGCGCACGCGGAGCAGACAAGGACTGGACACGGCATGGGGATAGCCGTTGGGGCGTTACGGCAGGTGACATAGCCGTTGGCGCGCGGACATAGCCGTTGGTGAGGCGTTACACCTCGGCAGCTAGCTGTTTGCGCGGGGCGTTACGACCGCGCGCTATACGCGGCAGGCACGCGGGACGGACACGGTGTGCCAGATGGGCGCTGGGCGCGGGATGCTACTTTCAGATGGGGCGCACTTGGCAGGCTGGAGACCGAGCCTTCGCGCAAGCGGCATGCATTGATGGCGCGCACGTGGCAAGCATTGGTGCGCGCGGCCAGCATTGAAGATGGGCATCCGATGGGCATTTAGTGTCCAATTAAAAACATGGCTCGGCCATGTGATGTATATAAGCCTCTTGAGACACCAAGCTAAAGGTATCCGATAAAGGAGTTCATAAGGCATGTTGTGGTGATCCTTGAGCAAGTGTTCCTAGTCTTTTGTATTCGGAATAGAAAGGAGGGTTGGGAGGTTTTGCTCCTGTAAATACTTGTGTTAGTTCTACTCAATTCCGCAAAGCACCAATGAGGAGGAAGGCTGGTCGAGTCGAGGACCCGGCGCCGCACATCCTGAAGGCAAAAATTCTTGGTGCGAATTTGAGGGTGTGACAGTAAGCCTCACCTCCCTTTTCTGTCTTGATGCTCGATCAAATAGAGTCAATCCTGCTTTAAGTTTCTGAGACGTTGGGGGAACATTTGCATGTGTTGATGAGGTGCAATTCGTGGTGTTCAATCACTTAGTGGTGGAATGCACAATTTTAGAAGAAAAACGTGTAGGAGTGTGCTGTGAATTTCGGGTTTTCTGAATTGGAAACTTCAAATTGTTGCTAGATTATACTTAATAGGTTAGAACATGATAGATTAGTGAGGAATTGAGTGAGTTTTGTTGAAGAACCAAAAATATGGAATTTTTGAATGAAGGGCAGATTCTGTTTTTGGTGTTTTTCACCTAGCTGCACCTTATCGTTTTAAATTCCATTGTAGTATGTTAAATTAGGTTGTTAGAGGAGCGTTTAGCCACCAAAATTGTTCGATTCAAATAACTGATGCAAAAGTTATGCACGTCGGAAGTTTATGTCGGGTTTTGGATCACAAGTTGGTTTAGTGGACAATTTTGGTTAGTTTGTGATACGTTAAGTTAATGCTAGTGGTTTTGAGCATCAGTTAAGTGTTTAGACGAGTTTTGACAGTAATTAGTTTTATGTTTAAATGAACCAAATTTTTTTTGTGAGGTTGTGCACCGAGAAAGCTTAGGACGCTAGGTAAGTAGTGAATACATGTGTTTTGCGCAGGTGGGCCTACACCGAAGAACATTAGGATTATGTTGTTTGATTGTGATATGCGTGCGTATTGTTTGACATGCATCATGTTTTGAAAAAAGGTACGAAAATAGTTTTGAGCATGTTTTGAGTAAGTGGTGGTGAGGCGACTCGGGGAGTTACACGGTGCATAACCAACCGCGAATTCTTCTCAGAGAGTGGGCTGGTTGGGCCGTCACACGGCGTGTATGTGTTAACAGTGAGGATGATGGACGGTGGCGCCGCGAATCCTGTTCGGGGAGTGGGCTAGTACATCACTGGTCACGGATCCCACGGGGCCAGCTGGGCTGTCGCGAAATGTGTGTGTAGCAACTGTGGCCCCATTGCTGAGGAAACTGGGATGGTGGCGACGCATCAAGGTGTAGTGTGCGCGAGGTTCACCCTCACCGTGGTGCGGTTGCTGTGAGGTGGCGCGTGTGTGTGGCTTGAGGCCCTTGTTGCTGGGGAGTACGGGACGGTGGCGAAGTGTTAGGATGTAGCATGGTGCGATGTTCACCTTTACCCTGGCACGACTGCACTACGCGTCGCAAATTGTGACAATATGAGCGTGAGCTTAGAGATTGCATTGTCGGTTTTAGTTTCATATCGCACTACTTGCTAAGCATTAAGCTTATGTTGTGTGTTCTATGGTTTAGGTGCAGAGGTTTCCGCTGTTGAGATTCAAGAGCCCAGTCCTAAGCATGAGGGTAGTTGGTGGCGTGCGACCAAAGGCACCTGATAGTGGACTGTTAGGGTTACCCAACCCAGGGAGGTGGTGAGTTTTGGTGAGGTGTTTGGGGTTTTTCTTGATGTATTTTGGGCACGGTTCTATTTTACATGTTGTATAGTGTGCAGATGTGGTTTTCCTGATTGTTTGAATAATATTGAGGATGCGTGTATATATTATATGTATGAGCACTGTACTGCTCTATACTGTGGATTTTCTTCATCAATAGTTGTCAGATTTATTTCCTTTCGCTCTGTTTTTCCTTCCATAATTTCTTGATGAATTTGGTTGGTGTACTTTGGGGATTTATATGGTGTATTGTTTGCAAGTTGGCGTCAATAGGTACAAAGGTTACTCTGCCGAATTTCGGGAGAAAGGCAGGGTGTCGGGAAGTCGAACAAAGCACGCAAGGAGTGCCGGTGGGTCAGTTGGGAGCGCGGAGCATGCTGCCCAGGTTGAGCCCACATGCGGTTGCGCGGCATGGCTATACCGCGCAGGGCACGCGGTACTACAAGCGCACGCGAGTTGTGCGGCGCTGAGAGTGGGTGCGCGCACGCGGACGTGCGGTGAGGAGGTAGGGAACGCGGTGTTGAAGTCGTGGGCGTGATGCGTGCAGCGCCGGAGGGCGTGCGCGCCGCTCCTAGGCAGGGGTGTGCGCAGGCAAGGCCGATTAGGGCGCGCGGGGTACAGTTGGGCACATAAGGCCGTGTTGGGGGCGTGCAATGCCGAGCATCGGGAGCGCGGCGCCGAACCCAAGAAGCGCGCGCGGCAAGTGTCGGGCTTCTTTTCCGAAATCTTAAGTCTTGTCGTTTTTTTAAAAAAACCCATTTAAATTGTTATTTTCCACTACGTATTTTATATTGAGGATTTACGCGTTCCTTCTTCGGGGCATGAGTCGTTTTCGAATCGGGTCGAAAAATTTTATACTTACAAATGTCCTTTTGAACATGATTGAAAAATGAGAGTGGTGTTAAATTGAGTGAGTCCACGTTGAGTTTCTGGATGTCATAGCGTGGAGTCTTACAGGGTGTACTGTTAGGTATCGGAGAGACCCGAAATCGGTGGGTTTTGGAATGCTTCGGTCTGAGGTGTGTCAGAGATAGCAAGAGAGCGGAGTTTTCTAGGATGTTGCTGTTGGGGTGTGACAGATTAATTCTAGAGCCACATCTTTGGGTTGTTAGGTGAGGTTACCAACCAATCCTGTTAAGGAATTGATTTCACCTTGCATACTTGACTCACCCTGTTGATGAGTGTAAGGTTCGGTTTGAGGTATTTATTTACCTTGGTGAAGTTCTTGGTTGGTGGTGTGAGTGTGTGGTGGATCATGTGAGAATCCGCTACTGTTTGTCATTACTAAGTATTAGGAAGGGTAATCAAATTGTCGTTTTTAAATTTTGGGGTTTACTAAGTATTAGGAAGGAGCAAAATTGTTGTTTGTTTGTTTTTTTTTTCTTTTTTTGTTACGAGACTAAACTAAAAGATAGATTTGAGGGCCTAAAGGGTCATTTTTGGGCTCGAAACAGGGGTGTCATGGGAATAGCCATGACAACGTTGTGGGCCTCTGAAAGAGCTTCGATATGATATCTTACAGACAAAATTCTAACACCCGTAGCAAAAGTTATGACCGTTTAAAGTTGACGAGATCCTAATCTAGTTTAGTCACGTAGCTAGGTGGGGAATTTTTTTCAAACACCCTATGTGCACTTAATAAAAAAAACAGTTTTGGAAAACTAACCTTAATAATTTCAAAAACCCAAAATTTGAATAATAACTACAAAATGATAATAACCACAACTTTAAGCAAAATTAATCTACCAAAATTCAATATAACTCAAATATAATCAAAACACAAGATTAATAGATTAAAAATTCATGGTTTGATAACACTATTCTCTGATTCAAACACATCCTAAAAACCCATTTTTCCACAATCCAACAATCTTTAAAACACTAACCAATTCAACCAAGCTTTATAACTTTGTGCAAGATCTATGCAATATAATATTAGAACAGGTAATATGAATCAAAGACAGCAAGGATAAGTGATTAAAGCCTCAAACTGTGCCTCCTTCTCTAGCAGATTCTCATGCAAATGAGATATGGTTTGTGTCGGCCTTCCAGGGTGTTTTCCTTAAGAGAAAAGCTAAACAAAACACGACAAAAAAAATTAGCTGTGAACAATGTTAAACAATGGTAGGTATAGCAGCAAAAACATAACTGAATGGTGAAGATGAATGAGCGGTCAACCTGGTTTTTTTGTGCTGGCTATTGAAACCCGCCAAACCTTATGAAAAGGTTGAGCCAAATGCACCAAAAACACTCAAAGGAAGCACCCTATGCTCTAATACCACTTGACACGATGGTCCCTAGAGAAGGATCTGTGTTACCAACAACAAGTGCTCGGGTGAAGGTGATGGTGCAAATCCTTAGGGAACCCGAGAGCTATCTAACGTTAGGCTCGATTCTTTTAGACTCAACGAGAGTATTAATGACAGCAAAGATCGACTGGGGTGGGCAGAGAGTATTAACGAGTTGACCGCTTTTGTAATGTGTGTAGCAGTGTCGACCACGGTGTTCGACCGGAGCGGGCAGAGGGTATTAAGGTGTCGACCGTTGTAACACAAAGAAATTTTCCATTGGAGTTTATTTTGGAATTTTGTAATTTTAATCAATGGGGTATTGATCCGAATTAATAACGAAAAATTTCTGCCCTTAAGTAAAAGATTATTTTGAACCTAATGTTGGAGGGAAAAATTTGAGAATCCAACTAGAACCCGACGGAATCACAGATTTGTGAAACGGTTAAAGGTGTAGGGCAGTTTGGTAATTAGAAAAAATATTTATATATAAAATGATAAGTAAATTGAGAAGAAGAACACCATCGGTGTTCTTCTTCAAAGCAAACCCCCTCCCTCGTTTCTCTTCTGCTGCGAGCAATCGGCGATCGATTCCTCTGTCGTTCTTCCGAATCACGGTAAGTTCTAGTTAATTTTGGTTAGCTAGTTGATGTGTTAGTGTTATTAGTGACAAAAACGGGTTTGGCAAAAGTATAGGGTGATTCGGTGAAGACCTCGGAGAGAAATTGAGTGTAGAGTTGACTTTGATCCGCATGTTGGTGCCTAATCTAGGAATAGAAGTAGGTTATGAAGTTTGATGAGAAAGATTTAGCGTTGGGATAGCCGAACCCTCGAATTGTGGAGCGGTATCATTAGAACCACGTTCGACCAAGTTGCGGATGTCCAATTATGAAATGGATGAGACCATAGGAAACAAAACGTCCTCAGGAACCTGTAGCACGTTGAATCGTCCAATTTGGACGAATATTTGAGAAGTTATGAATTTTCAAAGTTGGTCGGAAATTGTGTGGGATTTAAGTTTAGTGGGGAGTTTCAGCTTTAGTATGAATTAGGGCTTTCAAGTTAGGAAATTATAAATTGAATGAGTGGAATTGAGGGATGTATGATTTTATAAGTATTCCAGTTAGAGCACGAAGTTACGAAGCACGAGAACATTTCAAGGACGCCAAGTAAGTGATGGATCGTTTGTGAATTGCCTTCGGGCCTACACCATGGAATGGTAGGACTGTTTGTTTGCTTGATTGTTTTGTTGATTTTATTCTTGTTTGGTTGTTTAGTTAGTGGGTCGTGCATATTGCATTGTTTGAACTACGAAATACGAGTTTTGAGCATGTTTTGAACTATGCATATGAAATGTAATCAGATAAGAAAAGATTTGCCACGAATGGGTGAACGCCTCGTCGTTAACGTGCTAGTGAGAAAGCACTAGGGGGTTCCCATGGATGAATGTACGTAAGATGACATGGTTTGCAAACGCCTCGTCGTTAACGTGCTAGTGAGAGAGCACTATCGACGATCGATGTTGGGAGGAGATTTGGTTTGGGCGTTCCGTGCGAGATCATGATGTGTGCCTTCAATCTCACTCCGTGGGTCATGGTGTGGTTGTGCTGAGTGGAGCAGGATGTGTGCCTACTTGAGTCACACGTGAAAGTGAAAGATGAAAGCAACGAAAGAAAACGAAACAAAGTGTAGAAACTGCATGTGTTAGGGGTTGAGTTGTGCATTGGTTTTAATTCATATTTCATACTTGCTAAGCATTAGGTTTACGTTTTGTGTTCCGTGGTGTAGGTTACGACGAGCTATCTGGTGAGTTGTTAGGTGATGAACGTGCCTAAGATGGGTTTGGGGGCGTACGATGCATGCCGGTGCAGGCAGTTGTCAGGGCAACACAACCATGGCGAGTTAGATGGTGGGATTTTTGTAAGTGTTTTGAGTTGAATAACGATGTATAGATTTTGAGGTTATAGGTAGCGTGGTGCGGGTATAGTCCTCAATTGAAGAGAATCATGTTGTTTTGAAATTTACTTGGAGAAGTTATGTTTTCAAATTATAGGTTTTACTTGGTGAATTTGATCGAGGAATGTGTGCCGCGCGTTTTTAAACGAATTGGTGTTGATTTTTACTGATATTGGTGTGAAGTGTCGACCGAAGTTCATAGGTGTCGAACGGTCAGTGTAAATGGGAGGGTGAGTGTCGACGACGGGGTTTGACTGACGCGGGCAGAGAGGAACGAGGTTTCGACCGGTGACCGTGGGTGTTGATCGGTCAGTGCAAATACAGCGAGAGTGTTGACCGCGGGAATCGACCTGCTCAGGCAGAGATGGTCAAACTGTCGACCTACAAAAGCAAGAGTCTACTGCTCTCGTAGCTGAGCATAGAAATGTCGATCAGTGATTTCTAGTGTCGACCGATGAAAAGTACCGAGAGGAATGTAGTGTCGAACGGTGTTCCCGGTGTAGACCGATGAAAAAATCGAGACCACTCAAGTGTTGACCGGCGTTTACAGGCGTCGATAGGTCTCTTTATTTTTATATTTTAAATGGTGAAGTCTATTTAAACCAAATTTAAACGAGTTTTCCGCTGCAATGCCGATTAAAATGTTTTCAAAAATGTCATTTTAGGTCGAGGAATAAAAGTTTCAAAATTTTACGAAATTTTGTGATACAAGTATCAGAGTTGGTATCAAAGCGAGTGAAGGTACCGGGAATGGGTAGGTTTCCGGGGCTTTACAAGAGTTGGTATAAGAGCGAGTGAACGTACCGGAAACGGGTAGGTTTCTGGGGCGTTACAGAGTTGGTATCAGAGTCATTATGGTCATGTCGTTCAAAGAATTACCTAACATTGCCGGCCGCCATGCAACGTGTTCCACCAACTGTAAGTAGTTGTTTATTTTAATTAGATTGTGAATTAATGCTAGATTATGCTAACCTCGTACAGGAATTAGCTGAAATTAACAGACGACCAAGACAGTCTAGAATCCCAAGAGAGGCGGTAGGACTAGAGAATGATGATAACTCGGCTACGATCAGACGACTGACCGACTTGGTCGACAGACAGTCCCAACAATTGGGAATGCTATTGAGTCAGGGACAAGGGAGCTATGGAGCGGGCTCTAGTGGAGAGAGGTTCAAAAGATTGAAGCCTCCGACGTTAGAGGGCCAAATGACAGATCCGACGGCTGCGGAAAGATGGATCCGCACCATTGAGAATATGTTCAAGTATGCCAACGTGGAGGAAGGAAATATGGTTACGTGTGAGACATTTCACCTCTCAAATGGCGAACAAAGTTGGTGGGAGACAGTAGAGACCACCATAGCTGCCAGAGACTTGACCTGGAAAAGATTTAAGAAGATGTTTTATGACAAGTACTACAACCGGACTGTCCAGGCTGCAAAGATATTGGAGTTCTTACAGGTAAAGCAGACTGGGCCTGTAGCCGAATATGTTAGACAGTTTGAGTCGTTGTCTAGATTTGCAAGCCAATTTGGTAAGTAACGAAGAAGAAAAGGTGCTGCAGTTTGTGCAAGGACTGAAGCCAGAGATATATAGAGGTGTAACAATTTCAGGAACTGAGGGAGTACCGTATGCACGAGTCGTGGCTAAGGCACTGGCGGTGGAGGGAGCGGAAGCCAAGTGTGTGAGGCAAGGGGAGGCCACTAGGAGGTTCTTTAAGGAGATCACACCGCAGACTAGCAGGGGACGATCTTCTTCTAGAACCTAGAGGCCAGGCGGCATGGTATATGATTCAAGGGGAGGAAAGAAGCCACAAATGCAAAGTAGGTACTCACAGTGTCCGAAGCTGGTCATATTTCCCGGAATTGCACAAAGCCGAGGGTCAATCGGTGTTTCACCTGAAATGAGACCGGCCACATATCCAGGGATTGCCTCGCAGCGAAGAAGGGTCCAGTCAAGATGACGCCTAGGATTTTTGCTATGATAGAGCTCGAGAGTGAGAATCGACCAACTGTTATTACAAGTACGGTACTAGTCGATACGGTGCCCGCATTTACATTGATAGATTCAAGAGTGTCACACTCCTTTGTTGCTGCGGTTTTTGTGGTAGAAGTAAATTTGTTGGCTAAACCCGCCAGGTATACATATGAAGTGAGACTGCTATCTCGTGAACGTATGCACTCCAATCAAGTGGTGTGTGACAGCATCATATCGGTGGGGACTAGGACTATGTCTGCTGAATTGATTGTGATGGGGATAACTGGCTATGACATTATATTGGGCATGGATTGGTTGTTTCGACACTACGCAACGATCGATTGTAGGGTTGGAATTGTTGATTTCCAACCCCCGGGCGGTGTGAAACATGCATTGCAAGCTATGAAGAATGTGGAGAAACTATCTGTAATGGCACCCATCGAGGCTCGAAAATTGTTAATTGGTGAGCATTTTTGTTTTCTCGCAGCAATTCTAGATACTCAATTCTGCGTGGAGGCTAAACCACAGGATATTGTGATAGTTCGTGAGTTTCTTGACGTGTTCTTGGACGATTTGCCCGGTTTACCCCCAGACCAGGAGGTTGAATTTGTGATTGACACGTATCCTGTTGCGGAGCCAATATCAAAGAACCCTTATAGGTTGGCTCGTCCTGAATTGAAGAAGTTGAAAAAGCAGTTGGGAGAACTACTGGAGAAAGGATTCATACGCCCGAGCTGTTCACCATAGGGCGCACTGGTCTTGTTTGTAAAGAAGAAAGATGGATCGCTCCGAAGGTGTATTAACTACAGGGAGATAAATAAGCTAACCATAAAAAATAAGTATCCATTGCCGAGGATAGATGACTTATTTGATCAACTTCAAGGAGTTCGGATTTTCTCGAAGATAGACTTGAAATCGGGGTATTATCAGCTAAACGTTAGATCGCAGGATATCCCGAAGACAGCTTTTCGGACTAGATACGGTCACTATGAATTTTTGGTAATGTCGTTCGGGCTGACAAATGCCCCAGCTGTTTTTATGGACTTAATGAATCGGGTATTCCAAGAGTATCTAGATAAGTTCGTCATCGTATTTATCGATGATATCTTAGTTTACTCCCGTAACGAAGAAGAGCATAAAGAGCATTTGAAGATGTTTCTGGAGACTTTAAAGTAGCATCAACTGTATGCGAAGTTCTCCAAGTGCGAATTCTAGCTGGATAAGGTCCATTTCCTCGGATATGTGATTTCCGGTGGAGGAATATCGGTGGATCCAGCTAAGATACAGTCGATCAATGAATGGCCTCAGCCAAAGAGTGTCAGCGAGATTCGAAGCTTTTTGGGGTTAGCTGGCTACTACAGGAAGTTTATTGAGGGGTTTTCAAGGATTGCTACACCCCTAACTCGTCTGACAAGAAAGGAAGTCAAGTATGTATAATCGGAAGACTGTGGCACAATTTCCAGATACTGAAGCAGAAATTGACTACAGCTCCAGTATTGACACTTCCGTTGATTGATGAGAAGTTCAGTATTTATTGTGATGCTTCCAGAATCGTATTGGGTTGTGTCTTGATGCAGAACAGAAAGGTGATCGCTTATGCTTCAAGGCAATTAAAGCCTTATAAGCGAAATTATCCGACCCATGATTTGGAGTTAGTGGCGGTTGTGTTCGCGCTAAAGATCTGGAGGCACTATCTCTATGGACAACAATGTGAGGTATACTTAGATCACAAGAGTCTGAAGTATATCTTCACTCAGAAAGAGCTGAATTCGCAGAGGCAGTGGTTAGAGCTCGTGAATGACTACGACCTAGAGATCAAATACCACCCCGCCAAAGCAAATGGAGTGGCCGATGCATTAAGCCGTATTTCGACCTTAGCTTCAGCAATGCATGCCGAGATGCCTGAAGAGTTTAGTGCAGAATTTCCGAGATTTGATTTGGAGCTAGTCTCAGATGCGGCGGTAGAATTATCAGCTTTATCTTTGAAGCCGTCAATTCTTGAGAAAATTAGAGTAGCCCAACAAGATGATCCAAGGTGCAACGAGTTTAGGTCGAGCATAATGTCTGATGACAGAACCGAATTCAGCTGTTCAAATGACGGGATCCTAAAGTTCCAGAATAGTTGGTATGTTCCGAACAATGGTCAACTTCGTGAAGAAGTTTTGTTTGAAGCGCACTTCTCGAAGTTTTCTGTTCATCCCAGAAGTACCAAGATGCACAGAGACCTTAGGCAACATTATTGGTGGCCTGAGATGAAAAAGTCTGTGGCAAGGTACGTAGAGACAGGCTTGATCTGCCAGCAAATAAAGCTGCGCATCAGAGACCGGCTGGAATGTTGCAACCATTGCCGATTCCCGAATGGAAGTGGAATCAAATATCCATGGACTTTGTCGTTGGATTACCTCGAACGGCGAAGGGATTTGATGCGGTGTGGGTTATTATGGATCGTTTGACCAAATCCGCCCATTTTCTACTGGTGAAGATGACATTCAATATGGACCAATTTCCTAACCTGTACATTCAGGAGATAGTAAGATTACATGGAGTATGCCAGTGAAGATTTTGGATTACGCAATGAAGACATTACGCAACAAGGATATTTCGCTGGTAAAGGTATTTTGGCGTAACCACAATGTGGAGGAGGCGACGTGGGAAAGACAGCAGGATATGATTGAATGTTATCCTAAATTGTTTAGGTAGCAAATTTTTGAGACAAAATTTTTGTAAGGAGGGTGGAATGTAACACCCAGAAATTTTCCATTGGAGTTTATTTTGGATTTTTGTAATTATAATCAGTGGAGTTTTTGTCCGAATTAATAACGAAAAATTATTGCCCTTGAGTAAAAGATTATTTTAAGGCTAATGGTGGAGAGAAAAATTTGAGAATTCAACCGTAACCAAACGGAATCACAGATTTGTGAAATGGTTAAAGGTGGAAAGTAGTTTCGTAATTAGGAAAAATATAAAATAAAAAAAATATAAATATAAAATGATAAGTAAACTGATAAGAAGAACACCATCGGTGTTCTTCCCAGCAAACCCCCTCCCTCGTTTCTCTTCTGCAGCGAGCGATTGGCGGTCGATTCCTCCTCCATTCTTCCGAATCACGGTAAGTTCTAGTTAGTTTTGGTTAGCTAGTTGATGTGTTAGTGTTATTAGGGACAAAAACGAGTTTGGCAAAAGTATAGGGTGATTCGGTGAAGACCTAGGAGAGAAATTGAGTGTAGAGTTGACTTTGATCCGCATGTTGGTGCCTAATATAGGAATAGAAGTAGGTTATGAAGTTTGATGAGAAAGATTTAGCGTTGGAATAGCCGAACGCTCGAATTGTGGAGCGGTATTCGTTTGGCCACGTTCGGCCAAGTTACGGATGTCCAATTATGAAATGGATGATACCATAGGAAACTAGACGTCCTCAATAACCTGTAGCACGTTGAATCATCCAATTTTAACGAATATTTGAGAAGTTATGAATTTTCGAAGTTGATCGGAAATTGTGTGGGATTTAAGTTTAGTGGGGAGTTTCAGCTTTAGTATGAATTAGGATTTTCAAGTTAGGAAATTATGAATTGAATGAGTGGAATTGATGGATGTATAATTTTATAGATATTCCAGTTAGAGCACGAAGTTACGAAGCACGAGAAGATTTTAAGGACGCCAGGTAAGTGATGGATCGTTTGTGAATTGCCTTCGGGCCTACACTATGCAATGGTAGGATTGTTTGTTTGCTTGATTGTTTGGTTTATTTGATTCTTGTTTGGTTGTTTGGTTAGTAGGTCATGCATATTGCGTTATCATGCATCATGATTTTGAATTACGAAATACGAGTTTTGAGCGTGTTTTTAACTGTGTATATGAAATGTAATTGGATAAGAAAAAATTTGCCACGCATGGGTGAATGCCTCGTCGTTAACGTGCTAGTGAAAAAGCACTAGGGGGTTTCCATGGATGAATGTATGTAAGATGACATGGATGAATGTACGTGCTAGTGAGAGAGCACTATAGGTTTCGACGATCGAGTTGGGAGGAGATTTGGGTTGGCCGTTCCGTGTGAGATCATGATGTATGCCTTCAATCTCGCTCCGTGGGTCATGGTGTGACTGTGCTGAGTGGAGCAGGATGTGCGCCTACTTGGGTCACACGTGAAAGTGAAAGATGAAAGCAACGAAACAAAGTGTAGAAATTGCATGTGTTAGGGGTTTAGTTGTGCATTGGTTTTAATTCATATTCCATACTTGCTAAGTATTAGGCTTACGTTTTGTGTTCCGTAGTGTAGGTTACGACGAGCTATCTGGTGAGTTGTTAGGTGATGAACGTGCCTAAGATGGGGTTGGGGGCATACGATGCATGCCGGTGTGGGCAGTTGTTGGGGCGACACAACCATGGCGAATTAGATGGTGGGATTTTTGTAAGTGTTTTGAGTTGAACAACGATGTATAGATTTTGAGGTTATAGGTAGCGTGGTGCGGGTATAGTCGTTAATTGAAGAGAATCATGTTGTTTTGAAATTTACTTGGAGAAGTTATGTTTTCAAATTATAAGTTTTACTTCATGAATTTGGTCGAGGAATGTTTGCCATGCATTTTTAAATGAACTGGTGTTGATTTTTACTAATATTGTTGTGAAGTGTCGACCGGTTAGTGTAAATGGGAGGGTGAGTGTCGACCGTGGAGTTCGACCGACGTGAGCAGAGAGAAACGAGGTGTCGACCGGCGACCGTGGGTGTTGACCGGTCAGTGCAAATACAGCGAGAGTGTCAACTGCGAGGGTCAACCTGCGCGGGCAGAGATGATCAAAGTGTCGACCTGCAAAAGCAAAAGTCGACCGCTCTCCTAGCTGAGACAGGAATGTCGACTGGTGATTTCTAGTGTCGACCGATGAAAAGACCCGAGAGGAAAGTAGTGTCGACTGGTGTTCTCGGTGTCGACCGAAGAAAAACACGAGACCACTCAAGTATCGACCGGCGTTTATAGGTGTCAACCGGTGTTCTCGGTGGCGACCGATGAAAAACCCTAGCCTACTCAAGTATCGACCGGAATTTATAGGTGTCGACCGGTCTCTTTATTTTTATATTTTAAATGGTGAAGTATATTTAAACCGAATTTAAACGAGTTTTCCGCTGCAATGCTGATTAAAATGTTTTCAAAAATGTCATTTTAGGTCGAGAAATAAAAGCTTCAAAATTTTACGAAATTTTGCGATACAAGTATTAGAGTTGGTATCAGAGCGAGTAGTGAACCGAAAACGGGTAGATTTCTAGGGCATTACAAGAGTTGGTATCAGAGCAAGTGAATGTACCAGAAACGGGTAGGTTTCCGAGGCGTTATAAGAGTTGGTATCAGAGTGAGTGAACGTACCAGAAACGGGTAGGTTTCCGGGGCGTTACAATCGGTGTTTGCAGGTGTCGACTGGTACCCCTTGTCATAATGTTTTTAAAAGTAAAATGTCATTTAAACTGATTTTTGATTGAGTCTCTTGCTACGACAAGTTTAAACGTTTTCAAAAGGTGTTGTTTTAAGTCAAAGAACAAAAGTTTTAAATTTTAGACGAATTTTATTTAGGTGATAAGTAACTATACGGTTGGCGACCTGGGTCCGGGGACGACTCGAGAGCGCTGCAAGGGTGGTGATAGCGAACAGTGGAGACCGCGTGGGTTTTCGGGTCGCTACAAGAACAATCTGTTTCCGAACCCCGAATGGTGTAAAATACTCTTTCCGAACAGTGAAGAATACCAGCACTAAGCCAGTTATATCATCCATCAGAGCTCAGCGATTATTGAAGAATGGGTGCACTGGGTATCTATTTAGTATGGTGGATACTGAGAGACAGAACGAAGTGAAACTTCAGGAAGTACCAATTGTTCAGGATTTTCTAGAAGTTTTCCTAGACGACTTGCCCAGGTTACCTCCAGACTGGGAAGTAGAGTTTGTAATTGACGTAATTCCGAGGGCTGCACCAGTATCAAAGAACCCGTAGTATGGCTCCTACATAATTGAAAGAATTAAAATCACAGTTGATGGATTTGACAGACAAAGGTTTCATCCGCCCTAGTTTTTTACCTTGCGGTGCACCAGTGTTATTTGTGAAAAAGAATGATGGGTCACTACGAATGTGTATAGATTATGGAGAGTTTGAATAAGTTGATAAAAAACAAGTATCCTTTGCCACGTATTGACGATTTATTCGATCAACTTCAAGGTGCGCGTGTGTTTTCAAAGATAGATTTGAGATCGGGATACTATCAGTTGAAAATTAATTCAGAAGATATACCCAAAACTGCTTTTCGGACTCGGTATAGACATTATGAGTTTCTAGTTATGTCATTTGGTTTAACTAACGCTCGTGCAGCTTTTATGGACCTAATGAACAAGGTATTTCACGAATATTTGGACAAGTTCGTGGTTGTTTTTATTGACGATATATTGGTTTATTCTAAGACCAAGGAAGAACATAAGGAGCATTTAACTGTGGTTCTATCAACTCTGAAGTTTCATCATTGTATGCAAAATTTTCTATGTGTGAGTTTTGGCTGGATCAAGTTAATTTTCTCGGTTATGTTATCTCAAAGGAAGGAGTTTCTGTAGATCTTTCAAAGATTCAGACTATTATTGATTGGCCACTACCTAAAAATGTTAGTGATGTACGGAGTTTTCTTGGTTTAGTAGGCTATTACAGGAGGTTTCTCTAAAATAGCCCTTTCTTTATCATGCCTGATTAGGAAAAGTATAAAATTCTGGTGGTCCGAAGATTGTGATAATAGTTTTCAGAAACTCTAGCAGAGATTGACAACAGCTACTATATTGACGCTGCGAGTAGAAGATGGAATTTTCAGCATCTAGTGCGACGCTTCTAAGATTGGGTTAGGTGCTGTTTTAATGCAAGACGGAAAAGTTGTAGCGTATGCATCAAGACTGCTCAAGATCTACACATGATTTAGAATTGGTAACTGTGGTTTTCATACTAAAAATATGGAGGCACTACCTATATGGCCAGCAATGCGAAGTCTTTTCGGACCACAAAAGTTTGAAATACATATTCACGCAAAAAGATTTGAATTTGAGACAGAGGCAGTGGTTGGAATTCGTGAAGGACTATGATATTGAGATCAAGTACCACCAAGAAAAGATCAACAAGGTAGCTGATGCTTTGAGTCAGAAAACCGCGATGAAGCAACCTGAAATGTCAGCTATGTCAGTTGAGCTTAAATCGGAGATTCAAAGATTTCATATGGAGATCGTTGCAGATTTGATAGCTACGCTTTCAGC
The DNA here is from genome assembly GCA_022433055.1 of Begonia peltatifolia. Taxonomy (NCBI): domain Eukaryota; kingdom Viridiplantae; phylum Streptophyta; class Magnoliopsida; order Cucurbitales; family Begoniaceae; genus Begonia; species Begonia peltatifolia. The sequence continues at coordinate 11,971,795 of CM039518.1, read as the reverse complement.
TATATCATTGAAACCAACTCTTCTGGAGAGAATTAAAGAAGCTCAACAGAATGATCCAGAGTGTAAAAGCTACAAATCAAGCATGTCATCTAATGATTCTTCGGATTTCAATTTTTCTAATGATGGAATATTAAAATTTAGGAGCCGGTGGTATGTACCTAAGGACCACGGATTACGAACAGAAATTTTATCTTCATCTACTTTCTCTATACATTCTGGAAGTACAAAAATGTATAAAAAACTTAAAGCAGCACTTCTGGTTGCCAAACATGAAGAAAGATGTAGCAAAGCACGTTGAGCCATGCATTATTTGTCAGCACGTTAAGACAGAACATCAAAGGCCGGCAGAGACTTTACAGCTGCTACCAGTTCCAGAATGGAAATGTGAGCAAATTTCTATGGATTTTGTTGTATGGCAGCCAAAAACAATGAATGGATATGATGAAATATGGGTGATTGTGCATCGTTTAACTAAATTAGCCCACTTTCTACTGGTGAAGATGGCTTTGACAATGTAATCAGTTTGCTGAACTATTTATTCAAGAGATTGTTAGACTGCACGGGGTAGCAATCTCGATCGTACCAGACCGAGATCCCAGATTTACTTCAAATTTCTGGAAAAGTCTTTGTAAAGCCATGGAAACTCAATTGAGTTTTAGTATAGCATTTCATCCTCAAACAGACGAAGAGAACAATTCAAATTCTTGAAGATTTGCTAAGAGCATGTGTTTTAGAGTTTCAAGGGTACTAGAGCAAATATTTGCCTCTAATGGAATTTTCCTATAACAACAGCTTCCAGTCTGCAATCGGCATGACCCCCTTAGAATCACTCTACGACAGGAATTACAGATCTCCTTTATAATGGGACGAAGTCAGCGAAGCAAGATTAGTTAGTTCATATATAAACAACTGCAGAGAAGATTGCAATTATCAGACAACGGATTTTAACAGCTCAGAGCCTGCAGAAAAGCTATGCAGATCAAAGGAGACAGGAATTGGAGTTTAATGTGAATGATGAGGTGTTTCAGAAAATCTCGCATTCAAAGGAGTAATGAGGTTTGGAAGGAAAGGCAAGCTGAGTCCGAGATATGTGGGACCTTTTACAATCATAGAAAGAGTTGGAAGAACGACATATAAGTTGTAGCTACCAGCCTTTATGGGTGGAATCCATAATGTTTTTCACGTGTTAATGTTGAGGAAGTGCATACCCGACCCTTCTCAGGTGGTGGAGCAGAGGGACATCAAAATTCAGCCAACTTTAACTTAACAAGAAAAACCAGTGTGAATTCTTGAATCAACAGTAAAGGTACTACGTAACAAGGAAATTCCACTAGTTAAATTTCTATGGCACAACAACAACGTCGAGGAGATCACCTGAGAGAGGCGGCAGGATATGCTAGGCCGATACCCACAATTGTTCGGTACGTAAATTTTGAGTACAAAATTTATTTAAGGAGGGTGAAATGTAACACCCGAAAATCTTATCGATGTAATTTCTATGTATATATGTGTATGTATATATATATATATACACGTATTGTTTAGTCAAATTGTTATTAAATATCATGAGAAATTACCTATTAAGGAAGAAGAATGAAATGCAAGTCGGGGTGTTGGCGTTGGAAAGAAGAATAAAGAAAAGAGAGTTTGAAAA
>CM039518.1:11948462-11964509 GCA_022433055.1 Begonia peltatifolia | reverse complement strand
GATACTTGATTTCCAAGTTGTAATCTTTAACCAGCTCGAGTCACCTCCTTTGTCTTAAATTCAGCTCCTTCTGTGTAAAAATGTACTTCAAACTCAGATGGTTTGAGAATATCTCGCACTGCTTCCCATACAAATAATGCCTCCAAATCTTAGGTGCGAATACCACTGCCGCTAACTCCAAGTCATGTATGGGGTAATTCTGCTCATAGAGGTTCAATTGCCTCGAAGCATGGACAATGACCTTTCCATTCTGCATCAATACGCTCCCAAGACCAATCCTGGATGCATCACAATATATACTAAACTTCTTACCACAACTGGCAGCGCCAACAGAGGGGTCGTAGTCAACTTATGGTTCAATAATCAAAAGCTGCTCATCAGACCAACTGTACTTCACATTCTTTCTGGTCAATCGAATCAAAGGAGCTGAAATCTTGGAGACCCTCAATGAATCTCCAATAGTATCCTACAAACCCCAGAAAACTGCGTATCTCATTGGCACTGGTCAGTCACAGCCACTCCTTCACAGCCTGAATTTTCATTGGATCAACTGAAATACCTTGTGAAGAAATAACATGCCCCAAGAAGTTAATCCTATCGAGCCAAAACTCGCACTTAGAGAACTTAGCATAAAGCAGGTGCTGGCTCCAAGTAGTCAGCACAATCCTCAAGTGCTCTCTATGCTCTTCATCGCTCTGTGAGTAAATCAGAACGTCATCAATGAATACAATTACAAATTTTCCTAGAAACTCCCTCAACACTCGATTCATCAAGTCCAAGAAAGCAGTTGGGGCGTTGATTAGACCAAAAGACATCACTAAAAACTCATATTGTCCGTACCTTGTTTGGAAAGCTGTCTTCGAGATATCTTCCTCCGTAACCTTCAGTTGATAATAGTCGGACCTCAGATCAATCTTAGAAAACACCTGTGCACCTTGAAGCTGATCAAACAAGTAAAATATTCGCGGCAACGGATATTTGTTCTTCACAGTCAGTTTATTCAGTTCTATGTAATCAATGCACATACGTAATGATCTATCCTTCTTCCTGACGAAAAGCATCAGCGCAACCCACGGTGAGAAACTTGGGCGTATAAAGCCCTTATCTGTCAACTCCTCTAACTGCGCCTTCAACTCCTTCAGCTCGGTAGGCGCCAACCTATACGGGTTCTTACACATTAGTTCAGCACCGGAGTAACATCAATAACAAACTCAATTTCTCTGTCAGGGGACAGACTAGGCAAATTCTTGAAAAATACCCCTAGAAAATCCTGAACAACGGAAATGTCCTGGAGCTGAATCTCTCTTTGCAGTTGTATGTCTATCACACTAGCCAAGAAGCTCATACATCTGTTTTGCAACAACTGCTAGGTTCTCATAGAAGACGCAGTAGAAATCCTATTCAAACCCTTTCCTTTCCCGAAAGAGTAGTAGTCCCCATTCGGGGGTGGGCAAATGGATCTCTCTGGTCTTGCAATCTATCATGACATAGTGTCTGAACAGGCAATTTATTCCCAAAATAACCTCATACCCTTTCATGTCGAGTATGATCAGGTCGGCATACCACTGCTTTTCTCCCACTGTCACAATGTCACCTTGTACCACCTAATCTGAACATAGGCACTCACCTGACGAGAACAACACATCATAAAACTGTCAAGTAGAACTAGGCACCAGATTTGCCTTGACTACGAAGCAATTAGACACAATTGAATGCGTAGCAACCGTATCTACAAGAGCATAAGCCACCATTCCTGAAATGAAAGTACTACCTGAGATCACCAATGGCTGGGAAGCACCATCTGGCTCAATGAGGGCAAAGATCCTCGGTGCTACCCTCGCGGGAGCCTTGCTTAAAGTTGGGCAACCCTTAGCAAAATGCCCCAATTCGTTGCAGTTGAAGCATCGATTCTGTCGTGGCTTTTGCCAATTCTTGGCAATGTGGCGTCGTTTCAGCATAGTTGTAGCATCGCCTTGCGCCTATCCTGCACTCGCGAGGATGATTCCTCTAACACTTAGGGGATGGAGGGAACTGCCCCCACTTCTGAGGCCGCTTGCTGCTCCCCTGACTGCTCGAGCAAACGCTAGGCCTCTTCAGGCCCTTCGTGAAGCCATTCAGTTTTTCTCTCTTTTTTTTTTGTAAATTTAGTTAACTAAATTACTAAATCGCCCTCACGTGTTTGAATCTTCATATTTCTGTTAATTTTGTGTCCTTTCGACCTAAAAATTTGGATTCCAAATAAAATCCTCTTCTAAAATTAATAAGCCCGTTGAAATCTGCAACGAAGTTATCGCAGAACTTTAAAATAATCCAAAAAAATTATGGGTTATTACAAAAATAGTAAGCACGCAGATCACAAACACGCAACCACTTCTAAAGTCTTGTAGTGTAGGACCACATGGATAGGGCACATGCAGACACTACTTACCTGGCGTCCTAAGTTTCTGTGCTACTCAACTTCACAAAAAGTTGCTCAACCTAAAACAGAAAACCGCTTTCCGTCAAAACTCATATTAATACTCTTCTCACACACTAAAACCACCATACTAACACAATACACCATGAATTAGCCAAAATCGCTCACTAATCCGACTTGGCCCAAAAACCAATACAAACATCCAACATGCATAATTTTTGTGTCGGTTAACGGAATCAAACGATTCCAGCGGTTAAACGTTTCTCTAATAACCAAGTTTAACATACCAAAAGAGAATTTAAAACAATTAACCGTAGCTAAGTCAAAACCCCCAAAACCAGAACAGCTTTTCAAGCTCAAAATTCTCATTTTTGGTTTTTTTTTTCTTTTTTACAATTTCACCCAATTCCTCCATCAATTCCTCACAAATCATTCATCCAACATAATCTAACTAACCTTACACAATTCAGCTAAAAATTGAAACACATTGCATGAACCGTACTCGGTTTTCGCCCTGAAAACCAGGGCAACATAGCCCACTGAAGATCACCCCTCCCCTGCTAATTCCTTTACATTTAAGCACAAATCAACCAAGGTTTGAAAAAAGAACAACACTACACCCCCAGCATCAGAACAGAGAAGAAACAGGGGAAAATTCACATGTTCTCTCCCATGTTTGGCACAGAAAAGCTGAACTAAAAGTTGGCTACAACTCGTCAGAGCAGTGGAACATGCCGGCATTTTTCTCTCGTCGGTCGTCGCAGAACGTACTCGTGGTCTCTCTTTTCGAGAGCTGTAGCTGCTGAAAACCAGAATGGCTTCTTCGTGAAGCCATTTGAATTTTTTCTTTTTTCTTTTAATCTCATTAACTAAATTACTAAATCGCCCTCACATGTTTTAACCTCCGTATTTCTGTTAAGTTCACATCCTGTTGACCTAAAATTTTAGGAATCTCCTCCAAATTAAATCTTAAATTTCCTAAAATTAATAAGCCCGTTAAAATCTCCCACTAAATTCTCGCAGAACTCTAAATTAATTCGGAAAAATTTTGGTTTATTACATGTGGCGCGCTGGCGAGACATGCGGCGCTGAGTGTGGCACGCACAGGGCGCACGACGTTTTGTGTTGTGCGCGCACGGGGCTGGTGGCGCCGAGTATGGTGTGCGGCGTTGTGTGGGGTGTGCGCGGCATTGCGTGTGGCGCACATGAGGCGCGCGACATTGAGTATGGCGCACGCGGGGCACGCGCAATGTCAGCGCTCGCCTGGTGAGCGATGAGGGCGCGCAGTGGGCGTGTGGTGTTGAGGAGGGTGATCAAGCAGCTTGGTGCGCGTGGCCTGGTGTGCACGGGCAGCTAGGTGCGCGAGCGATCCCCATGGTCGGTGCCAGCGCCGACGCCGACGGCTGAGCCGTTCGGCCGACGGCCGGCGACAATGTTTCCTTTTCAAAAAAAACCAGAAAAAATTTAATCTTCACTTTCACGCTTGGTTTTCATGCCACAGCTTTATCATTCCGTTTTTAAATATTTTAAATTTAATTTTTGCTACGTGTTTTCAAATGTTTTCATATAAGATTTTGGGTAAAATGGGTAATGGAGAAGGTTAGCCTTGTCTGCGGCCCAGGGACCCGGAGAGGTCTCTCGGGGGCAAGATATTATGAGTGCTAGTTACTTACTACTAGAACGTGCCTGGTAGTACGAAAGGAGAGTATCACATAATGGTTTTTCCAATTACTATTAGCTTAAATCAGAGGAAAAATAATCAAGTTAGCTCCACTAACGCTTGAGCAGATAGCAAAAGATGAGGCGATAAGAAAGAAAGAAAGAGATAAAGCCAGTCTATTAATGACAAAAAGCGAAATCAATACCACTATATTGGAGGAAGGACCCCTGATATTATGTTGTTCAAAGATAGAGTTATGTAACTTAGAAACGTCCCTAACTCAGTATTAAATCTATTAAAACAATTTCAATACGTGTTTCCCGAAGAAATTCCACAAGGTTTACCACCTTTACATGGAATTGAACTTTAAAAAAGACCTCCACATGGGGGCTATTTTACCTATCGACCAGCTTATCGGACGAACGCAGCAGAGACCAACTTCATAATCAAGTAAATGATTTATTGGGTAAGAATTATATACCAGAATCTATGAGCCCCTATGCAGTACCTACACTACTAGTTCCTAAAAAGGACAGCACAATGAGAATGTGCATAGATAGTCATGCCATTAATCAGATCATTGTTAAGTATAAGTTTTCGATTCCACGTCTGGATGACATGTTAGAGGGAACTTAGTGGGTCGACTATATTGTCAATGGTGGATCTAAAAAGCAGATACAACTAAATTAGAATGAAAGAGGGCGACGAATGGAAAACCGCCTTAAAAAGAAAGTATAATTTTTTTGAATGGATGGTAATTCCATTCGGGTTGACGAATGCACTAAGTACTTTCATGCGTTTAATGCATCATGTACTTGGGGAGTTTTTGGGAAAATTCATTGTCGTTTACTTCGACGATATATTGGTATATAGTTCAGACTTAACCACCCAGTTGGACCAACTAAGGACTTTATTCATAACCCTAAAAGATGCAAAATTATTTGGTAACCTAAGTGTACTTTTGTAACACCCAAATTTTTTCCGTTAAAACTAATTTTGGATTTACGTAATTATAATCGGTGAAGTTTTGGTCAAAATTTAGAACGGAGAATTTCCACTCTTAAGTATAAAATTATTTTGGGACTAATGGTGAATGAGAAATTTTAAGATTTCAACCGAACGCAGATCGAATAACAGATTTATTAGACGGTTAAGAGTTGAGGGCAGTTTAGTAATTAGGTATTATTATTGTAAAGAAAATAAAAAGAAAATAAAAAAAGAGAAAGAATAACACCATCAGTGTTCTCCTTCTCAGAAAACCCCCTTCTTTCCCTGTTTCTCCTTCTCTCCCGCGCGAGGTTTGGCGACTCTCTTCCGGCAACGTTCATCCAATTCCTTCTCCGTTTCCTCAGATTATGGTAAGTTTTAGTTGGTTCTTAGTAGATAGTCAGTGTATTAGTATTTTTAGTGACAAAAACGAAGTTAGTTATGTTATTGGGTGATTTGGTGAAACCTAGGAGGATGATACGAGGATTTGAAGTTAGAATTAATTTCCATCAGTATGTTGATGTTTAAGCTAGCGGTCGGAGTAGATCACGGGATTTTAAGGAGAAAATTGAGCGTTTGGATAGCCGAATGCCCGAATTACAGAACAATTTTTGTTCGGCAATGCTGTGAGTGTTGCATTAAGAAATTGATAAGACCATTAGAGGCTAGACGTTCTGGGAGGTTCATAACATTTCAAATCGTCTAAATCGGACGAGTATTGGTTAAGTTATGTAATTCCGAAGTTGGTAGGAATTTGTGTATGATTTTCAAATTTAGTTAGAATTACGGTTTAGGCAGATTGGAGGCTAAGTTGTTATTTCCTTTAAAATTTTACGATTGAAAGGAAAGTAGAGCTAATAGATGCATGGTTTTATAGGTTCTTCCAGTTAGCGTACGAAGTTACGAAGTGCGGGTTGCTAAGGATGCCAGGTAAATAATGTAGTAGGAGTTTTGCCTTCGGGCCTACATCACAGATGCATTGCACATTTACTTTATGTTATGCTTTCATGGTTGTGCATCATTGTTTTAAAGTGGAAGAACGAAACGAAAATGAATCTTCATTGTTTACGAAGTGAAACAGTAAGATATGAGTAGACGAATGAAATGAGAAGATACGTAAGAAGATAATAAAAGTGAGGTTGAGTGGTCTTATCCAGTGAGGTGGACCGCGAGTTGTATCACTCTTCCTCCGCTTTACGTAGTGACCTTGTCTAGTAAGGTAGACTGCGAGATGTGTCACTTTACTAGATCTAGTTTGGCCTTGTGCAAGTGTGACATCTCGATTTAGCACGTAAAGAAAAACTCAGTAGTAAGAAGATAAAGAAGATGTAAGAAAGAGACGAAACTGTAGAAACTGCATGTGTTAGGATGTATTTATTTACAGTGTTTCGTGTTTTTGCATTACTTACTTAGCATTAGACTAATAGTTGAGTTCTGTGATGTAGGTGATGACGCAGCAGCGAGTGAGTATCCCGATCATGCCTAGGACTAGGAAGCAGTTGGAGAAGGACGCTCGTTGGATGATTTGGCCGGCTGATGGGGCGTTTTGACCAGGGCGAACGTAGGTATGGGTGGTGAGGTGTTTTGAGTCAAATCGAGTTGTTTTGATGTACAATTGAAGATTTGAAATGGGTATTGAATATTTTGGTGAGTGTAGTAGGTTTGTAAATTGAGTGGATAAGCAGATGTTTGGTTTTTGAACGTTTAGTTAAAACCGTGACCGTTTTGGTTAATTTCTGTCAACTTTCTGGGGGCTAAGTGTCGACCGATAGTCTTAGTGGTCAACCAAACCCGGCAGGTGTCGACCGCATGAGTCGACCTGTGCGAGCAGAGAGCATCGAGGTGTCGACCTATGGCTGTAGGTGTTGACCGCTTAGTGTATGGACGAGTGCGCGGTGTCGACCTGCACGTAAAAGGGTACACCAAATCCCGTATGTGTCGACCGCGTGGGTCGACCTACTCGGACAGAGAGCAATAAAGTGTCGATCGGCACACGCAAGTGTCGATCGGTAATGTAAAGCAAACAGAAGTGTCGACCTCGAGGATCGACCGACGCGGACAGAGAGGGTCTAGGTATCGACCGCCAAAGGAAGGTGTCGACCGGTCCGAGAAGTGAGTAACAGGGGTTGACCGCGAGGGTCGACCTGCGCCGACAGAGGCGAATGAAGTGTCGACCCGCATAAGAAGGGGTCGACCGAGAATGAGTTTTGTGTTTTTTAAAATCTTGAATTTCATTTAAAATGATTTTCCCCGAATTTCATTTAAAATGAACGTTTAGTTAAAACCGTGACCGTTTTGGTTGATTTCTGTCAACTTTCTGGGGGCTAAGTGTCGACCGATAGTCTTAGTGGTCAACCAAACCCGGCAGGTGTCGACCGCATGAGTCGACCTGTGCGAGCAGAGAGTATCGAGGTGTCGACCTATGGCTGTAGGTGTTGACCGCTTAGTGTATGGACGAGTGGGCGGTGTCGACCTGCACGTAAAAGGGTACACCAAATCCCGTATGTGTCGACCGCGTGGGTCGACCTACTCGGACAGAGAGCAATAAAGTGTCGATCGGCACACGCAAGTGTCGATCGGTAATGTAAAGCAAACAGAAGTGTCGACCTCGAGGATCGACCGACGCGGACAGAGAGGGTCTAGGTATCGACCGCCAAAGGAAGGTGTCGACCGGTCCGAGAAGTGAGTAACAGGGGTTGACCGCGAGGGTCGACCTGCGCCGACAGAGGCGAATGAAGTGTCGACCCGCATAAGAAGGGGTCGACCGAGAATAAGTTTTGTGTTTTTTAAAATCTTGAATTTCATTTAAAATGATTTTCCCCGAAAGTCTTCCGTTGCAAGGTTTTCAGTCGATTTTAAAAGGATCGTTTTAAGTTGAAAAACAAATTATAAAATTTTTAAAGAATTTGATTATAGGATGTGAGTGATGGTGACGAGTAGTAGTAGGTAGCGAACCTGAAATCGAGGTGGATTATCCGAGGCGTTACAACTTTCGCCTAAGATAAGGTATACTTTTTAGGATTCATAATTTTCAAAGATGGAATCAAGTCTGATGAGGCCAAGATAGTAGCTATCAAAGAATGGCCCATTTCAAGTGGAATAACAGAAGTTTGAAGTTTCCACGGGTTGGCCTCATTCTACTAGAGGTTTATTAACGACTTCAGTGCTATCATGCACCTATAACTGATTGTACTAAAAAGGGAAATGTATTTGAGTAGACACCAACTTGTCAGCATAGTTTTAAGTTGATCAAAGAAAAACATTGCCAATCCCCTTTCTTAGCACTCTTAGACTTCAACAAGGTGTTCGAGGTAAAATGCGTTGCCTTTGGAGTGGGTATATGAGCGGTCTTAATGCAACAAAAATGACCACTAGCTTGCTTTAGTGAGAAACTCAAATGACCAGCTCAAAACTATTCAACCTACAACAAAGAATTCTATGTTGTAATACGTGCCCTTGAGCAATGACAACATTATCTGTTGTCTAAAGAGTTTGTCATACACACTGACCATCAAACGTTAAAGCATATCAACAGTCAATTGAAACTCAATAAAAGGCATGCCAATTGGGTCGAGTTTCTCGAAAGTTACCCTAATACCCTTAAGTATCTGCAAAGGAGAAACCAATATAGTGGTTGACGCAATATCCCGAAGCACCTACTTTATACTGAGGAACAAAATTTTTTGGGTTTGAATAGATTAAGGACCATTACAAAACAGACTCGAATTTCGGAAAATATTACAATCAGTGCCTTATAAAAGTATAAGGGAAATACCACATCAAGGATAACTATCTATTCAAAGGGAGCAAGTTGTATATTCCTGAGGTACGACTAAGAAAAAGTCTATTAAAGGAGGCACACAGTGGAGGATTATTTGGCCATTTTGGCGAAGACAAAACCTTGGACATGATCAAAGAACATTTCTTTTGGCCACTCCTCATATGTGACGTACACCGTTTAGTAGAACGATGTATCATTTGCAAGATGGCAAAAAGCAAAGTCCTTCTCCAAGGGTTGTACCTACCTCTTCCAGTTCCAACTCATCTTTGGGTGGACGTTAGTTTGGATTTCGTTCTTTGACTTCCTCGTACCGTTAGATCCAAAGACTCAATTATGGTTGTAATGTAGAGCCCCGAGTTATATGAACCTGGTTTACTGATCTGAACTACTAACCTTTATTTACCCGAGTTGTCTGAATCCGAAATTGACACTCGGCTACGTACTCGTATAAAAAAAATAAAATATTTAAAATCTATTTATCGCCTTAAGACGTCATCATTTAAAACATTTAAACCTTTGCAGCGGAAGACAACTCTTGCGTGGAGGACTCATTATATGAAAAACTAAGCAAATTTCAAGTTTTAAAACAATAAAAGGGATCCCGGTCGACCTCTGAAATCTTCGGTCGACACTTGATCCGTTCTACACAAAGGGTCGACACCTATATACATACATCGGCACCTGATTGCACACGTCAACACGATAATCCTTTCTGTTTGCACCAGTCAAACCTTGTAGTCGACACTTTTTGTAATACCCTGAATTTCCGTTTAAAGTAGTTTCGAATTTTGTAATTTGTAATCGGTGGAGTTTTTGTCCAAATTAATAACGAAAAACTTCGGCCCCTAAGTGAAAGGTTATTTTAAGGCCAATGGCGGAAAGAGAAGTTAAAGAATCTAACCAGAATTGAATGAAATCATAAAATTGTGAGATGATTTAAGGTGGAGGGCAAATTGGTAATTATGAAATAAAGAAAAAAAAAGAGAAAGGGGAAAGCTAAAAAGAAGAAACGAAGTTCTTCTTCCCCGCAAACCCTCTCCCTTCGTTCTTCTCTCTCGCGAGCCGGCATCCCCTCTTCTCTGCGTAGCGATCAAGTTTTCTTCTACGAATCATCGAATCTACAATAAGTTCTCATTTGTTTTGCGTAGTTAGTTGGTGTATTAGCGTTATTAGTGGCAAAACCGGGTTTGGCAAGGATATAGGGCGAATTAGTGAAAACCTAGGAGGGTAATGCGAGAAATTGAGCGTGGAGTTGAATTTCATCCGGATATTGGTGCTTATGATAGAAATAGAAGTAGATTACGAGAATTGGTGAGGAAGATTGGATGGTTTATTCGCTGTGTATGTAAATTTTTGGAACGGTGTTCGTTCGGCCAAATTCGGTTAAGTTGTTGACATCCGAATGGAAAGTGGATGGGACCATAGGAAGCTAGACGTCCTTAGGAACCCATAGTATTTTGTATTGTCCAATTCGGACGAGTATTGAAGAAGTTGTGAATTTCCGAAGTTGGACGGAAATTTGTGCGGGATTTCGGGTTTAGTGAAGAGTTTTGGTTTTGATATGGATTAGGACTTTCAAGTTAAGGAATTATGAATTTGATGAGTTGGAATTTGACAGATATATAAATTTATAGGTATTCCATTAGAGCGCCAAGTTACGAAGCACGAAAACGATTTCGAGAACACCAGGTAAGTGATGGAACGTGTATAAATTGCCTTCGGGCCTACACCTTCGAATGGTAGGATTGCTTGTTTACTTGCTTGTTTATTTTGCTGTTTGAGTCGTGCATTCGTGATTGTCATGGATCATGGTTTTGAATTACAAAATACGAGTTTTGAGTATGTTTTGAAATTGTGCATATAAAACGTAATCAGATAAAAAAAGATTTGCAACGCATGGATAAATGTCTCGTCGTTAACGTGCTAGTGAGAAAGCACTAAGGGGTTCCCATGGATGAAAGTACGTAATGTGACACGGTTTGCGAACGCCTCATCGTTAACTTGCCAGTGAGAAAGCACTAGAAGGTTCTATGATCGCTATTAGGAGGAGGTTACGTAGGGCCGTCCCGTGTACGAACATGAATTCCGGAAGAGCCAACCTATATGGGTTCTTCGATATTGGCTCGACACCAGGATATGTATCGATCACAAATTCAACTTCTCGGTCTGGAGGTAATCCAGGCAAGTCATCCAAGAACACATCAGGGAATTCACGAACTACCTTAATATCCTGTGGCTCTGTCTCCACATAAAAGTGAGTATCTAAAATTGTTGCAAGAAAACAAGAATGCTCACCCATTATTAACATCCGAGCCTCGACGGGTGCCATTATGGATAGCCTCCCCCTATTCTTCATAGCCTGCAGCGAATGCTTCGCACCATCTGGGGGTTGGAAATTAACAGTTCCAGCCTTCAATCGATCGTCGCGTAGTGCCGAAATAGCCAAACCATGCCCAATATCACGTTATAACCCGTTATCCCCACTACTATCAAATCGGCAGGCATACTCCTGGTCCCCACTGATATGACGCTATCACATACTATTTGATCGGAGTGCATGCGCTCACAGGATGGCAACCCCACTTCATATGTGCACCCGGCGGGTTTAGCCCACAAAGTTCACCTTTACTGCAAAAGCCGTAGCAACAAAGGAGTGCAACACTCCTGAATCTATCAATGTAAATGCGGGCACCGTATCAACTAGTACCGTACCTGAGATAACAGCTGGCCGATCCTCGCTCTCGGGCTCTATCATTGCGAAGATCCTGGGCGTCATCTTAGGCGGACCCTTCTTTGCCGCGGGGCAATCTCTGAATATATGGTCGGTCTCATTACAGGTAAAACACCGGTTGATCCTCGACTTTGTGCAATTCTGGGAAATGTGACCAGCTTCATTGCAATTGTAACATCTGTTTGCAAATTTGTCCACACTCTCCGGGGTGGCTCTTCAAGCACTTGGGACGTTGCCGGTATCTATTCTGTATTTTGGGCTTCTTTCGTCCCCTGGAATCATGTACCATGCCACCTGGTCTCTTGGTTCCCGAAGAAGATCCTCCCTTGCTTAATTAAGGTGTGATTTCCTTAAAAAATCTCCTGGTGGTTTCTCCTTGCTTCGCACACTTGGCTTCTGCTCCTTCTACTGCCAGTGCTTTGGCCACGACTTGTGCATACGTTACTCCTTCAGTCCCAGAAATTGTTACACCCCTATATATTTCTGGCTTCAACTCTTATACAAACTGAAACACTTTATCCTCATTCTGGCTTACCAAATTGCTGGTAAACCTGGACAAGGACTCGAATCGCCGGTTGTACTGTCACTGACGTAGTTTGCTTCAACTGCAAGAACTCTATCCTCTTAGTTACCTGCATCGTTCTATTAAAATACTTGTCGTAGAAGGCCTTCTTGAACTTCTCCCAAGTCATGTGCTGGGTATCAACGGTGGCCTCTGTAGACTCCCACCAAAACCGAGCATCCTTTGCTAAATGAAAGGTGGCCAATATAACCTTATCCTACTTTTCCACCTTCGCATATTTAAACATGCTTTCTACTGCTCGGATCCACTCCTCGGCAGCCATCAGGTCTGATACTTGTCCTTCGAAAGTCGGTGGCCGCAATCTCCGAAATTGGTCACCTGACTGGTCCTGGCTAGAATTAGGGCCTGCACCTCCCTGTACTTCTCGGTTCTGCAACTCTCCTAACTGCTGGGACTGCCGATTTACTAATTCTGGCAACTATCGAATCGTTGCAAAATCATCCTCACTGCTCGGTTCGGTTGTCTCTCTTGGCACTTTAGGACGTCCTGGTCGTCTAGACATTCTGACTCTCTTTCCTGGACAAGGGTCAACTATGCTCATAAGTATTTACTAAACAACATTAAACTTAAACAATTACAGTTGTTGCAGCACGTCGTGCGACGATAGACGCGGTTGAGTAATCGTTTGAACGTTTTGACCAAATGGCTCTGATACCAACACTGTAGTGCCCCGAAAATACTCCGTGATTCTCGGTTCGCTACCAACTACTACTCGTCACCATCACTCATATCCTCTACCAAATATTTCTTAGAAATTGGAAAGTTTTATTTTTCGACTAAGAACGACTCTTTTTTTTTCTTACTTTAAACGACTTACAAAAGAAATACATATAAATGCCGCAGCGGAAACTCGTTTAAATTCAGTTTAAATAAACTTCACCATTTTAAGACACAGAAACACAGAGACTGGTCGACACTTGTAAACGCCAGTCAACACTTGAGTGGTCTCAGATTTCTGACTGGTTGATACCTTGTTTCTCTCGGGTCTTTTCATCGGTCGACACTAGAAACACCGGTCAACACTTCTATGCCCACCACAGAGAGGGGTCGACACTCGTTCCCACAGGTCGACACCTTAACCTTCTCTGCACGTGCAGGTCGTCCCCTGCAGTCGACACCGCTACTATTTTTACATGGACCGGTCGACACCTGTAACCAGGGGTCGACACCTGCTCCGAGTCTGCCTATCACAGGTCGAGCCTCGCGGTCACAGGT
Source organism: Begonia peltatifolia (assembly GCA_022433055.1). Taxonomy (NCBI): domain Eukaryota; kingdom Viridiplantae; phylum Streptophyta; class Magnoliopsida; order Cucurbitales; family Begoniaceae; genus Begonia; species Begonia peltatifolia. Next base: position 11,951,136 of record CM039518.1, on the reverse strand, counting down.
CAAGCCTCGCGGTCGACACTCACCTTACATTTACACTGACCGGTCGACACTAGACTTCGATCGACACCTCACACCAGTATCAGTAAAACTCAACACCAGTTCATTTAAATACATACGACAATATCTCCTCAATCAAATTCACGAAGTAAAACCAATGTTTTTTGAAAACATAACTTCTTCAAATAAAATTCAAAAGAACAATCACCTAAAATTCTCAAAGTCTATATATAACGTTGTTCGACTAAAAACACTTACAAAAATCACACCCTTTACTCGCCATGGTCTTGTCGCCCCAACATTTTCCCGCACCGGCACACGACGTTTCCCGCACACTTCGATTTAGGCCTGCCCATTACCTAGAAACTCACCCGAAAGCTCGTCGTCACCTACACGAAGGAACACAAATCATAAGCCTAATGTTTGGCAAGTATGGAATATGAACTCGAAAACCAATGCATAACTCAACCCCTAACACATGCAGTTTCTACACTCAATCCCGTTTTCTTTTCGTTTCACTATTACCATTTTAATACGTTAAACTAGGTTCTTAGAGGAGTGTTAAGCCTCTTGAATCGTGCGATTTCGATAACCGACGCAAAAGTTATGCGCGTTGGAAGTTTATGTCGGGATTTGGATCGAGTCGGTTTAGTGATCCATTTTGGTTAGTTTGTGGTACGTTAAGTTAATGGTAGTGGTTTTGAGTATGAGTTAAGTGTTTTGACGAGTTTTGACAAGAATTGTTTTATGTTTAGGTTGAACCAAATTTTTGGGCGAAGTCGTGCACCGAGAAAGCTTAGGACGCTAGGTAAGTAGTGCATGTATGTGTTTTACTCAGGTGGGCCTACACCAAGGAACATAGGATTGTGTTGTTTAATTGTGATGTGCATGCGTATTGTTTGACATGCATCATGTTTTGAAAAGGGTACGAAAATGGTTTTGATCATGTTTTGAGTAAGTGGTTGTGAGACGCGTGGTAGTGGTACCGTGGATCCTGCTCGAGGAGTAGACCGGTGCATAACCAACAGCAAATTCCGCTCGAGGAGTAGGCTAATTGGGCCCTCACGCGGCATGAATGTGTTGACGGTGAAGATGAAGGTTGGTGGCGCCGCGGATCTTGCTCGGGAAATGGGTCGGTGCATCTCCAATTGCGGATCCCACGGGGTGGGCAGGCTTGGCTGTGGCGAAATGTGTGTCTATGGCAACTGTGGCCCCGTTGCTGGGGAGACCGAGACGGTGGCAACGCATCAGGGTGTAGTGTGGCGCGAGGTTCACTATCACCGTGGTATGGTTGCTGTGAGGTGGCGCATGTGTGTAGCTTGTGGACCTCGTTGTTGAGAAGTCCGGGACGGTGGCGACGTGTTAGAGTGTAGAGTGGCACGAGGTTCACTCTCAGCCTGGCACGACTGCACTACGCGTCACAAATTGTGACAACATGAGCGTGAGCATAGAGATTGCATGTGATAGGATTGCATTGTCGGTTTTACTTTCATATCGCACAACTTGCTAAGCATTAGGCTTATGTTGTGTATTCTGTGGTGTAGGTGCAGAGATTTCTGCTGGTGAGATTCGAGAGCCCAGTCCTGAGAATTAAGGCCGTTGATGGCATGCGACCGAGGCACCGGACGGCGGACTGTTAGGGCGACCTGACCCGTGGAGGTGGTGAGTTTTGGTGAGGTGTTCGGGGCTTCCCTTGTCGTATTTTGGAGGACGATTTAATTTACATGATGTATAATGTATAGATGTTGACTTTTCTTGGTTGTTTGGGTGGTTTTGAGGACATGTGCATATATTATATATGTATGAGCATTGTGTTGCACTATACTGTGAATCTTCTTCATCGATAGTTGTCTGATTTATTTCCTTCCACTCTGTTTTTCCTTCCGTGAGTTCTGGATGGATTTGGTTGATGTACTTTGGGAGTTTATATGATATATTGTTTGCAGGTTGGGATCAGTAGGTACAGGTATTATTCTGTCGAATTTTCAGAATAAAGGTACAGTGTCGGGTAGTCGAACAGAGCACGCGGGGCGCGCAGGCAAGCACGTCGTGCGCACGGGACTGCTGACCAGGTCTGGGGCTCTTGTTGAGAGCGCAGCATGGCTGCAATGTGCGCGGGGCACGCGGAACTACAAGTATTCGTGGGGCACCGAGACTGGATGCGCTCGCGTGGACGTGGGGCACCGAAGTAGGGCGCACGGGGCACGCGGCACTAAAGCTGTGTGCCTGATGATGGGCGCCAGAACGGTGTGCGCACAAGGTCGATGGGGGGTGCGCGGTGCCATGGCGGGGGTGCGCGGTGCCGTTGCTGCAGTGGGAGGGGGGGGTGGGGGGGTTACGGTTTGGGAGCATTGCACTGTACTGGGGGCGTGCAATGCTGGGCCGTGAGTGCACGATGGGGCGCGTGGTGCTGGGCCACGGGCATGCGGCACCGAACTTGAGTGGCACTCGGGGCGTGTGTCGAACTCCTTCCCAGGATTTTAAGTCTTGTCATTGTTTTAAAACTTCCTTAAGTTGTTCTTTTCCACTGCGTATTTTATATTGAGGATTTATGCGTTCCCTCTTCTGGGTGCGAGTCGTTTTCGAATTGGATCGAAAAATTTTATACTTACAAATGTTCTTTTGAATAGGATTTAAAAACGAGAGTGGTGTTAAATTGAGTGAGTCCACATTGAGT
>CM039518.1:11932699-11947962 GCA_022433055.1 Begonia peltatifolia | reverse complement strand
AAACTTAAGAATCCCATCCTCCGAATAACTGATTTCAGTACTAGCATTGGCCTCCATACCCCCCTTCCGCTTACTACAATTCAGAGTCAGACTCTTGGACCTGCTTAATTCTGTCCAGTATGGTCGGCCTCAAAGACATAGCCGAGAGTGTAGCCGCTAAATCAGAAATTACCTCTACACCAAATCTCCGCAGCTCGGTACTTAGCTCGGCCGGCACTGCTGAAATCATAGCAAAAGCTGAAGCTGTCACTCGGCTCAGGGCATCTGCTACCACATTTGCCTTCCTTGGATGATACTTGATTTCCAAGTTGTAATCATTAACCAGCTCGAGTCACCTCCTTTGTCTTAAATTCAGCTCCTTCTGTGTAAAAATGTACTTCAAACTCAGATGGTTTGAGAATATCTCGCACTGCTGCCCATAATGTCTCCAAAACTTAGGTGCGAATACCACTGCCGCTAACTCCAAGTCATGTATGGGGTAATTCTGCTCATAGAGTTTCAATTGCCTCGAAGCATGAACAATGACCTTCCCATTCTGCATCAATAAGCTCCCAAGACCAATCCTGGATGCATCACAATATATACTAAACTTCTTACCACCACTGGCAGCGCCAACAGAGGGGTCGTAGTCAACTTATGGTTCAATAATCAAAAGCTGCTCATCAGACCAACTGTACTTCACATTCTTTCTGGTCAATCGAGTCAAAGGAGCTGAAATCTTGGAGACCCCTCAATGAATCTCTAATAGTATCCTACCAACCCCAGAAAACTGCGTATCTCGTTGGCACTGGTCAGTCGCAGCCACTCCTTCACAGCCTGAATTTTCATTGAATCAACTGAAATACCTTGTGAAGAAATAACATGCCCCAAGAAGTTAATCCTATCGAGCCAAAACTCGCACTTAGAGAACTTAGCATAAAGCTGGTGCTGGCTCCAAGTAGTAGCACAATCCTCAAGTGCTTTCTATGCTCTTCATCGCTCTGTGAGTAAATCAGAACGTCATCAATGAATACAATTACAAATTTTCCTAGAAACTCCCTCAACACTCGATTCATCAAGTCCAAGAAAGCAGTTGGGGCGTTTATTAGACCAAAAGACATCACTGAAAACTCATATTGTCCGTACCTTGTTTGGAAAGCTGTCTTCGAGATATCTTCCTCCCTAACCTTCAGTTGATAATAGTCGGACCTTAGATCAATCCTAGAAAACACCTGTGCACCTTGAAGCTGATCAAACAAGTAAAATATTCGCGGCAACGGATATTTGTTCTTCACAGTCAGTTTATTCAGCTCTATGTAATCAATGCACATACGTAATGATCCATCCTTCTTCCTGACAAAAAGCATCAGCGCACCCCACGGTGAGAAACTTGGGCGTATAAAGCCCTTATCTGTCAACTCCTCTAACTGCGCCTTCAACTCCTTCAGCTCGGTAGGCGCCAACCTATACGGGTTCTTACACATTAGTTCAGCACCAGAGTAAAGTCAATAACAAACTCAATTTCTCTGTCAGGGGACAGACTAGGCAAATTCTCAAAAAATACCCCTAGAAAATGCTGAACAACGGAAATGTCCTGGAGCTGAATCTCTCTTTGCAGTTGTATGTCTATCACACTAGCCAAGAAGCTCATACATCTGTTTCGCAACAACTGCTAGGTTCTCATAGAAGACGCAGTAGAAATCCTATTCAAACCCTTCCCTGTCCTGAAAGAGTAGTAGTCCCCATTCGGGGGTGGGCAAATGGATCTCTCTGGTCTTGCAATCTATCGTGACTTAGTGTTTGAACAGGCCAATTTATTCCCAAAATAACCTCATACCCTTTCATGTCGAGTATGATCAGGTCGGCATACCACTGTTTTTCTCCCACTGTCACAATGTCACCTTGTACCACCTAATCTGAACATAGGCACTCCCCTGACGAGAACAACACATCATAAAACTGTCAAGTAGAACTAGACACCAAATTTGTCTTGACTACGAAGCAATTAGACACAATTGAATGCGTAGCAACCGTATCTACAAGAGCATAAGCCACCATTCCTGAAATGAAAATACTACCTGAGATCACTGATGGCTGGGAAGGGCAAAGATCCTCGGTGCTACCCTCGCGGGAGCCTTGCTTAAAGTTAGGCAACTCTTAGCAAAATGCCCCAATTCGTTGCAGTTGAAACATCGATTATGTCGTGGCTTCTACCAATTCTCGGCAATGTGACGTCGTTTCAGCATAGTTGTAGCATCGCCTTGCGCCTATCCTGCACTCGCGAGGATGATTCCTCTAACACTTAGGGGATGGAGGGAACTGCCCCCACTTCTGAGGCCGCTTGCTGCTCCCCTGACTGCTCGAGCTAACGCTAGGCCTCTTCAAGCCCTTCGTGAAGCCATTCAGTTTTTCTCTTTTTTTTTTTTGTAAATTTAGTTAACTAAATTACTAAATCGCCCTCACGTGTTTGAATCTTCATATTTCTGTTAATTTTGTGTCCTTTCGACCTAAAAATTTGGATTCCAAATAAAATCCTCTTCTAAAATTAATAAGCCCGTTGAAATCTCCAACGAAGTTGTCGCAGAACTTTAAAATAATCCAGAAAAATTATGGGTTATTACAAAAACAGTAAGCACGCAGATCACAAACACGCAACCACTCCTAAAGTCCTGTAGTGTAGGACCACATGGACAGGGCACATGCAGACACTACTTACCTGGCGTCCTAAGTTTCTGTGCTACTCAACTTCACAAAAAGTTGCTCAATCTAAAACAGAAAACCGCTTTCCGTCAAAACTCATATTAATACTCTTCTCACGCACTAAAACCACCATACTAACACAATACACCATGAATTAGCCAAAATCGCTCACTAATCCGACTTGGCCCAAAAACCGATACAAACATCCAACATGCATAATTTTTGTGTCGGTTAACGGAATCAAACGATTCCAGCGGTTAAACGTTCATCTAATAACCAAGTTTAACATACCAAAAGAGAATTTAAAACAATTAAGCGTAGCTAAGTCAAAACCCCCAAAACCAGAACAGCTTTTCAAGCTCAAAATTCTCATTTTTGGTTTTTTTTTTCTTTTTTACAATTTCACCCAATTCCTCCACCAATTCCTCACAAATCATTCATCCAACATAATCTAACTAACCTTACACAATTCAGCTAAAAATCGAAACACATTGCATGAACCGTACTCGGTTTTCGCCCTGAAAACCAGGGCAACATAGCCCACTGAAGATCACCCCTCCCCTGCTAATTCCTTTACATTTCAGCACAAATCAACCAAGATTTGAAAAAAGAACAACACTACACCCCCAGCCATCAGAACAGAGAAGAAACAGGGGAAAAATTCACATGTTCTCTCCCATGTTTGGCACAGAAAAGCTGAACTAAAAGTTGGCTACAACTCGTCGGAGCCGTGGAACATGCCGGCGTTTTTCTCTCGTCGGTCGTCGCAGAACGTGCTCGTGGCTCTCTTTTCGAGAGTTGTAGCTGCTGAAAACCAGAATGGCTTCTTCGTGAAGCCATTTGAATTTTTTCTTTTTTCTTTTAATTTCATTAACTAAATTACTAAATCGCCCTCACATGTTTTAACCTCCGTATTTCTGTTAAGTTCACGTCCTGTTGACCTAAAATTTTAGGAATCTCCTCCAAATTAAATCTTAAATTTCCTAAAATTAATAAGCCCGTTAAAATCTCCCACTAAATTCTCACAGAACTCTAAATTAATTCGGAAAAATTTCGGTTTATTACATGTGGCGCGCTGGCGAGACAGGCGGCGCTGAGTGTGGCACGCACAGGGCGCACGACGTTTTGTGTGGTGCACGCACGGGGCTGGTGGCGCCGAGTATGGTGTGCGGCGTTGTGTGGGGTGTGCGCGGCATTGAGGGTGGCGCGGCGTTGCGTGTGGCGCACATGAGGCGCGCGACATTGAGTATGGCGCACGCGGGGCACGTGCAGTGTCAGCACTCGCCTGGTGAGCGATGAGGGCGCGCAGTGGGCGTGTGGTGTTGAGGAGGGTGATCAAGCGGCTTGGTGCGCGTGGCCTGGTGTGCACGGGCAGCTAGGTGCGCGAGCGATCCCCATGGTCGGTGCCAGCGCCGACGCCGACGGCTGAGCCGTTCGGCCGACGGCCGGCGACAATGTTTCCTTTTCAAAAAAAAAAAAGAAAAAATTTAATCCTCACTTTCACGCTTGGTTTTCTTGCCACAGCTTTATCATTCCGTTTTTAAATATTTTAAATTTAATTTTTGCTACGTGTTTTCAAATAAGATTTTGGGTAAAATGGGTAATGGAGAAGGTTAGCCTTGTCTGCGGCCCAGGGACCCGGAGAGGTCTCTCGGGGGCAAGATATTTTGAGTGCTAGTTACTTACTACTAGAACGTGCCTGGTAGTACGAAAGGAGAGTATCACATAATGGTTTTTCCAATTACTATTAGGTTAAATCAGAGGAAAAATAATCAAGTTAGCTCCACTAACGCTTGAGCAGATAGCAAAAGATGAGGCGATAAGAAAGAAAGAAAGAGATAAAGCCAGTCTATTAATGACAAAAAGCGAAATCAATACCACTATATTGGAGGAAGGACCCCTGATATTAGTGTTGTTCAAAGATAGAGTTATGTAACTTAGAAACGTCCCTAAGTCAGTATTAAATCTAGTAAAACAATTTCAAGACGTGTTTCTCGAAGAAATTCCACAAGTATTACCACCTTTACATGGAATTGAACTTTAAAAAAGACCTCCACATGGGGGCTATTTTACCTATCGACCAGCTTATCGGACGAACACAGCAGAGACCAACTTCAAAATCAAGTAAATGATTTATTGGGTAAGAATTATATACGAGAATCTATGAGCCCCTATGCAGTACCTACACTACTAGTTCCTAAAAAGGACAGCACAATGAGAATGTGCATAGATAGTCATGCCATTAATCAGATCATTGTTAAGTATAAGTTTTCGATTCCACGTCTGGATGACATGTTAGAGGAACTTAGTGGGTCGACTATATTGTAAAAGGTGGATCTAAAAAGCATATACAACTAAATTAGAATGAAAGAGAGCGACGAATGGAAAACCGCCTTAAAAAGAAAGTATAATTTTTTTGAATGGATGGTAATTCCATTCGGGTTGACGAATGCACTAAGTACTTTCATTCGTTTAATGCATCATGTACTTAGGGAGTTTTTGGGAAAATTCATTGTCGTTTACTTCGACGATATATTGGTATATAGTTCAGACTTAACCACCCAGTTGGACCAACTAAGGACTTTATTCATAACCCTAAAAAATGCAAAATTATTTGGTAACCTAAGTGTACTTTTGTAACACCCAAATTTTTTCCGTTAAAACTAATTTTGGATTTACGTAATTATAATCGGTGAAGTTTTGGTCAAAATTTAGAACGGAGAATTTCCACTCTTAAGTATAAAATTATTTTGGGACTAATGGTGAATGAGAAATTTTAAGATTTCAACCGAACGCTGATCGAATAACAGATTTATTAGACGGTTAAGAGTTGAGGGCAGTTTAGTAATTAGGTATTATTATTGTAAAAAAAAAAAAAGAAAAAAAAAAGAGAAAGAAGAACACCATCAGTGTTCTCCTTCTCAGAAAACCCCCTTCTTTCCCTGTTTCTCCTTCTCTCCCGCGCGAGGTTTGGCGACTCTCTTCCGGCAACGTTCATCCAATTCCTTTTCCGTTTCCTCATATTACAGTAAGTTTTAGTTGGTTCTTAGTAGATAGTCAGTGTATTAGTATTTTTAGTGACAAAAACGAAGTTAGTTAGGTTATTGGGTGATTTGGTGAAACCTAGGAGGATGATACGAGGATTTGAAGTTAGAATTAATTTCCATCAGTATGTTGATGTTTAAGCTAGCGGTCGGAGTAGATCACGGGATTTTAAGGAGAAAATTGAGCGTTTGGATAGCCGAATGCCCGAATTACAGAACAATTTTCGTTCGGCAATGCTGTGAGTGTTGGATTAAGAAATTGATAAGACCATTAGAGGCTAGACGTTCTGGGAGGTTCATAACATTTCAAATCGTCTAAATCGGACGAGTATTGGTTAATTTATGTAATTCCGAAGTTGGTAGGAATTTGTGTATGATTTTCAAATTTAGTTAGAATTACGGTTTAGGCAGATTGGAGGCTAAGTTGTTATTTCCTTTAAAATTTTACGATTGAAAGGAAAGTAGAGCTAATAGATGCATGGTTTTATAGGTTCTTCCAGTTAGCGTACGAAGTTACGAAGTGCGGGTTGCTAAGGATGCCAGGTAAGTAATGTAGTAGGAGTTTTGCCTTTGGGCCTACATCACAGATGCATTGCACGTTTACTTTATGTTATGCTTTCATGGTTGTGCATCATTGTTTTAAAGTGGAAGAACGAAACGAAAGTGAATCTTCATTGTTTACGAAGTGAAACAGTAAGATATGAGTAGACGAATGAAATGAGAAGATAAGTAAGAAGATAATAAAAGTGAGGTTGAGTGGTCTTGTCCAGTGAGGTGGACTGCGAGTTATATCACTCTTCCTCCGCTTTACGTGATGACCTTGTCTAGTAAGGTAGACCGCGAGATGTGTCACTTTACTAGATCTAGTTTGGCCTTGTGCAAGTATGACATCTCGATTTAGCACGTAAAGAAAAACTCAGTAGTAAGAAGATAAAGAAGATGTAAGAAAGAGACGAAACTGTAGAAACTGCATGTGTTAGGATGTATTTGTTTACAGTGTTTCGTGTTTTTGCATTACTTACTTAGCATTAGACTAATAGTTGAGTTCTGTGATGCAGGTGATGACGCAGCAGCGAGTGAGTATCCCGATCATGCCTAAGACTAGGAAGCAGTTGGAGAAGGATGCTCGTGGGATGCTTTGGCCGGCTGATGGGGCGTTTTGACTAGGGTGAACGTAGGTATGGGTGGTGAGGTGTTTTGAGTCAAATCGAGTTGTTTTGATGTACAATTGAAGATTTGAAATGGGTATTGAATATTTTGGTGAGTGTAGTAGGTTTGTAAATTGAGTGGATAAGCAGATGTTTGGTTTTTGAACGTTTAGTTAAAACCGTGACCATTTTGGTTGATTTCTGTCAACTTTCTGGGGGCTAAGTGTCGACCGATAGTCTTAGTGGTCAACCAAATTCGGCAGGTGTCGACCGCATGAGTCGACCTGTGCAAGCAGAGAGCATCGAGGTGTCGACCTATGGCTGTAGGTGTTGACCGCTTAGTGTATGGACGAGTGCGGGGTGTCGACCTGCACGTAAAAGGGTACACCAAATCCCGTATGTGTCGACCGTGTGGGTCGACCTACTCGGACAGAGAGCAATAAAGTGTCGATCGGCACACGCAAGTGTCGATCGGTAATGTAAAGCAAACAGAAGTGTCGACCTCGAGGATCGACCGACGCGGAGAGAGAGGGTCTAGGTATCGACCACCAAAGGAAGGTGTCGACCGGTCCGAGAAGTGAGTAACAGAGGTTGACCGCGAGGGTCGACCTGCGCCGGCAGAGGAGAATGAAGTGTCGACCCGCATAAGAAGGGTTCGACCGAGAATGAGTTTTGTGTTTTTTAAAATCTTGAATTTCATTTAAAATGATTTTCCCTGAAAGTCTTCCGCTGCAAGGTTTTCAGTCGATTTTAAAAGGATCGTTTTAAGTTGAAAAACAAATTATAAAATTTTTAAAGAATTTGATTATAGGATGTGAGTGATGGTGACGAGTAGTAGTAGGTAGCGAACCAGAAATTGAGGTGGATTATCTGGGGCGTTACAACTTTCGCCCAAGATAAGGTATACTTTTTAGGATTCATAATTTTCAAAGATGGAATCAAGTCTGATGAGGCCAAGATAGTAGCTATCAAAGAATGGCCCATTTCAAGTGGAATAACAGAAGTTTGAAGTTTCCACGGGCTGGCCTCATTCTACCAGAGGTTTATTAACGACTTCAGTGCTATCATGCACCTATAACTGATTGTACTAAAAAGGGAAAGGTATTTGAGTAGACACCAACTTGTCAGCATAGTTTTAAGTTGATCAAAGAAAAACTTTGCCAATCCCCTTTCTTAACACTCTTAGACTTCAACAAGGTGTTCGAGGGAAAATGCGTTGCCTTTGGAGTGGGTATATGAGCGGTCTTAATGCAACAAAAATGACCCCTAGCTTGCTTTAGTGAGAAACTCAAATGACCAGCTCAAAACTATTCAACCTACAACAAAGAATTCTATGTTGTAATACGTGCCCTTGAGCAATGGCAATATTATCTGTTGTCTAAAGAGTTTTTCATACACACTGACCATCAGACGTTAAAGCATATCAACAGTCAATTGAAACTCAATAAAAGGCATGCCAATTGGGTCGAGTTTCTCGAAAGTTACCCTAATACCCTTAAGTATTTGCAAAGGAGAAACCAATATAGTGGTTGACGCAATATCCCGAAGCACCTACTTTATACTGAGGAACAAAATTTTTTGGGTTTGAATAGATTAAGGACCATTACAAAACAGACTCGAATTTCGGAAAATATTACAATCAGTGCCTTATAAAAGTATAAGGGAAATACCACATCAAGGATAACTATCTATTCAAAGGGAGCAAGTTGTATATTCCTTAGGTACGACTAAGAAAAAGTCTATTAAAGGAGGCACACAGTGGAGGATTATTTGGCCATTTTGGCGAAGACAAAACCTTGGACATGATCAAAGAACATTTCTTTTGGCCACTCCTCATATGTGACGTACACCGTTTAGTAGAACGATGTATCATTTGCAAGATGGCAAAAAGCAAAGTCCTTCTCCAAGGGTTGTACCTACCTCTTCCAGTTCCAACTCATCTTTGGGTGGACGTTAGTTTGGATTTCGTTCTTTGACTTCCTCGTACCGTTAGATCCAAAGACTCAATTATGGTTGTAATGTAGAGCCCCGAGTTATATGAACCTGGTTTACTGATCTGAACTACTAACCTTTATTTACCCGAGTTGTCTGAACCCAAAATTGACACTCGGCTACGTACTCGTATAAAAAAAATAAAATATTTAAAATCTATTTATCGCCTTAAGACGTCATCATTTAAAACATTTAAACCTTTGCAGCGGAAGACAACTCTTGCGTGGAGGACTCATTATATGAAAAACTAAGCAAATTTCAAGTTTTAAAACAATAAAAGGGATCCCGGTCGACCTCTGAAATCTTCGGTCGACACTTGATCCATTCTACACACAGGGTCGACACCTATATACATACATCGGCACCTGATTGCACACGTCGACACGATAATCCTTTCTGTTTGCACCAGTCAAACCTTGTAGTCGACACTTTTTGTAATACCCTGAATTTCCGTTTAAAGTAGTTTCAAATTTTGTAATTTGTAATCGGTGGAGTTTTTGTCCAAATTAATAACGAAAAACTTCGGCCCCTAAGTGAAAGGTTATTTTAAGGCCAACGGCGGAAAGAGAAGTTAAAGAATCTAACCAGAATTGAATGAAATCATAAAATTGTGAGATGGTTTAAGGAGGAGGGCAAATTGGTAATTATGAAATAAAGAGAAAGGGGAAAGCTAAAAAGAAGAAACGAAGTTCTTCTTCCCCGCAAACCCTCTCCCTTCGTTCTTCTCTCTCGCGAGCCGGCATCCCCTCTTCTCTGCGTAGCGATCAAGTTTTCTTCTACGAATCATCGAATCTACGATACGTTCTCATTTGTTTTGCGTAGTTAGTTGGTGTATTAGCGTTATTAGTGGCAAAACCGGGTTTGGCAAGGATATAGGGCAAATTAGTGAAAACCTAGGAGGGTAATGCGAGAAATTGAGCATGGAGTTGAATTTCATCCGCATATTGGTGCTTATGATAGAAATAGAAGTAGATTACGAGAATTGGTGAGGAAGATTGGATGGTTTATTCGCTGTGTATGTAAATTTTTGGAACGGTGTTCGTTCGGCCAAATTCGGTTAAGTTGTTGACATCCGAATGGAAAGTGGATGGGACCATAGGAAGCTAGACGTCCTTAGGAACCCGTAGTATTTTGTATTGTCCAATTCGGACGAGTATTGAAGAAGTTGTCAATTTCCGAAGTTGGACGGAAATTTGTGCGGGATTTCGGGTTTAGTGGAGAGTTTTGGTTTTGATATGTATTAGGACTTTCAAGTTAAGGAATTATGAATTTGATGAGTTGGAATTTGACGGATATATAATTTTATAGGTATTCCATTAGAGCGCCAAGTTACGAAGCACGAAAACGATTTCGAGAACACCAGGTAAGTGATGGAACGTGTGTAAATTGCCTTCGGGCCTACACCTTCGAATGGTAGGATTGCTTGTTTGCTTGCTTGTTTGTTTTGCTGTTTGAGTCGTGCATTCGTGATTGTCATGGATCATGGTTTTGAATTACAAAATACGAGTTTTGAGTATGTTTTGAAATTGTGCATATGAAACGTAATCAGATAAGAAAAGATTTGCAACGCATGGATAAATGTCTCGTCGTTAACGTGTTAGTGAGAAAGCACTAGGGGGTTCCCATGGATGAAAGTACGTAATGTGACACGGTTTGCGAACGCCTCATCGTTAACTTGCTAGTGAGAAAGCACTAGAAGGTTCTATGATCGCTGTTAGGAGGAGGTTACGTAGGGCCGTCCCGTGTGCGAACATGATGTATGCCTCTAACCTCGCTCCGTGGGTTATGGATCGGCCGTCCTGAGTGTGGAAGGGATGGGTGCCGGCCTGACTCTCGGCAATGGATACTTATTCCTTATAGTGAGCTTGTTCAGCTCCCGGTAGTCAATACACATCCAGAGCGATCCATCTTTCTTCTTTACAAATAGGACTGGTGCGCCCCATGGTGAAAAACTCGGGCGTATGAATCCTTTTTCCAATAGCTCTTCTAGCTGCCTTTTCAATTCCTTTAATTCCGGAGGAGCCAACCTATATGGGTTCTTCGATATTGGCTCGGCACCAGAATATGTATCGATCACAAATTCAACTTCTCGGTCTGGGGGTAATCCGGGCAAGTCATCCAAGAACACATCAGGGAATTCACGAACTACCTTAATATCCTGTGGCTCTGTCTCCACATAAAAGTGAGTATCTAAAATTGTTGCAAGAAAACAAGAATGCTCACCCATTATTAACATCCGAGCCTCGACGGGTGCCATTATGGATAGCCTTCCCCTATTCTTCATAGCCTGCAACGAATGCTTTGCACCATCTGGGGGTTGAAAATTAACAGTTCTAGCCCTCCAATCGATCGTCGCGTAGTACCGAAATAGCCAAACCATGCCCAATATCACATTATAGCCCGTTATACCCACTACTATCAAATCGGCAGGCATACTCCTGGTCCCCACTGATATGACGCTGTCGCATACTATTTGATCGGAGTGCATGCGCTCACAGGATGGCAACCCTACTTCATATGTGCACCCGGTGGGTTTAGCCCACAAAGTTCACCTTTACCACAAAAGCCGTAGTAACAAAGGAGTGCAACACTCCTGAATCTATCAATATAAATGCGGGCACCGTATCAACTAGTACCGTACCTGAGATAACAGCTGGCCGATCCTCGCTCTCGGGCTCTATCATTGCGAAGATCCTGGGCGTCATCTTAGGCGGACCCTTCTTTACCGCGGGGCAATCTCTGAATATATGATCGGTCTCATTACAGGTAAAACACTGGTTGATCCTCGACTTTGTGCAATTCTGGGAAATGTGACCAGCTTCATTGCAATTGTAACATCTGCTTGCAAATTGTCCACACTCTCCGGGGTGGCTCTTCAAGCACTTGGGATATTGCGGGTATCTATTCTGTATTTTGGGCTTCTTTCGTCCTCTGGAATCATGTACCATGCCACCTGGTCTCTTGGTTCCCGAAGAAGATCCTCCCTTGCTAAATTGAGTGTGATTTCCTTAAAAAATCTCTTGGTGGTCTCTCCTTGCCTCGCACACTTGGCTTCTGCTCCTTCTACTGCCAGTGCTTTGGCCACGACTTGTGCATACGTTACTCCTTCAGTCCCAGAAATTGTTACACCCCTATATATTTCTGGCTTCAACTCTTATACAAACTGAAACACTTTATCCTCATTCTGGCTTACCAAATTGCTGGTAAACCTGGACAAGGACTCGAATCGCCGGTTGTACTGTCACTGACGTAGTTTGCTTCAACTGCAAGAACTCTATCCTTTTAGTTGCCTGCACCATTCTATTAAAATACTTGTCGTAGAAGGCCTTCTTGAACTTCTCCCAAGTCATGTGCTGGGTATCGACGGTGGCCTCTGTAGACTCCCACCAAAAAAGCCCAAAGCATAAGAGATGTCTAAAAAAAAAACAAAGACTTCCCACATGGTCACTCAAAATGAAACTACTCTAAGATCAAGTTCTTTAACTTCAAAGTTCTTACAACTATCACACCATTGGGCTAGACCCACACGTTGAGTTAATCTCGAAACGTGCGTTACTTAAACCGAATTGCCGCAGCCACCATCCACTTGAACCACTTTCCAAATATCAATTTTTATTTTCTTATTTTTTAGCAATTTTCCTATTATCTAATTAGGGTATTTTATTACTTTCTAAATTATGTTACTTCCTTATTAAATGTATACCTTTATCTATTTAAAGGAGGCTTGTAATAGATTTAAGGGACTTTTGATAATAAATTGATATTTAAGAAGCTTTT
Source organism: Begonia peltatifolia (assembly GCA_022433055.1). Classification (NCBI taxonomy): domain Eukaryota; kingdom Viridiplantae; phylum Streptophyta; class Magnoliopsida; order Cucurbitales; family Begoniaceae; genus Begonia; species Begonia peltatifolia. The sequence continues at coordinate 11,935,322 of CM039518.1, read as the reverse complement.
TGCTTTTGAGGTGAGATCCTTATAATTCTCATCTTAAGTTCTTGGATTAGAACTTGATCTTCTTCAAATGTATTCTTGAAAAGATCGAACTTGATAACTTAGGTTCAACCAACGAGTTTGGTTCGGGTCTAACTACTGTTCTGATAACTTCGGTTCCATCGTCAACTTTCGTTTGGGGTCAAGTTCTTTCTTCTTGCTCTTTCGAATCAATAAAGGCATCTTTCCCTTTGATTTCCGCATTGCGTATTGGGTCTAAGATTTCTAATATCTTAGGTTTGCATCATTTGGTATAAGAGCGAAGGTTCTTCGATTCAGAGAAGCTATCTTTATCGTTCTTGTTATTTTCTCTGTTCTTCTTTTCTTCTTCACAAAAAAAAAAAAAAAAAAAAACTTTTGATTCTTTTACTTTTGTGTAAATTTCGAAAAAAAAAAATTCCGAAAATTCAAAAAAAAAAAAGTGAAAAACTCCTTTTCTAAGACCAATTGAGAAAGACATATCTTTGCTTGTCTCGAAACCTAGCATCCAAATCTCAATTCGGATTTCTATTTCCTCAAGTTTGCTAAGTTTCAAAAAAAAAAAAAAATTGTAAGAATACCTCATTAGTATCGAGGATTCACAACCGGAAACTATTCAAACTTCTCAAAAACGTTATATCCAGAGATCGATTCTAGCAAACATCTTTAGTGGTTTGACTTTAATCTATTCTCGAAAGTTGGATTTTAAGTTTGAAAGTTTGAAATTTTCACGTGGCACTTGTTGGATTGCATCTTGATTGAGTTCTAACTTTAAGAACTTAAAGAAGAGATTGAGTGATAAAAGGCAAGAGTGTGAGATTATCTTATAAAAGCCAAACTTTGGAGCGAAACACGAGTGGAGTGATATTGAACGAGTGTAAACACGTGAGGGAGGGGAGAGGTCCATTTAAATTTCTACATTTCAATTCAGTCATTTAAATTTCTGCATTTTAATTCAGTCATTTAAATTTCGGCATTTCAATTCAGTCATTTAAATTTTTGCATTTCAATTCAGTTATTTAGATTCCCGCAAATACAAATTTCGCAATTTACCTTTTGCATTATTTATTTCAAAAAAAAAATTCGGAATCATGAGCGGAGAGGAGAATGAAATTGATATAAGGATGTTTATGAAGGCCATACACGATCAATACGAGGCTCTTAATCGAAGGATGGAGCGTTTAGAGATACCGTCACCTACAAATCCTCGTGGACAAAAGTTTGATGACTACTACTATGACCACAATGAAAAACCAAACCAAAAAGAAAGATACGATAGGAACGATAGAGAGGATGGAGATCTTAGCGATATCAAGGTCAACATCCCAACCTTTCAAGGGAAAATTGATCCCGAAGCTTATTTGGAATGGGAAAGGAAAGTCGATTCTTTACTCGAGTATCGAAACTACACGGAGGAGAAAAAGATCAGGTTGGTCACAATGGAGTTCATCGACTATGCCAGCATCTAGTGGGATCAACTAGTTAAAACTCGGAGACGAAATGGAGAAACACCAATCCGCACATGGGAAAGTGTGAAAACAACTATGAGAAAAAGGTACGTCCCGTCATATTATTATAGAGATTTGTGTCGGAAACTTCAAAGCCTTACTCAAGGATATAAAAGTGTGAAGGAGTATTATAAATAAATGGAGATAGCCGTGATAAAAGCCGACGTTAAAGATGATGGAGAAGCCACGATGGCAAGGTTTGTGGGAGGGCTTAATCGAGAGATTGCCGACATAGTAGATTTGCAACACTATTTGGACATGGAGGAATTACTACACAAGGCAATCAAAATTGAACGACAACTAAAGGGCAAGAAAAGTGCAAAGGTAAACACGGCGTCAAATACTTCGTGGAAACCAAATTGGAAAGGAGAGAAGCCAAACCCGAGGGAGGACCACAAAGGAAAAATTGCGGCTAACAACTTCAACCCACCAAAAGGAAAGAGCGAGGTACCAACACTAGCTCGGACTAGAGAAGTCAAGTGTTTTCGTTGCCAAGGATTTGGGCACATCGCATCAAATTGTCCCAATAAGCGTGCGATGGTCTTCTTAGAGAATGACGATATAGAAAGTTTAAGTTCAAGCGATAACGAGACGCCATCACTCGAAGATTGTAGTGATGTAGACGTAGAGGAACCAGTCACAGGAGATTTATTAGTCACAAGGAGAGCCTTAAGTGTACAAATTAAGGAGGACGACGACAAAGCCCAAAGGGAAAATATTTTTCATACTAGGTGTCATGTCAACAACAAGGTATGTAGCATGATCATCGATAGCGGAAGTTGCACAAACGTGGTTAGTACGTTATTGGTCCAAAAATTAAATTTGAAAACCAAGCGACACCTAAAGCCGTACAAATTGCAATGGTTGAGCGATTGTGGCGAAATCAGAGTAGCATTATCAATCGGAAAGTACAAAGATGATATTTTATGTGACGTAGTGCCAATGCAAGCAACTCACATCCTATTGGGGAGACCATGGCAATATGATAGAACAGTTAAACATAACGGCTATAAAAATGAGTATTCGCTTACTCAAAATGGGAGGTTGGTAATAGTAAAATCATTACCACCGTGGGAAGCAAGCTTGGATCAAGAGAGAAT
>CM039518.1:11882277-11928816 GCA_022433055.1 Begonia peltatifolia | reverse complement strand
ATTTTCGTACCATTTTCAAAACGTGATGCATGACAAAGCAGTAAACACGCACATCACAACACACAACCAATCCTAAAGTTCTGTAGTGTAGGCCTTTATGGGCAAAGTACATGCAAACTCCAAACTTTCCGTGGTGTTCGTTTCTATCAATCCCTCGGCTCAACCTAAAACACAAACAACTACTTATCAACATTTGCACCAAAAGTCACTAAACATGCTATAAATCACATCTCTCAGCTAAACCCATGAAAACCCTACTAAAACAAGTCACTGACTCAGTTCGACTAAAAATCGTCCTAAACTTCGGATGCGCATAACTTTTGCGTCGAATATCGGAATCGCACAATTCTAGCAGCTAAACGCTCTACTAATAAGATTGTTTAACATACCAAAAGAGAATTTAAAACGATTAATTGTAGCTAAGTAAAAGACCCCAAAAACAGAATCTATGTTATGCTTACATCCCGGATTTTTGGTTTTTAACTCAAACCCACCCATTTCTCTCACCATTCAGTCACATACAAACCTAGTAGCCATAATCTAACACCAATTGGAGGTTTCCAATTCAGAAAACTCAAAGTTACAGTTCAATCCTCTCGGTTCTACTCAAAATTCGGAGCTCATCACCCTCAGCCAGCACACCATTAATTCTACCAGCCAATTACCCTGAATTCTAGCGTAAGAGCTTCAAAAATCGAAACCAATTCGAACCCTCACTATCCACCCGCAACCGTCGGCCAACAAAGAAAAGATAGGGGAAAAACTCACCTTTTGTCGATCGGGTTTGGCGCGGAAAGGCTGAGCCACAAGCTGCTCAAGCACACACACTAGCTTCTAAAACACCCCAAAAATCGAGCTCAAACTATTGGGAATTTGGAAACAACCGAACTCCCACACTTGATCGACAGAAACCTAAACAGAGGAGGTTTAACTTCGGTTTTCAGCATTAAAAAAGACTGAACCAGCTCCTACCCTGAGCTCGGCGGAGCTCTCTGCACACCGGCGTCCCTCTCTGTCGTCGGTCATCGGCGAATCCCAGCTCGGTTCCTCGCTCTCCCTCGCTCCTTCGCTCTCGGACGTTCGACGAAGACAGAACAAACTGAACGGCTTCCTCGTGAAGCCGTTAAGTTTGTTTTAATATTATTTTATTTTATTTAAATTACCAATTTGCCCTCCCATGTTTTAACCCTCCGTATTTCTATCAAACTTGCGTCTCTTCGACTTAAAATTTGAAACTCTCCTCCAAATAAAATTCTAAGTCTTTCTAAAATTAAATTGATTCGTTAAAATTTCTCACGACATTTTCACAGGACTTTTAATTTATTCGGTACAATTTTCGGGTTGTTACACCATACCACCATCCATGGGTCGGGTTACCCTAACACAGTCAACCAAGCCGTTGCTCAGGTCGTGTGCCGCCAACTGCTCGCTACTCATGGCTAGGCTCTAGGTACTCATCGTGCTACTCGTCTATAGCTACACCACAGAACCCAAAGTAAGCCTAATGCTTAGTAAGTCATGCGTAATGAAACGTAAAAACTGTCGACACAATCCTATCATTTGCAATCTCTACACTCTCACTTATGTTTTTGTTTCCTGTCATCATTTCGTATAGTTCTCACACTGAATTGGGAAGCAGATCAAGTTTCCCAAGTTGATTCTCTATCTGCGTCGAAGAGCAAATCACTTCTTTCGAGGCCAAGTCATGCAAACCACCGTCAAGTCAGTTGGCCCTTGCGCCACACTATCACTGTCATGTCGCCACCATCACAGTTCAATCAGCAACAGGGCTCACAAGTTGCATACGAATCCCCTGACAATGATCCTCACGCTGAGTTGGGAAGCGGATCAGGTTTCCCAAGTTGATTCTCAGTCTACGTCGAAGGCGAATCACTTCCTTCGAGGTCTATTTTCACTATTCTCACCGTTTACATGTCACACCACTCGCTCGTACTTAAGAACCATGCTCAAATTAAATTTTGTCACACTTTTGAAAAACATGATGCATGACTACAATAAAACATACAAAACATGCAAATCATCGCTATAGTCCTGTGGTGTAGACCCATAAGGGCAACACACATGTAAATACTACTTACCTGGTGTCCTTCGCTTCTGTGGTGTTGGTTCTATCAATACCCGGCCTCAACCTAACACATAACCAATTCACATTAAAAATTTATCCCAAAAATCATCCTAGGCACTAAATTTATGATTAGCAACTCAGCCCATAAAAATCCTACCAAAATGGTTCACTAGCTTATTTCGGCCAAAAATCAACATAAACTTCAAACGCGTATAACTTTTCCTACGATTATCGAAATCACTCGATTCTAGCAGCTAAACGCTACTCAAGGAGCCTATTTTAACATAATGAAAGGGTTTCTAAAACGATTAACCATAGATAGGTGAAAAACACCAAAACCAGAATCTGTTTTTGGCTTAAAATTCCACAATCCGGTTTTCAGCTCAAACCCACCCATTTTCCTTACCATTCGGTCACATTCTAACCTATTAAAACATAATCTAACAAAAATTGGAGGTTTCCAATCCAGAAAACTGAAATGTGCAGGACACCTCACTCAGTTTTTCTTCAAATTTCGGGTGTTCGCCGCCCATGGCTCAAACACTCACACCTTCCCCTCTAAACCTCTCAAATTTTAGCATAAAATCAACACAATTTAAATCCAATTGAACCCCTACACGATCGGTCATCAGAACAGAGAAAGTAGAAGGGATATATCACCAAAATTCGTAGGGTTTAGGCGTTGGGAAGAGGAAGGAAACTGAGTGGAAGCTCAGTTCTTTGGAGAGGAGGTCGGAAACCGACTGAATGTTGCTAAAGAAAGCTCGTCGTCGGGAAGGGAGAGTTGCCCGTGGCTCAGGTACTCTTCGGTAGAAGGGAGAAATGAGAGTGGCTTCTCACCAAAGCCATTCTTGTTTAAAATATATTTTATTTTTATTAATTAAATTTGTAAATTACCCTAATGCCCTCACGCTTTAAATCCTCCATATATCTGACAATTTACGTCCTCTCATTTTCGAATTTGGAGGTTTTCTCTAAAATTCTTTCCTCTCGATTTTTATTTGATAATTTCCTTTAAAATTTCCTCCATAAACTTTACGCAGAATTTTAAGTTATTCGGGAAAAATTTCTCTTTTAAATCTCTTTTGATGTGGGCGAGGTTGGCATTGAAGAAGAATTGGGCCAAGAAGAATACTTAATGGAATTGAAAATACCAAATGAACCTATCATTAGAGCTCGGGCCAAGAAGCTTCAAGAAGAAGTCCAAAACAACTTATTTCAAAGACCTAACCCACTAGAAGGAATGAGCTTTAAAGTTGTTAATGTGTTACAAATACAAATGGAGTTTGATCAAGTCCAAAGGAGCACAAATTCAGTAAAGAAGGCTCTAGAAAATGCAATTTCGAAGTGACATCCACTTGGCATTCAATATTGGCATAGAGAAGGCCAAATGGTATTTTGATGGTTTCCAAAGAAGGCTGAACCTAGACCATATTAGCAGCAAAGTTCTTTCTCAAGTTTTCAAGGCTATTTAATGCCTATTCTAGACTATTCTTATAAGCTTATAAATAATTGGGAGTTTGTCATTGTAAGGGAGACAAAAAATGAGAATTATCTTGTGAGAAATTCCTCCAAATTGTTCTTCTGTAGAACTTGAAAATTTCAAGTGCAACCACTTGATTTCCAACCCTTATAATATTGGTTTCTTGCTCTTCAATAGCAACGGGGTCAATATTCCTTTATTGATACTATTGGTTTCTGGTTGTTGTATAACCACGGGGTCAACAGTCACTAAACTATAAAACTGTTATTGGGCGATCCTGAAGTTGATTCCATCTATTGACGTTGGGTCTCACAACAAGTTTGTTGAGGTTTGCATCATCTTTGGTTAGAGCGGGAATTTAATTTGCCCCAAAAATTTCCTGGGTGCTACGCATAGGTATGACATCACAAAAGATGGAGTCCTTGTTGATTTTCATGTCATATCCATCGTAGCTTATAGGGTTTTGAGTTTGAGTGTGGACTGGTCTCTAACCCTAATTTTTCAAACATGTCTTTGAAAGCTACGTTGACACAGTCTCTTCCATCGATGATTAATGAGGATACCTTATCCTTGATTAAAAAACGAGTGTTAAAAATGTTCTCTCGTTGGCATTGATCATCTATAGTCTTTGATACTAGTACTCATCGTATGACCATTAGAAGAGGTCCATCATGGACATGGTAAACTTCGTCTCCGGATTCCTCCCCTTTATAGTCTCCTCTTTTTGCTCGTCTTCACTTTCTATTTCTCCAGTTTCATCTCTGATTATCATAACGCGACGGCTAGGGCACTAAGCCATCATATGTCCGCGACCTTGTCATTTGAAACATTTAATGTCTCTTGCATTGTTTTGATTACCATATGCTATTGTAAGTTTATTACTAATCTCCTTACCATATGCTATTGTAGACTTCTAGGGCTTTGGAAGGAAGCCTATTAGAGGTTGTCCTTACTACTCTTTTCAATTGCCTTTCTACCTTTATGGCCATTTGGGAAACTGAATCTAATGAGTCAATGAGGATGTAATTCTACTATGTTACTTATATCTCAGTTAATCCACGGATGAATTTGACAATTACTTGTTCCTCCGGTTCATTCTATCCTCCTCTTATCCTTAAGCATCTCAAATTCAGTGAGATATTCCTCTATAGATTGTCCTCTTTGCATTAGGTACTGCATTTGTAAGAAAAACACTTGTTGGTAGTGACTAGGCATGAACATCTTTCGCATGAGGAACTTCATTTCCCTTCATGTGGTAACTGCACCTTCATTGTTTTGCCATCTTTGAGATTTCAGATTATCTCACCTTAAAGGACGCATAGCGGGTTAGTTCAATTGCTACTAGTTGTATTATAGTGTGATCCAAATTTCCATAATAGTCGAATACTTTCTCAACCTAGGCATGCCTATAGTCAACCATATGAAGATAATTATAAAAAATAACCATGGTTTGGCTCATCTAATTCATGTTGAATTCAGTAATATGGGGATTGAATTTTCCTAGTCATTTTAAGCAATTAAATACCACAGAAATAGAATATTTATAAACACAACCAACCACTATTACCATGTAGTTTTCAAAACAACAAAAGTTTAACTTTAAACACACAGCAACTATCTTGATGCCACAATTTGGATAGTTTAGGTGTCAAAACGGATTCTTGATTCTTGGTTTAGAAACTAACCTAGATAACAGCTAAATATGCTCAACAACCATAGTAAAATTTGATAAAGTCAGCTGAACACTAAGCAGAATATCACCATAAAATCCAAGAGAATAGTTCATTAATTTTCAACTTATTCTCCAAGAAGATGTAGATTAATCCTAAACAGACTAAACACAATAACAATCTAAAATGATCAGTAATTATAGGAAGTAATATGGTTTCTAACAGAAGTTAAAAAATAAAAAAAGGAAAGAGAACAATTAGGCACGATGCACCGTCAGTTTAGCACAACAGAGCAAAAAAGACAACTGATGCAGTAACAATAGGATTCATACTTTCAAAGGACAATAAATACTCTGTAAAACTAAATAGATTCATATGATAGAAATTTATGCTTAAAAGACACACTAAACATTTTGAAATTTCTAAACAAAACATGGAAATCATATGAAATACAACCTGAAATTTTAAAACAGAATTCATATTGCTCCAATGATTAACGTCCTAAATATTAAACAACATTCATAATGATAATGCATAAAAATTATTTTCAGTTTTGTGAAGAAAACATATCACAGTTTCATGCAAACGTGGGTGCTTAGGTTTAGTAAAACAAAAACAATAACAGAGAAACAGAGAACAACATAATAGAAAAATACAATGTAGTTACACAAGAGTAACTTTGTGTAATCCAACAGGACTCATATATAAACACAATAAGGTTAACTAAAAAGGATAACGAACAATTATGCAATGAAATGTTATCGGGTTAAAAAACAAACTTACCAAAAACAGAAATAGAAAATTGCAAACAAGGAATGCTTCAACTCTGATACCAAATGATGTGCCTTGGATTGCAAATCTCTCCCTAAGTAGGAAAAAGATACATGCAGAAGCAAACACAAAAAAGGAGAAGGAAAACAACGGTACACAGGGGGAGGAAAAAGAAGAAAAATTGTGCAACCAGATGAAGATATGTAGACCTCAATAGAATAAGCAACACTTAAATAAACCAGAATTCAGTGTTCTCAGGTTTAAGCAAGAACACCCCAAAAAAACAGAACACGAAATGAAAGGAAAGATGGAGATGGATGTGGGTGTGAGTAAAATCTGTTGGTACTTACTCAGAGTGCTATGATGGGATCAATGAAGTGTGATGGGAACCACTGTCAGCCCATCCAACAACCTAAGCTCCATCGGGCTAAAGGAAGCTCCGCGAGCGAAGAGCCTCCAGCAAATGGCCAAGGTCTCCACCTTCTACTGCTTTCCAATCTTCTGCAAGATTTGGAGAGAAGAGTGGCAAATAATATCCACTAGGAAACCCAGAAAACTTGGCGAGAAATGAAGGTTCACTCGATGCTACGTATCGAGAACGGGAGGAAAACTCCACGTTCTGAAGAAACTTCTTCTATGAAACAAAATCCATTGCAAAGTTTTTAAAACAATGATATATAGCGCCTTGAATGATTGAGAGTCTTAAGAAGAAACAGTAAAGGAAAAAACCAAATTAATGGAAATTAGCCATTGGCGACAATTATAGCCGTTGGAGAGGCCATGTGTGCGAGCATTGCTTCGCTGATAAGTGCTCCTCCTCGTGCCTCTATTGTGCGACCTGCTCAGTTGCACCGCCTTCTCCCTCCCGCGCTCGTGCTTTTCTTGTTGCATGCATCAACGGCTGTTCAGTTGCGCTTCTCCGTCCTTATCCCTGATGCACACGGGCCATAGTCGTGCCTTGTTGGAGCTGTGCGCCCATCCTTGCTGTTGTGTGCCAATCCTTGTTGTTGTTCGTGTGCACCATGCACCAATCGTGCATGCTATCCTCCATGCTAAGTTTGACACATTTCCTAGCTACTTCTTTCTAGTCGTGAGCGTCCCTTTCTTTATCCCGTGTGCGCCAATTCTTCTTGCCATGCTACCATTCTATGCTTCGAAAAAAACTTGTCTTCCAAAACTAACAAACAAATTAGAGAAAGATTGGTTAGTTGACTTACTTTATTTTGTGATTAGGAGTCCAGGGCACATCACAGATCCTCATTATTCGATCGTCGGCGGAATGCTCGTGTGCCTTGATGTGCGCTGCTGTATGCCTATGTTGTGCGGCCAATGCTTGGATGGTCTCTTCTCTTGCGCGCGCCTACTGGTGTCTTTACGCGTGCACCCTGCTGCACTGGTTCCTCTCCTGCTCCCCAGCTGTTGTCTTTGCTGGCTTGCAACTGCCTCTCTCACGCGCCAACTATTGCATTGATGATTCTCCTTGTGCGCACCACCTGTTGCACCTTGTTCCTCCATGGCCGTGCATGCTGCATCTCGCCATGCTTGCCATGTGCTTGCCATTCTTGATCCATGTCGCGACCATGCCTTCCTTCGCACACTTGCCTCTTCTCGACCATGACTCGGTCATGTGCTCCCGTGTGCATGTCATCCTCCAACCGTGCAAGCTATCCCAGTCCAATACTCAATCCAAGTAATCCAAAGGCTCTTTCCTACAAAAATCAACAAAAGTTTTAGAGAAGGAACTCGATTGATCACGTACCTTAATTTGAGCTTGAACCTTTAGGGCCTCCGTGGCACATCATTCTTTTAGGGTGATTGAAGATTTGTCCACAAATCTAGAAGGTCCCCTTCTTGTACACATTTGCTTTGGATGGTGGATATCTTCGGCTCTTTATGAGGGATATATACAAAATGAACAAACTCAAAGAAAGTAAAATTCAGCCATGGACTTGGCCATGGTCGAGTGATAATCCTTGGCACATCAGAAATGTTCCTTAAGCATGTCAAGTGTTTCTTTTCCCTAACATGGCTGGACAAACCTCCATTGTGAGCTTACTTGACTAAACACTTCCTCAATCCTCTGTTGGGGATACACAACTTGTTTCCTTTGAGTAAATAGCCGTTTATGATATGGTCTGACTCATAACTGTCCTTAATCCATTCAAACCCAAAAAACATGGTTCCTAGCTTAGTTAAAAGTAAATGTCTCCTAGATAGTGTATCTACTACCGTTGGTCTCTCCTTTCACATACTTGAGGGTACAAGTGTAACATCCCTCGTTCGTCCCAGTACAATGTTGTCTGCTTTGAGGCAGAGCTTACACAGATTTATTTTTGGGTTTGGCCCCAAAATACGTTGTAATAGGTACATAGAAGATTTACACTTATAAACTATGCATTTTTCCCTCTCCTAAGCAATGTGAAATTTTGCACCTCCACTGGTATGGGCTGGATCCCATCGGACCCTTTTTGCCTTCACATGGCGGACTTTCACAATCTCCCCCCTTGGGGCCCGACGTCCTCGTCGACCACAATTCAAGTTAGGTAGTGCATTTGTCACATCCTTCAGTTCTCCCAGTACTATATTGTCTGTTTTGGGCCAAAGGCTGCACAGATTTATTTTTGGGTTTAGCCCAAAAAATACGTTGTACTAGGTAAGAAGGGGAGCTACACTTATAAACCATGCATTTTCACTCTCTCAAGTAATGTGGGATTGTGCACCCCCACTGGTATGGGATAGGCCCCACTGGACTCTCCTTGCCTTCACGTGGTGGGTTGCCACAATAAGGGTACCTTTTGAGAAATTCAACCCATTTGGTGTGTCTTTTGTACAATTTTCTCCAACTCTTAATGTGCTTTAATGTCTGGTGGTCAGTGTGTATAACGAACTCTTTAGATTAGAGATAGTGTTGCCACTGTTTAAGAGCTCGTATGACCGCATAAAACTCTTTGTCGTCGAGTAATTTAGGTATGCTCCTTTGAGTTTTTCATTAAAAAATGCAAGCGACCTGCCCTCTTGCATCAAGACGGTCTCAATGCTCACTCCGGATACATCACACTCTATTTCAAATACCTTATTTAAATCTGGGAGTGTTAGGACTGACAAGTGGCTTAATTCTTTCTTAATCAGCCTGACACTCTACTGACAAGCTGGGGTCCACTAAAATGTTTTGTCTTTCTTGGTGCAGCTATGATTGGTGTCATGATATTATTGAAATCTTTAATGAACCTCCGATAAAAAGAGGCTAATCCATGGAAACTTTGCATTTATGTTATTGTTGTGGGAATGGGCAAATCCTTGATGGCCTCGATCTTAGCTTCATCTGCTTTCATTCCATCTTGACATGCCAAGGAGGCCACTCATTCAATCCAAAACCAAGGCCCAAACTTTACCTAATCTATGTTCTAACAAGCTTAATCTTTTTATAAGTAACGATATCTTTGAAGACTTAGATTGGAAGCCAAGCACCAGGGACATAGAGCAACCAATGCACGTGCTAACTTGGGAGCCAAATTTGGAAGCTTATGAAGAGGGAATTTGTCTTCCCTAACATCACTCTGTAACTCAATAATTTAAGTTTAAATATTTTTGGCAAACACTTAGCCATATTTTGTATTTTGTGGGCAAACATTGGCCGTATTGTAGTTTTATTAAATGCATTCATCATTAGGGATAAGTATTAGATTTATGCTAGGTTAAATAATGGTTTGGAGTTGGTTCAAATCACAAGTGCATGGCTTGCATGCAACACCCACGCAGCCAAGGAGGAATCACCAAGTTTGGGCCCAAAATTGAAAGTGGGGACCATTACCTCTTTTGGCTGATCCATTTGGTGCAAAATGGAAATGCTATGTTGGAGTTTCCCTTCTTCAAGAATGCCTTGGATTTATGACTTGGCAGCCATCAGCTATTGGATCAAATGGCACACAAACCTCTCGCCCATCCCAGTGAAGATGAAACAACATTATGCCATGTGTTCGGCTGAAGCCTCTAATGGTTTGTTTGGAGTTCAAAATCAACCAAACCTCTGGCCATCCCCTTAGATCTATATAAGCATGGTTGTTGGTGCTTGTAATAGTTGTTGAATGAATGATAATAACCCTATTTTGCTTAAGAAACAAGTGACGTTTGAAGTTGCCGAAAGGTGAGCCTCGGCTTTCATTGAATCCGAGTGGAGTGCACCTCCATTACTTCAAGCCCAAGGTGTCTTAAAGGTTCTTATTATCATCATTCTCTCCACCCTTTTGAGAGTTGAAAAACAATAGAAGGTGGTCAAACCCTTTGTCATAGGCTGCCACTCCTTTCCTTAGAAAGAAGTTATTGCCAAGAGCTTCAATCTTTGCTCATCGGACAACCTTGGTTATGTTTTGCATAACTTCATTTCCCAAACATATTTTGACTTGATATTTTAAGGTGTTGCTTTTCACTCATAATATAAGAGAGCCTTAAAATTTCGTTTGATTTGGAACACGTTTGCTTTACAACTGTTTTGCTTATTTTGGGTATCCTTAGCTTAGCAGAGCACCTTTGTCCTAACTGTTTGTTTTGTGAGTAGAACACGGCTTTTGGCAAGCCACAATCGTGTCAAATATTTAGTAATAATAAACCTTAAGAAGTACACCCTTTCTTATGCGAATGAACACTTCTTTAGGTTACCGAACAACTTCGCATCCCTAAGTGTTTGGAATAGAGTGCTTAGATGGTACAAATGTGACGGTAAGTCTAAGTTGTAGACCAATATGTCGTCAAAATAGACGATTATAAACTTTCCTAAAAACACCTTTAGAATATGGTACATTAAGCGCATGAATGTGCTAGGAGCATTTGATAATCCGAATGGCATAACCATCCATTCAAACAACCCATACTTTGTTTTGAAGGTTGTCTTATATTCCTTACCTTCTTTCAATATAATCTCGTGGTATCCACTTTTCAGATCTACCTTAGAGAATATGGCTGGTCCGCTGAGTTCGTCTTATATATATCTTCATGACGTGGGATTGGAAACCTATACTTAATCGTGCTTTGGTTAATGGCTCTTCTATCCACGCACATTCTCATAGAGCCGTCCTTATTAAGGACTTGTAAAGTAGGTACTCCACAAAAGCTCATGGATTCTCTAATATGGCCCTTATCTAATAGTTTGTTTCCTTAATTTTGCAGTTCCTTCCTCTCCTCGACGTTCATCCTATAGGCTGGACCATTTGGTAATGTTGCCACCTAGCTGCACGTCAATCTGATGCTCAATACCATATAAAGTTGGTAATCCTTATGGCATCTTCTCGGGAAATACGTCCTGAAAATTTTTTGAGTAGGTTTAGGACTGGGGTAGGAATATCTACTAATTCTATTACTCTATCTTTGAACATTATTAAAATGAGTGGTCCTCCCTTTAATATTACTGTCTCTAATTCACCATTTGACATAAAAAGGTGAGCGCTGTCCTTTTTCTTCTTTCTGGCTACTTCATCCTTGTCTATTTGTTTGGGCATTAAAGGTGCAAGTTTGATTGTTTTAATTCCAAACTTTAACGAATAATAATTTGAATAACCGTCGTGTAGCACCATTCTGTTGTACTATCATGGATTAGAACATGTATTAATAGGTTTGGATTTTTGTCGGTGTTATATATATTGATGGTTTTTGTTAGGAGATACTGTATTGTTTTTTGGTTTGATTTTCAGGTTTGGGGTTGACATTTATAGGCGTTACTTTGCTGAAATTTTGGGAAAACGCCGTGGCGTCAAGTGGAACATGTGCGCGGTGTCCAGTGTGGCCCAGGGGGTGGGTGCGCATGCGGCGTCAGGTGGTACGCAGGGCATGCAGTGTTAGTGTGGGTGCGGTGCGAGACGAGGGCCGCAGTGGGGGCGCACGCCACGGTGAGCGTGCGCTACCAGTTGCGTGCAGCCCCAATTGTCGACACCAGCCCCTGGCGCCAGGGCCTAATCCAGCGCCGCCAACGCCAACGACTGAGCCGTTAGGCTGACGGTCGGCGGTGGTGGTTCCTTTTTAAAAAAAAAAAAATTAGTCCTCACTTTCACACTCCATTTTCACGCAACAGTTTTATCGTTCTATTTTTAAATATTTTAAATTTAATTTCCGCTGCGTATTTTCAAATGTTTTCAAATAAGATTTTGGGATAAAATGGGTGAATAACCAAGTTAGCCTTGTCGACGGCCCGAGAATCCAGAGGGAGCTCCCGAGGTCACGACATGATCGCCCCTCCATGAGGAGGGCGGTGTATCATCCAACAGGGGCGACGCATGGCCCCACTCTCTGAAGTGGGGCCATTCAAATCTCCCCGTGGCGCGTTGCATCGCCCAAGTAGGACGTTGTATTGCCTCACTTGCTGGAGTGGGGGATACAAATTGCTCTAGTGGCGCGTTGCATCGCCCCAGTGGGGCGTTGTCTCGCCTCACTTGCTGAAAGTTGGTGATACAAATTCCCACAGGGGCGATACATTGCCCCTTGGGGGTGATTGAATAGTACCAATTGCGGGCACTGTTCACAATAATTGTGCCGAATAGAAAAAAAGTGTTTAAACAAAATTTTTTGCACAGTTTCTACGAAGTTTTATAAGGAAAGTTACATATTTTCAGCCCTTTTAAAAATGTATCGTAATTGCAAAGAATTTTTTTATAAAGTTTTACGAAATGTCAAGTTAGTAACAGGCAAATTATGGGTCGTTACATGGTCTCTATGTTGGTTATGTAAAAACTCCTCTTTACTTTTGACTCATTCCTCATTATCATAATATTCTTGCCTTCTATTTCTCTCTAATGGGGGTTCAGGCCTATTTCTTTGAATAGGTACTTAAGGTGGTCTTCTTGAGTTGTTGTTCCTTAACTCATTTAATAGGGCATAAAATTTTACATTTAATGCATCAAACTTGATATCCAAATTGTCAACTTGACCGTGAAGACTAGACTCTGCCATTTGAGGACTAAAGGTTTCGATTTGGGGTACACTTTTGTGTCGATTTTGTTCATCATGGGGATTATAATTTATTCCACTTCTTGTGGTCATTATGAGGATTTAATGATTTATCCTTAAGTTTTAGGATAAGTGTTAATTTTTCAGAAATGTATTAATTGAACTTATTAGTTTCCAAATTGATTAATTCGATTACTTATCCAAGTTTATTAATTGCAGTTAATGATATGATAAGGCACTACTTAATTCTTAAAATGGATTAGATATTTAGATATCTTAGGCACTTTAATGTTTTAGGAATTCACATAAGGTCACCTTACATGGAAAGTTTTTAATACAATCGGATTTTGCTTGCTTTTGTTTTATAGAATAAAACCTATTTAGAAAGTGTTCTAAGCAAAAATTAAAAACTTCCTAAACATGCAAACTAAACAATAAATCAAGATCTGAATATTAAAAGTTAAAATCGAATATAATATGAAAGAAATAAACACTATAATCGGATGTGATACAAAACTTTTAAAGCCATAGGATTGTTTCCATCATCGGCTTTTGTAAATCAAACTGATTAGAACAAAGTTTCCATAACGATTTTCTTTAGCATAACTTAAAGATCAATGATATGAATCCACCTAACTCCACCTTAAAAGGTAGTTCCAGGGGGAGGTTTGCGAACCCATATATATATCACCCAAGACTACCCTACTTAACCAATGTGGGATTCACATCATTCCCATTCCCTTAAGACCCGATTGCCTCAGTCGGCGTTCTGACGAACCTATATATATACCACCCAAGACTACCCTACCTAACCAAGGTGGGATTCACATCATTCTCACTCCCTTAAAGACCCGATTGCCTCTGTCGGCGTTCTGACGAACCCATAGGTGACCAGAGTGGGGATGACTCTGATACCATATGATATGAACCCACCTAACTCTACCTCAAAAGCTAGCTCAAAGGGGCAGGTTTGCGAACCCATATATATACCACCCAAGACTACCCCACCTAACCAATGTGGGATTCACATCAATCAATTTAGGAATGCAAATCTAATAATCAATTAATAATAATCTCTTTTTCATGGTTATTAATTCAACTTTCTAATAATAAAAAAATAATAGCCTAAGCTTAAGGTTACCTTCCTTGGCTTAAACAAACAACAAGTTTAAAGATTACTTTAGTGATTCAATCAAACATGCTTTAATCAATCAAAACACAATTTAAACGTACAAAGGAAGCGCCTTACACTATGATACCAAGTTGATGTGCCCAAACTGATACGATTCCACCAACAAAGGGGTCGTGTTCTACCCACAAATAGCAGAATGGTTAGAAAACCCAGCAACTCGACAGCTCGGCTAGGCCGAGAATACCTCAAAATCCAGCAACAATTTAAAAAGGCAAATGAACTCCAAATGCAACGAAATTTTAAGGGGTCCTTAATATGTGAGTGAAGAATGTTGGCTCAAATGTTCAGGTCAAGATGTTCAGAAAATAAAAAGTTATTCACAAAGTACCAGATGCTGTCCGATAAGCAATATATTGAACTCTTGGCATAACATTCTTCCAACGGAAGATGGCAGCAAATGGAACCGGTTAATGGCCACTTTCTTCGTGTATCTTGCTCTGTAAAAAAAGGAAAGAAGAGTGGAACAATGGCTATTCAAGCAACTTCAGGATTGAAAGCTTCATAAAAATCAATTCATTATCAAAAGTTCCTTCAATATATTACAAGCCTCCTTTAAATAGATAAAGGTATAAATTTAATAAGGAAGTAACATAATTTAGAAACTAATAAAATACCCTAATTAGATAATAGGAAAGTTGCTGAAAAATAAGAAGAGGAAAAATTGATATTTGAAAAGTGGTGCGAGTGGATGGTGGCCGCGAAAATTAGGTTTAAGTATCGCACGTCTCAAGGTTAACTCAACTTGTGGGTCTTGCCCAATGGTGTGATAGTTGTAAGAACTTTGAAGTTAAAGAATTTGGCCTAGAGTAGTCTCATTTTGAAAGACCATGTGGGAAGTCTTTACTTTTTTTAGACATCTCTTACGCTATGGGCTTCCTTTTCAATCATTGCTTATTCATCAACACGTAGTAATATTATGGCTCGTTGCACATCTTGTGATGATTTCTTTTCATGGATGTCTTTGATTAAAATTTGTAGTATTTTATTTATCTTCTTTTTTCTGGATCTCGTCATTAGTCCTCCTATGTTCATCAATGGATCTTGCCTCCCAATTGTTTCTTGATTATCCTTGGTTGCTCCTTTGACTACATCATTCCCTCCTTCTTCAAGAAGATTCGTCCTCGAATCTGCATCAAACAAAGATAAGTCACTAACATTAAAAGTAGCGCTTACATTACATATTTGCTCGGTAAGTTAATCTTGTAAGCATTGTCGTTGATGCGTTCCAACACTTGGAAGGGTCCGTCTCCTCGCGGTTGTAACTTATTCTTTCTCCGCTCCATAAATCTCTCCTTTCGTAGATGCACCCAAACCCAATCTCCGGGTTCAAAGATGATTTCTTTTCTACTCTTGTTGGCTTGTCGCGCATAGTGCTCATTTTTCTGTATGATGTTTTCCTGAACCTTTGCGTGAAATTCCCTTACAAATTCAGCTTTTCTTTTTCCATGTAAATCAACCAATTCATTAGAAGGTAACGGTAATAAATCAAGCGGTGTAAGAGGGCTAAAGCCATATACAATTTCAAATGGTGAGTAAGAAGTAGTAGAATGAACAGTTATATTGTAAGCAAACTCAACATGTAGCAAGCAATTTTCCCATTGTTTTAAATTCTTAGAAATTATTGCTCTCAACAAAGTAGATAAAGTTCGATTCACTACCTCAGTTTGTCCATCTGTTTAGGGGTGTGCTACGGTGGAAAACAACAATTTTGTACCTAGCTTATTCCATAAGGTTCTCCAGAAGTGAGTTAAAAACTTCACATCCCTATCACTAACAATTGTTCTAGGTAATTCATGTAAACGCACAATTTTTTTAAAAAATAAATTCGCTATATGTGTAGTATCATTAGTTTTAGAACATGCTATAAAGTGTGCCAATTTTTAAAATCGATCCACAACCACATAAATACTATCCTTACCCCTTTGTGTTCTTGGTAAACCTATCACAAAGTCCATGGAAATATCCGTCCAAGGGTGCTCGGGCACGGGTAAAGGATTATACAATCCATATGGTTTGACCTTTGATTTTGCCTTCCTACATTCAATGCATCTTTCACAAATAGTTATAACATCATGCTTCATTTTTGGCCAAAAGAAATGTTCTATCAAGTTATACAAAGTTTTGTCGATTCCAAAGTGTCCCATTAATTCTCCACCATGTGTTTCTCACAAGCAGTTCAACTAATGAACATTTAGGTATACAAAGTTTATCTTTTCGAAATAAATATCCATCGTGTCTATAATAATAAGCACATGCAACATTCTCACAATTTCTCCATGCATGACAAAAATCTACGTCGGATTCATACAAATCCTTTATAAATTCAAAGCCTAACAATTTAGTTTGTAGAGAATTGATTAAAACGTACCTTCTTGACAACGCATCAGCGACCACGTTGTCCTTACCTTTTTTGTAATGGATGACATATATGGAAAGGTCTCGATGAACTCCATCCACTTGGCATGTCTCTTGTGCAATTTTCCTTGCAACTTTAGGTGCTTCAAACTTTCGTGATCGAAATGAATGATGAATTCCTTAGGCCACAAGTAGTGTTGCCATGTTTGTAACGTTCTTACCAAAGCGTAGAGTTCCTTGTCGTATGTTGGATAATTTAATACTGCTCCACTAAGTTTTTCACTGAAGTAAGCAATCGGCTTCATTTCCTGCATCAAGACACCTCCAATTCCTTTTTCCGACGCGTCATATTCGATTTCAAATGTTTTATCAAAATTTGGTAAGACTAGAAGGGGAGCATTAGTTAGTTTCTCTTTTAACAAATTAAACGTTTTTTCATGTATTTTGGTCCAGTTAAATTCAACATTCTTTTTAACTAATTCATTCATAGGTGCCGCAATAGTGCTAAAGTCTCTCACAAATCTCCTATAAAAGCTAGCCAAGCCGTGAAAGCTACTTACCTCATTTGCGTTTCTTGTTGTGGGCCATTCCTTGATTGCTCTTACCTTGTCTTTGTCCACGGATACTCCTTTTGAGCTAACTACAAAACCAAGGAAAACTACCGATTCCATGCAAATGGTACACTTTTTAAGATTAGCATACAATAGATTTGATTTTAACACACTAAATGCAGACCTCAAATGCTTAAAATATGTTCGTCTAGTGACTTACTATACACTAAAATATCATCAAAATAGACCACAACAAATTTTCAAATAAATGGCCTTAAAACATGATTCATTAATCTCATAAACGTACTTGGTGCATTAGATAGTCCAAACGGCATAACCAACCATTCATAAAGACCAAATTTTGTTTTAAAAGCTGTTTTCCATTCATCTCCTTGTTTCATGCGAATTTGATAATATCCGTTCTTTAAGTCAATTTTAGAAAACATACATGCACCATACAATTCATCAAGCTATCATCAAGTCGAGGAATAGGGTGTCGATACTTTACCGTAATTTTATTTACTGCTCGACAATCGACGCACATTCTCCAGGTGCCGTCCTTTTTTGGGACCAATATAACCGGGACTGAGCTTGGGCTAAGACTCTCTTTCACTAGGCCTTTCTCTACCAACTCATCTACTTGCCTTTGAATTTCTTTGGTTTCCTCTGGATTTGCTCGGTACGCAGGTCGGTTCAGGATCGTTGCTCCGGGAATGAAATCGATTTCATGCTCGATTCCCCTAAGCGGGGGAACTCCTTTAGGTAATTCCTCTAGAAATATATCCTCAAATTCCTACAATAAAGAGGCAACAGTTATGGGAAAAATAAACATCTTTGTAGAGTAACAAAATCATCTCCTCTCTTTTCCTTACAAGTCCACTCTTTTTTCTCTCTTCTTCCTCGTTTCTTCTCCCTTTTTCGAGTTTCTTTTCTTTCTCTTTGCCTTTTTTACTTTCTTTATTTATGGTTTTTCTCTCATCGGCTTCTTTGTCTTCTCTTTCTTTCTCGCCTTTTTCCTTCTCTTTTTTTATGCTTGAATTTTCGACTACGCCATTTTTGCCATTTTCCCCACCTTTATCATTAAAACTGTTGTCAGTTTGGATTTCTTTGGCAATTCTCTCTTGATCCAAGTTTGCTTCCCACGGTGGTAATGGTTTTAGTATTACCAACCTCCCATTTTGAGTAAGCGAATACTCATTTTTATTGCCGTTATGCTTATCCGTTCTATCATATTGCCATGGTCTCCCCAATAGGATGTGAGTTGCTTGCATTCACATAAAATCTCATCATTGTACTTCCCGATTAATAATGCGATGTTTACTTGTTTTGTTACTCTGATTTCGCCACAGTTGCTAAACCATTGCAATTTGTACGGCTTTGGGTGTCGCTTGATTTTCAAATTTAATTTTTGAACCAATAACGTACTAGCCACGTTTGTGCAACTTCCGTTATCGATGATCATGCTACATACCTTGTTGTTGACATGACACCTAGTATGAAAGATATTTTTCCTTTGGACTTTGTCGTCGTCCTCCTTAATTTGTACACTTAAGCCTCTCCTTGTGACTAATAAATCTCCTGTGACTGGTTCCTCTACGTCTACATCACTACAATCTTCGAGTGATGGCGTCTCGTTTTCGCTTGAACTTAAACTTTCTATATCGTCATTCTCTAAGAAGACCATCGCACGCTTATTGGGACAATTTGGTGCGATGTGCCCAAATCCTTGGCAACGAAAACACTTGACTTCTCTAGTCCGAGCTAGTGTTGGTACCTCGCTCTTTCCTTTTGGTGGGTTGAAGTTGTTAGCCGCAATTTTTCCTTTGTGGTCCTCCCTCGGGTTTGGCTTCTCTCCTTTCCAATTTGGTATCCGCGAACTATTTGATGCCGTGTTTACCTTTGCACTTTTCTTAGCCTTTAGTTGTCGTTCAATTTTGATTGCCTTCTGTAGTAATTCCTCCATGTCCAAATAGTGTTCTAAATCTACTATGTCAGCAATCTCTCGATTAAGCCCTCCCACAAACCTTGCCATCGTGCCTTCTCCATTCTCGTTAATGTCGGCTTTTATCATGGCTATCGCCATTACCTTTTTCTCATAGTTGTTTTCACACTTTCCCATGTGCAGATTGGGATTTCTCCGTTTCGTCTCCGAGTTTTGACTAGTTGATCCCACCAGATGCTGGCATAGTCGGTGAACTCCATTGTGACCAACCTGACCTTTTTTCTCCTCCGTGTAGTTTCGATACTCGAGTAAAGAATCGACTTTCCTTTCCCATTCCAAATAAGCCTCAGGATCACTTTTCCCTTGAAAGGTTGGGATGTTGACCTTGATATCGCTAAGATCTCCATCCTCTTTATCGTTCCTATCGTATCTTTCCTTTCGGTTTGGTTTTTCATCGTTGTCATAGTAGTCATCAAACTTTCGTCCACGAGGATTTATAGGTGACGGTATCTCCAAACGCTCCATCCTTCGATTAAGAGCCTCGTATTGATCGTGTATGGCCTTCATAAACATCCTTATATCAATTTCATTCTCCTCTCCGCTCATGATTCCGAATTTTTTTTAAATAAATAACGCAAAAGGTAAATTGCGAAATTTGTATTTGCGGGAATCTAAATAATTGAATTGAAATGCAGAAATTTAAATGACTGAATTGAAATGCCAAATTTAAATGACTGAATTAAAGTGCCAAAATTTAAATGACTGAATTAAAATGCAGAAATTTAAATGACTGAATTGAAATGTAGAAATTTAAATGGACCTCTCCCCTCCCTCACGTGTTTACACTCATTCAATATCACTCCACTCGTGTTTCGCTCAAAATTTTGGCTCTTATAAGATAATTTCATACTCTTGCCTTTTACCACTCAATCTCTTCTTTAGGTTCTTCAAGTTAGAACCCAATCAAGATGCAATCCAACAAGTGCAACGTGAAAATTTCAAACTTTCAAACTTAAAATCCAACTTTCGAGAATAGATTAAAGTCAAACCACTAAAGATGTTTGCTAGAATCAATCTCTGGATATAACGTTTTTTAGAAGCTTGAATAGTTTCCGGTTGTGAATCCTCGATACTAATGAGGTATTCTTACAATTTTTTTTTTTTTTTTGAAACTTGGCAAACTTGCGGAAATAGAAATCTGAATTGAGATTTGGATGCTAGGGTTCGAGACAAGCAAAGATATGTCTTTCTCAATTGGTCTTACAAAAGGAGGTTCTCGTTATTAACAAACGAGAGCTCTTCACTTTTTTTTTTTTGAATTTTTGGATTTTTTTTTTCCAAAATTTACACGAAAGTAAACGAATCAAAAGTTTTTTTGTGGAGAAAAAAGAAGAACAGAGAAAATAACAAGAACGATAGAGATAGCTTCTCTGAATCGAAGAACCTTCGCTCTGATACCAAATGATACAAACCTAAGATATTAGAAATCTTAGACCCAACACCCAATGCGGAAATCAAAGGGAATTATGTTTTTATTGATTCGAAAGAACAAGAAGAAGGAACTTTACCCCAATCGAAAGTTAGCGATGGAACCGAAGTTATCAGAAGAGTAGCTAGACCCGAACCAAACTCATTGGTTGAACCTAAGCTATCAAGTTCGATCTTTTCAAGAATACACTTGAAGAAGATCAAGTTCTAAAGATTTGTCCTCAAATTTAAAGGGTGCTCCTTTGTACTTCTTCTATCTTTTCTGTGATCAAAAGGAAAAGTGATCACTAAGTGGTAGACCATATTTGTGTTGCCTACAAAAGAGATAGTTACATTAGCAAGAAAATTTTACCATGGATTAGGAAGAGTTTTGTAGAGTATTTCTCCTGGCAGTTCCCCTATTAATACAAAGTTGCAGTCGAGGGGTGCCTTCCATTCATGCCATGTAATACCCGAAAATTTATCGTACATTTTAATTTTCAGCACTCAATAAATTAGACTATTTTAATGAATTTGAGAATTTTATAGTAGAAGAGATAAATTAAAGGAATGAAGAAGAAGTGATAGCAGTTGAAAAGTCAAAGCAATGAGAGAAGTTGAGTGCAAGGTGTAGTTGAAATTGGTTTTGACGTGAAGAAATAAAAGGAGAGAAGTTTGAATAGTCAAACTTCTTTGTAACTTTATAAAATCACGTTGATGCAAATGAAGGGTACTTTTGGAATGATAACTCCTTTAGATTAGGTTGTTCACACTTATCCTTTAAATATCATCTTAAGCTTCTTCTCCACGTTGTTTTCTCTTCCTCCATAGTCGATCGCTTCCTCCCTCAAGAGTTATTCTTCTCCTCTTCTTTCTCAAGATTTCTTCAAGGTAAGTTATATGTTAGGTTCTATTTATGAAAAGGGGTTAATGTATATTGAAAGAGTAGTGGATTATTTTTGTGTTATAGGGTGTTACAGAGATTTGATGAACCCTAACGTGTGATGCATGAAAATGTTTAAGTTTGTCCATTTCTTGTGGGTTTTGAGGTTTAAATGTGATCTAATAGTTGTTTATGGAATGAAATGAAGAAAGAATAGCATATTATGCATGCATACTCAAAATGGTGGAATTACAGGGCAGTTAGGGTTTTTAGAAATTTTGGTTCTATGAGTTGGTTTTCTTTGAAATGTAAATTAAGCATGTTAAAGAAGACCCTATAAATACGTATAGGTAAAGTTATGCCTTTGGAATTTTGAATTCGAATACGTATAGGTAAAGTTATGCGATTTTGAAATTCGTAGTCAATTTGAAGAAGATTACGAGATTTACGTTATTAGATATGTTTTGATGTACATTGTTTGATTCCTATGTTTTAGGTTTGCAAATCAAAAAGGAAGTTGATCAATTACAAAATTTTGAGCTCAAGTGATGCAAACCTCAACAAACTTGTTGTGAGACCCAACGTCAATAGATGGAATCAACTTCAGGATCGCCCAATAACAGTTTCATAATTTAGTGACTGTTGACCCCGTGGTTATACAACAGCCAGAAACCAAAAGTATCAAAAAAGGAATATTAACCCCGTTGCTATTGAAGAGCAAGAAACCAATATTATAAAGGTTGGAAATCAAGTGGTTGCACTTGAAATTTCCGCAAGTTCTACAGAAGAACAGTTTGGAGCAATTTCTCACAAGATAATTCTCATTTTTTGTGTCCCTTACAATGACAAACTCCCAAGTTTTTATAAGCTTACAAGAATAGTCTAGAATAGGCATTAAATAGCCTTGAAAACATGAGAAAGAACTTTGCTGCTAATACGGTCTAGGTTCAGCCTTCTTTGGAAACCATCAAAACACCATTTGGCCTTCTCTATGCCAATATTGAATGCCAAGTGGATGTTACTTCAAAATTGCATTTTCTAGAGTCTTCTTTACTGGATCTGTGCTCCTTTGGACTTAATCGAACTCCATTTGTATTTGTAACAAATTAACAACTTTAAAGCCCATTCCTTCTAGTGGGTTAGGTCTTTGAAATAAGTTGTTTTGGACTTCTTCTTGAAGATTCTTGGCTCTAGCTCTAGTGATAGGTCCATTTGGTATTTTCAATTCCATTAAATATTTTTCTTGGCCCAATTCTTCTTCAATGCCACCCTCGCCCACATCATCAAGACCCGAGGTAAGTGGATGTTTGCATGCGTTTTGGCCGATTGGCCTACACTACAAATAATTAGGACGTTGATGGCTAGACTGAGAAAATTGGAGATTTATAATTTTTGAGAATTTTGGTTTAGGTAGAGATTTTAGGTTGTAAGTTTATTTATGATAGTCTTTATTATTTATTGATGGATTTATTCATTAGTTTATTGATATTACGATTACAGCATTTGAGGTTATGTTTGTGACCTGTATTCATGTATCATGGTTTTCCAAATCACAGAAAACGGTTTTATGCATACATTTTCATGTAAACAGAACAGAAATAATACAGTAAAGTACGAAAATAGTTATTGTAGGTAGAACCTGAGTTTGACCATTCCACTTCCCCTAGAACGAGTTGGTCATCCTGCCAGGTGGACAATCAGTTACGCCATCTCCCTTCTAGAAGCAAGACCTCAATGACTCATGTTATGCAAAAAAATAAAGAACAGATCAAGTGCATGTTTTATGAACAGCATAGCATATCTATGAGCATGCATTATTTTTATTTGACATCACTTACTGAGCATTATGTTAATTAGCTTACTTTGTGGTGTAGGTGATATTATCACAGGTGAGGATGTCAATCCTCAGGACAGTTGACACTGCCGTTGAAAGAGGACGTCCATAGGGTGCTTGTAGCGGTTAGGGCGATTTTGACCTGTGGACAAGTCTGTAAGTATTTTGACGAATGTGTATAGATAAATAGATTTAGAACTTTTAGAAAATAGGAATTGTGGTTTGAAAGGTTTGTTTAAACTTATCTTTTGGTTTAAATGTGTTTATAAAAAAGGGTTTCCAATTGCTTTAAAGACTTCCGCTTGTTTATTTGAAAAAAATAATATGATTATATAAATGGGGAGAGTTATGTCATTACAAGTTGAACAAGAAAAGCATATATGAATGGAAAAGAGTAGGCAGGGATGATCGCCCCAGTAGGGCACTGTATCACCCCACTCGCTAGAGTAGGGGATACAATTTGCCCCAGTGGGGCATTGCATCGCCCAGTAGGGCGTAGTATTGCCCCACTTTCTGAAAGTGGGTCATACAAATTGCACCCCCCCCTTGGGGTGATTGAACAGTACCCATCGCAGGTATTGTTCACGTGAACAGAGAAGGGCATTGCTCACGTGAACAGTGCCAAAAAAAATTTTAACAAAATTTTACTCACGCTTTCTATGATATTTTATAAGGGAAGTTTACACATTTCAACCTTTTAAAATTTTACCGTAATTGCAAAGAATTTTCTTATAATGTTTTATCAAGTTAGTAACGGCCGAATTACAGGGCGTTACATGCCAAGTTCCAATTTCTTTCTTCTCGAAGAACATGGCTACAAAATTCAACAATTTTCCAATTTCAACCTTTTATGGAATTATTACAAATTTCATCCACTACATAATATTTCAATTTCAAATATGGATATAACAAGACATGCAATATAGTAGGTGCTACATTAAAATGTAACACCCAGAATTTCCGTTAAATAATTTTCAGAATTTTATATGGGTAATCGGCGAAGTTTTACTTAGAATTGAGAGCGAAAAATTTCTACCATTAAGTAAAAGATTATTTTGAGGCTAATGGGAAAGAGAAGATTATAAGATTCCAACTGAAAACGGACCGAATAACAGATTAATTAAACGGTTAAAGGTTGAGGGTGATTTAGTAATTGTGATTTTTTTTTTTTAAATAAAAGAAAGGAAAGAGGAAGACACCCTTCAGTGTTCTTTCCCTTCCCCACGCGTGAAAGCCCTCCCTCTTCGACGATTTTCCCTTCTAGCAATGACAAGCAACGATCCTCCTCCGTTTCTCCAAATTTACGGTAAGTTTTAGTTAGTTCTTAGTAGATAGTTACTATTTTAGTTGTTTCGAGCAGTGAAAGTGAAGTTAGAGGGAGTATGAGGTAGTTTTGGTGAAACCTAAGAAGAATATACGAGATTTTGAGGTTTGTAGTCGATTTTATTCATGTATTGGTGTTTAGGTTGGGAGTAGGAGTAGATTATCAGTATTTACGGAGAAGATTGGGTGTTGGATTAGGAAATGGATGAGACTATTAGAAACTAAACGTCCTAAGGAAATCGTTGCATTTTGAATCGTCCAAATCGAACGAGTATTGGATAAGTTATGCATTTTCGAGGGATGGTCGGAAATTGAGTTGCGATTCGGTTTAGATAGATTAGGCGTTAAATTGTGTTTCCTTTTAGAGTTTTATGAATTGGAAGGAAAGTAGAGCTGATAAATATGTGGTTTTATAGGCTCCCCGATTTATCGAGCTATCTACGAACGAGGAAGTTGCTAAGGACGCCAGGTAAGTAGTGTAGTAGGTGCTTTTGCCTTCGGGCCTACATCACAGTTCGGTAGATTGCATGCACGTTTATTTTATGTTATACTTTAGTAATTATGCATCATGGTTTTAAAGTACGAGAACGAAACGAAAATGAATTTCTATGTTTTTACGAAATGAAGCAGTAGGATGTGACGAATGAAATGAAAATGTATGTAAAAAGATAATGAAAGTGGGGTTAAGTGGTCTTGTCTCGAAAGGTGGACCACGAGGTGTATCACTTCTTCTCCCGCTTTACGTGGTGGCCTTGTCCCGAAAGTTGGACCGCGAGGTGTGTCACTTTACTAGATCAAGGTTGGCCTTGCCCCGTGAGGTGGACCGCGAGGTGTGTCACCTTGATCTAGCATGTAAAGAAGAACGCAGTAGTAAGAAGATAAAGAAGATGTAAGAAAGAGACGAAAACAAAAGTAGAGACAAAATTGTTGAAACTGCATATATTAGGAAATGTTTGTTTCAGTGTTATGTTTTATACGCATTACTTATTTAGCATTAGGCTAATAGATGAGTTCTGTGATGTAGGTGACGAAGCGATAGCTGGTGAGTATTCAAAGCGTACCCTGGACTAGGAGGCAGTTGGAGGAGTGTGCTCGTGGACGATCCGGCCAACTGTTAGGGCATTTTGACCAGGGCGGGAGTATGTAAGAGAGTTTAGTTATTTCGAGTTTAGTCGAAGTCGCTTTGAGTTTATTTGGAGTGTAAATGAATTTCAACTTTTATAGTTGTTTTGAAGTATATAATGGTTTTGAATTGATTGAAAAATGCACATTTTATTATTTTCAACATTGAGTCGGAGTTTGGTTGTTTTTAGAAAGTTTAAGGTTTTTATACAAATTTCTGTGAAAGAGGTGTCGACCTATAGCTGAGTGGTCGACCAAGCCTAGTAAGTGTCGACCAGTATACATGAGCTGTCGACCGAACTTGGCCAATGTCGACCACGAGGGTCCATCTGCGAAGGCAGAGTCGATCAAAGTGTCAACTTGTGCAAGAAAGTGTCGACCGCTTAGTGTAAAAAGGAGCACAGAGTGTCGACCTGCATGTAAGGGGATCGACCAAACTCTGTAGGTGTCGACTGCTTGGGTCGACTTACTCAGACAGAGAGGAATGAGGTGTCGACCAGTGCATACAAGTGTTGACCGATAGTGTAAAATAGGTGGGAGTGTCGACCTCAAAGATCGACCAACGCCGACAGAGAGTAAAGATGTGTCGACCGACATTTACAAGTATCGACTGGTTAACGTGAAGAGCTGAGAGGTGTCGACCAATAGTGTCGACCGATGAAAACAGAAACAAATGAAGTGTCGACCGGGTTTACAGGGGTCGACCGAAAATGATTTTTTTTATGTTTTAGAAAACTTGAAACTTTATTTAAACTGATTTTTATTGAATCTTCTGCTGCGACGAGTTTAAACGTTTTCAAAATATCGTTTTAAGTCGAGAAACACAGTTTTAAAATTTTACACAAATTTACCCGAGCATATGTATGTGAGTAGTAATAGTAAGCGTACCGGAAACCGCATAGGTTTTCGGGGTCGCTACATAAAATAAATCATCTTTCAAATAATCTCCAAAGTTAAATTATCAAGGAAGGATTAATATCCAAAAATCCATTTAAGATTTTCATAATAGCAATTTATTAACCATCTAATCTTAAATAACGAAGCAAGTAGATTATTAGGTAGCACATATATTGTGGCAAAAGTTCTAACTACCTTTCTTGCTATTTCATAGTTGTCGATAATATAAGCAAGAAGTAATGGAACTCTATATTTAATCTTTACTTTCTCCTTCCAAGATATAATAGATAAATAATTATTTTCTAACATATGAGAGCTAATTTTAACTTGGTAAGAAAAATAGTCATCATAACTATTAAGTTCAAGAGTATTTAATTTAGTTAATAAGTTAGAATTTATAATTCGAAAAGCTAATAGCTTAACAAATGCAAAACCAATTTAAAAATATCATTCCTTGCTTTAATTAAGGACATACATAATACTTATTCATGACCTCAACCTTAGTTTCCATTCTTCCAACGTAAGTGATTTTGAAGCATATAATTCTAACGTCGAAAACTAAATTCATAATATTCAAGAAATAAACTAACTTTATGGATTTACTAATATAATGCCATGAGATGGTAATGCAATAATTTTCCATGGCTTTTAAGCTCAACAAAACGTCATGCATCAAAAATCCTTTCTTACTCTTAAACATTAGCTTCATCATAAAATAATATTATATTCATCACAAACATTTATAACGAAGTAAATAGAAATATTATAAAAAGGTGTTGGCATAATTTAATTCAATAACAACATGCTCAATAGGATAATGCCAATATAAAAGTTTAAATTAAAATAAAATATAACCTATATTTCATTCAATTCTAAAAAACCAAGAAATCAAATTATTTAGTGGAATAAATAAGGGTATTATGTCACCCAAGAATTTTCTCGATCATTCATCATTAATGTTTCGTTCTATAATGCTAGGATGCCCTAAGGTTCTAGAAAGACTTCTTTCCTTTTTATTCTATGAAAGAATAATGAAAAAATCATTTGTTTCTAACACATGAAGTTTACTCTTGTTTTGGATTAGAAGGAGTCAAGATAAAGTTTACTCATTAAGTAAGACTCTTGTGGAATGTCGGGGATAGACATAAATGCATAATTTGCAAAAATGGTTCCCTCCATAGCATAGTTGGCTCATCAAAGTCCTTAACTACAATTTCCCTCCCAGGGTTTGCATAAAAAGAATCACACAACAATATATCCTTAGAAGTCCTTAAAGTTTGGAAATCTTCGATCGTGGATTCTATCTCTAGGGGCTCAAGGTGATCATTAGGTTCAACCTTTTGTTCACTTTCTTCCTTGGGAGGAGATTCCTCAAATTGATTAAGAATCCAAAAATCTTCCATGGATTGGGTTGGGGTGAAGGGTTCTACATGGTTATCTTCTAGATTCCCCTTGTTCATCATCCTCTTGTTCATTAGGGTTATTTTCTGTAACGCCCTAAAAATCTTCCTCGATTCCCGATTTGTTACCAACTACTACTCGTCACCATCCCTCATATCATATACTAAATATTTCCTAGAAATTTTGGAAAGCTTTATTTTTTCGACTCAAAACAACTTCTTTTTTTTTACTCAAAATGACTTCCAAAAGAAATACATATAGATGCCGCAGCGGAAACTCGTTTAAAATTGGTTTAAGTAACTTCATTCTTAAAACATAAAAATTAAAGAGACCAGTCGACACCTACAAGAGCCGGTCGACACTTGAGTTGTCTCGGGTTTTCATCGATTGACACTGACAAACGTCAGTCGACACTACATTTCCCTCGGATCTTTTCATCGGTCGACACCGGGGACACCAGTCAATATTTCTACACTCGTTTCAGAGAGGGGCGACACTTGCTGTCGCAGGTCGACACCTTGATCCTCTTTGCCTGCGCAAGTCGACTATCGCGGTCGACACCCCTTGCAATTTTACACGAACCGGTCGACACCTATAACCAGGGGTCAACACCTACTTCGGCTCTGCCCTGCGCAGGTCGAGCCTCTCAGTCAACACTCACCCTCTATTTTTCACTGACCGGTTGACACCTATGTACTTCGGTCGACTCCTTGCACCCTAGAAACTTTAGCAGAATTCGACAAAACGACACGGTTTTGACTAAACATTTAAAAATCATGAATCCACTTCTCGAATCAATTTTACAAACCTGTTACACACACCGAAATATTCAATCCAATTTTCAAATCTCTCTTTTACATCAAAATAACTAAGTACGACTAAAAATATCTCACCACCCATACTTACACCTGCCATAGTCAAAACGCCTTGACAGCCGGCCCAATCGTCCCACGAACGTCCCTCCCCAACTACCTACTAGTGCTAGGCATGCTCGGGATACTCACTAGCTGATGCGTCGTCGCTTACATCACAGAACTCAACTATTAGCCTAATGCTAAGTAAGTAATGCATAAAAACTTAATCACTGAAAAACATTCACATCCTAACATATGCAGTTTCTACAGTTTTGTCTCTACTTTCGTTTTCGTCTCTTTCTTACATTTTCTTTATCTTCTTATTATTGGGTTCTTCTTTACGTGCTAGATCGAGGTGACACACCTCGCTGTCCACCTCACTGGACAAGGTCAAACTCAATATAGTAAAGTGACACACCTTATGGTCCACCTCACTGGACAAGGTCACCACATAAAGCGGAGGAAGAGTGATACGCCTCGCGGTCCACCTCACTAGACAAGACCACTCAACCTCACCTTTATTATCTTCTTACGTATATTCTCATTTCATTCGTCTCATCACATCCTACTGTTTCACTTCGTAAAACATGAAAATTCATTTTTGTTTCGTTTCGTAATTTAAAACCATGATGCATATCCCAAAGCATAACATAAAGTAAACGTGCAATGCATCCTACTGTACTGTGATGTAGGCCCGAATGTAAAACTCCTACTACATTACTTACCTGGCATCTTTAGCACTTGTAATCCAAATCTCGTACGCTAACTGGAAAACCTATAAAACCACACATCTATTAGCTCTACCTTCCATTAGCTCCGTAAAACTTTAAAGGAATCAGCCACTAAATCCCCACTCAGCTTAACCCAAAATTCCAACTAGCGCTCCGACTAACCTTCAAAAATTCATAACTCCACCAATACTCGTCCGATTTGGACGATTTGAAATGCTACGGGTTTCTCGTGACATCTAATTTCTAATGGTCTCATCAATTTCCTAATCCCACACATACAGCTTGGCCAAACGGAACTCATTCTGTAACCTGAGTCATTCGGTTATCTACACACTTAATCTTCCTCATAACAACTCATAATCTATTTTTATTCCTTGCTTAAACACCAATACACGTACAAAAATCGACTAAAACCTTCAAACTTCGTATCTCCTTCCTAGGGTTCACCCAAACTCCCTCTAACTCCACTTTACCGTTCAAAATCGCTAAAAGATTAACTATTTACTAAGAAATAAGAACTTACTTTAACCTTGAAGAACGGAGCAGGGGCGAAGGAAAAATTGTCGCCGATGGCTCCTCGAGCGGAGAGAAGAAGAAGAAGATGAACAGGGGGGAGATTTCCGTTCCTCCCCTCTGTTTTGTTTTTTTTTTTTTATATATAATAATAATAATTATTATTATAATTATAATAATTACTAATTACCAATGCACCATCAACCTTAACTCTTTTGATAATAAATCTACCATACGGTCAGTGTTCGGATAAAATCTTAAAATTTCTCGTTCACCGTCTATCTTGAAATAATCCTTTACTATTACAAACTTTCCGCCCTCGATTTCGACTCGAACTTCGCCGTTGACCGATACGAATTTCTAAAAAAATTGAATTAACGGAAATTTTTCGGGTGTCACATTTTCTATTTCAAGTGATTATTCCTCAGAATAGATGATCTATTCTTCATCATCTTCATCCTATTCTTCCTCACTTAAGGATTCTTCCACATCTATTGGTTCTTCTTCCCCCTTACTTAAGGACTTCTCGACAAATTTGGTTTGAGTTTGTGCAAGGGGAGGGGGCGGCTCATGTGAGGTTTGGTTAGGCCTTGGGTTGTACTCCTTTTTGTTATCGCTAGAGAAGCTTGGCTTATACCAAGGGTCTTGTTCTTGTGGCCTTGGTGCAAATTTTTTTTCCGTTAACCTCTTCATCCATTTCCAAGTAGAGATTTCATCTTCACAATTTTTCTCTCTTTTTGCCAAAAGATTATTCCACCAATTGCTAGCATAATCGTTTAACTTCTTAGAGGCTAGCCTTATCTTTCCCTTTTCCAAATAATCTCCATTAACAAAATATTGCTCAACTGTTTCTAGCCAAGATAAATATTTATTCATACCCAAGGTTCCTCTAAAGTAGAGTACGGATATGTGACATGGTTCCTCAAATTTATGTTGGCTTTGTGAAGTTCTAAGATTTGTCCTTCTTAGAGGTTCACATCTTCTCCTAAGCATAGTTTCTTGAGGCTTCGTAGATTTGTCTAATCCAATTTTGGTTACTAGGGTGCTAAGCTGTAATGCCCCAAAAACTTACCCGTTTCCGATATGGTCACCGCTTTGATACCACCTCTTTAATGCCCCCGAGTCATCCTCGGATCTGGGTCGCCAACCGTACACTCGCTTCTCACCCCGATAAAATTCGTATAAAATTTAAAATTTATGTTCCTCGAGTTAAACCAGTACTCTTTGAAAGCTATTTAAAAATGCCGCAACGGAAAAAAAAAAAAACTCATTTAAAATCGTTTTAAATAAACTTCACATTTTAAGACATAAAAATAAAGAGACCGGTCGACACCTGCGAACGCCGATCGACACCTGTGTCGTCTCGGGTTTTCATCGGTCGACACTGGCGAACGCCAGTAGACACCGCGTTTCCCTCGGCTCTTCTCGTCGATCAGCACTAGAAATCACCGGTCGACACTTCCACGTTCAACTCAAAGAGTGGTCGACAACTACTTTCACAGGTCGACCCCTGTAGTTGACACTCCCACTGATTTTACACTAACCGGTCGATACCCACGGTCGCCGGTCGACACCTCATTTCCCTCTGCCGGCCTCGGTCGAACCCCGCAGTCGAAACTCACCCTCCAACTTACACTGACCGGTTGACACCTATGGACTTCGGTCGACACTTCACACCAGCAACCTAAAAATGACAGTAGCTCCAAAAGAAACGGACACGAAAACCTCCCCGAATCAAAACTACCGATTGAAAACCTGAATCATTTAAACTCTTTCAAATAGTTCAACATGTACCTATACATGAATCCCGACTATTAACACCTGCATCCATCTATGCCTCAAAACCTATACACACGACATAGGCCTCACCAAAACACTACTCTCAGAAATCTACCTTCCGACATCACTCCACGGGTCCGGCCACCGCGACAAGCTCCACCTGCTGGCAAATGGTAGTATGCCGCCAACAACCTACTCGTCCTGTATAGGCTCTGTCAACTCACCCGCTGAATACTCTGCACCTACACCATGGAACACGCAACATAAGCGTAACGCTCAGTAAGCAGTGCAATATAAAACGTAAATCAACAATGCAATCCTATCACACGTAGTTTCTATGTTCTCGCTCGTGTTGTCACACGTGCCGTATGGTACGGCCGCACCATGGTGAGGCTGGATTCTCTCGCCACCTCACACCCTATCACGTCACCATCGTCCCAGTTTCTCCAACAATGAGGCCCTCAATCCGTACCCACGCGTCACTCTACGCACCGCAACCATTCTAGGGTGAGGCCATACGCACTCGCCACACCACCCCCTAGCATGTCACCATCGTCCCGGTTCCTCCAGCAACGAGGCTGGAGTTGCACACCACCACATGCACACCGCAGCAGCCATCCCAGGGTGAAGCTGGATGCACTCGCCACACCACACCACGGCACGTCGCCACTGTCCCGGTTTCTTCAGCAACGGGCCTAGCTGCCCACACACCCATCGTCTCGTCCTTACCACCACACCTCGCATTTCACACTCGCACATAAAAATAATGCTCAAATTCATTTTCGCTCCCGTTTCAAAAACATGATGCATATCAAACAATACACACGCACAACACAATCAACCAACACAAACCTAACATTCCTTGGTGTAGGACCACCTGGGCAAGTCACATAGATACACTACTTACCTGACATCCTATCTTTCTGCGGTGCTAGTTTCTATCACCTCCTCGAGCTCAACCTATCACATAACAATTCACATTAAAAACTCATCACACAACTCATTCCACGTGCTAAAATTTCATCTACTAACTCACTGCAGCAAATCCCAACTAAGACGGCTCGCTAACCCGAATTTCGGCCAAAATCAACCTAACTTCCGACATGCATAATTTTTGCGTCGATTATTGAATCACACGATTACAGCGGCCAAATGCTCCAATCATGACTTAGTTTACCACACCAAAAGGGTTTCTAAAACGGACGTCGGTAGCTAAGCCGAAAATTCAAAAGTAGTTCCGCCCTAGGGCTTAAAATTTCTACGTTCTCAGTTTCTCGCTCAAATTCACTCACTTCCTCACCATTCCTTCGCATTTATCCTCAGTAACCCACAACAATCAATATTACACTCAATAAACACTCTAACCCTAAAACCCCAAATCTCCTATCCACCAAATTGCTCCTCAACTACAACACTAAACCAACATTGAACCATAAACTACTTAAACTTACCTTGAACAGTTGAAATGGAGAGTAAAACGGAGAAATGGCGTCGATGCAGCAAGGGTCGCCGAAGGGAGGGCTTCGCTATCCGTTTCTCTTCGTGCGACTGGGGGGGAAGAATAACAGAGGAGGGGAGAGCTACGGTTCCCCCCTCTCTGTTGCATAATTTTTTATTTATAAATAATAATAATAATAATTAATTAATTAATTACTATTTCGCCATCACACTTTAATCTTTTAACCAAACAACCACTCAATTCGTTTCTGGTCGGATTTCTAAAATTTTTTCCCCACCATTAACGCCGAAATAATTCTCCTCCTAATCTCACAAATTTTTCGCTCTCCATTCCGACCCGAATCCTGCCATTTTTCATCCCGACAACCCAAAAATCGGTACCACGAAAATACGGGGTGTTACATCCTCCACTCATTAAAAGAATTTTGTCCCCAAAATTTACGTACCGAATAACTCTAGTTATTGTTGCTCCATGTCCTGCTGCCTTTCCTAAGTGGTCTCCTTCACATTGTGATTGCGCCATAATACCTTGACTAAGGGAATCGCCTCGTTGCGCAACACCTTCACAGCTGATCCTAGTATGGCCACTGGCTTTTCCTCGTAAGATAATGTCGACTGTACCTCTATATCCTACTGTGCAACCACCTGAGAAGGATCACACATGCACTTACTCAGCATGGAGACATGGAAGACACTATGTATGGCATCCATCGAGGAAGGTAATTGAAGCTTGTAGGCGGTCTTCCCAATCCTCTCCACAACAGGGAACGGTCCAATAAAACGAGGGTTGAGTTTCCCTCGCTTCCAGAACCTGACCACTCCCTTGAACGGGGAGATCTTCAAAAATACCTTATCATCCACGACAAACTCCAGTTCTTGCCTCCTCCGATCGGCATAACTCTTCTGCCGACTTTGAGCTACCTCGACCCTCTTCTTTATAAAAGCAATCTTGTCGACCGTCCGTTGTAGTATTTCTGGGCCTATAAGTCTTGCTTCTCCAACCTCGTCCCAGTACAACGGCAACCTACACTTTCTCCCATACAAAGCCTCGTACGGCGCCATGCCAATGATAGACTGGTAGCTGTTATTATTATATGAGAACTCTACCAACGGCAAGAACCTGCTCCAAGCCGCCTGAAATTCCAACACACAGGCTCTGAGCATATCTTCCAGTATCTGTATAGTTCGCTCCGATTGTCCGTCGGTCTGAGGGTGGAAAGTCGTGCTGAATTCCAACTTGGTACCCATGGCCTTACGTAAACCTGGGGTCTCGGTCTGACACTATCGACGCAAGGACCCCATGGAGTCTAACTATCTCCTGCATGTACAATTGAGCGAACTGATCCATCGAGTATTGACTTTCACTAGTAAAAAGTGAGACAACTTTGTTAGCCTGTCTACAATCACCCAAATTGCATCGTGGCCCTTAGCAGTCTTTGGCAGTCCGACCACGAAATCCATAGTGACCTGCTTCCACTTCGACTCAGGTATAGATAATGGCTGAAACATCCTCGATGGTTTCTGACGCTCCGCCTTTACTTGCTGGCATACCACACAAGTCTCAACGTGTTTGGCTATCTCCCATTTCATATTTGGCCACCAATAGTGTTGTTTCAAATCTCTGTACATCTTAGTGCTTCCAAGATGCACAGAGAAGGGAGATAAGTGAGCCTCAGACAATATCTCTGTTTTTAGCTTTTCATTCTTCGGGACATACCACCTATCCTGAAACTTAAGAATCCCATCGTCCGAATAGCTTAGCTCAGTTTTAACATTGACCTCCATTCCGCCTTCAGTCCGCTGCACTCGGGGTCATTCTCTTGGGCCCGCTTAATTCTGTCCAGGATGGTCGGCCTCAACGATATCGCCGATAGCATGGCTGCCAAATCCGAGATCACTTATAGGCCGAACTCTTTTACCTCAGTCCTTAGCTTGGTAGGTAGTGCTAAAACCATAGCAGACATCGAAGTCGACACTCGGCTCAAGGGGTCCGCTACCACGTTTGCTTTCCCTAGATGATACTTGATTTCCAGGTCATAGTCTTTAACCAGCTCAAGCCACCTCCTTTGTCTTAAGTTTATCTCCTTCTGCGTGAAGATGTATTTCAGACTCTGATGGTCCGAGAAGACTTTGCATTGTTGTCCATATAAATAATACCTCCAGATATTAAGTGCGAAGACCACCGTTGCCAACTCCAAGTCATGAATGAGATAATTTTGCTCGTAGGGCTTCAGTTGCCTTGAAGCATAGAAAATCACCCTCCCATTTTGCATCAGCACGCAACCCAAGCCTATTTTGGAGGCGTCGCAATAAACGCTGAATTTCTCCCCCTCTACTAGCAATACTAGCAAAAGGGCTGTAGTCAACCTCTGCTTCAACGCTTCAAAGCTGCCCTCATAAGCATCGGACCAGCTATACACCATTTTCTTCCTGGTCAATCGATTCAAATGGGCTGCAATCTTGGAAAATTCTTCAATGAACCTCCGGTAATATTCTGTCAGCCTCAGAAAACTGCGTTTCTCGCTGACACTGGTCGTTCGCGGCCATTCCTTCACAGACTGAACATTTGTCGGGTCCACGGAAATACCATCATGGGAGATAACATGCCCCAAAAATTTGATCCTATCCAACCAAAATTCGCACTTAGAGAACTTAGCGTATAGTTGGTGCTGCCCCAGAGTCGTCAGCACGATCCTCAAGTGCTCTTTGTGCTCCTCTTCACTCCGTGAGTATATCAGGATGTCATCAATGAACACTATCACGAACCTATCAAGTTGCTCCCTGAATACTCGGTTCATCAGGTCCATAAAGGCAGCTGAGGCATTAGTCAATCCAAACGACATCACTAAAAACTCATAGTGTCCGTACCACATCCGGAAAGCTGTCTTCGGGACATCTTCCTCCCCAACCTTCAACTGATAATAACTGGATCTCAAATCAATTTTAGAAAACACCCGTGCCCCCTAAAGTTGATCAAACAGGTCATCTATCCTTGGCAACGGATACTTATTCTTTACCGTCAACTTGTTCAGTTCCTTGTAGTCAACACACATGCGTAGAGATCTATCCTTCTTTTTAACAAAAAGCACCGGTGCTCCCCACAGTGAAAAACTAGGGCGTATGAAGCCCTTAGCTGTCAACTTCTCTAATTGTGTCTGTAACTCTTTCAACTCGGTAGGCGCCAGTCTGTACAGGTTCTTGCACACTGGCTCAGCTCCAGGGTATACGTCGATAACGAATTCAATCTCCCTGTCAAGGGGCAGACCTAGCAGATCCTCAAGAAATACTCCCGGAAAATCCTACACGATGGGGATGTCTTGGAGTTGAGCCTTGCCCTGGAGCTGCACGTCCATGACACTAGCCAAGAAGCCCATGCATCCGCCCTGTAACAACTGTTGGGCTCTCATAGACGACACTGCTGAGATTCTACTCAAACCATTTCCTGCCCTGAAGGAGCAACTCTCTCCACTCGGGAGCCGAAAGTGGATCTCTCTTGTCCTGCAATCTATCGTGGCAAAATGTCTAGATAGCCAATCCATCCCCAAAATAGCTTCATACCCCTTCATGTCGAGTATGATCATATCAGTGTACAACCATTTTTCTCCCACTGTCACAATATCACCTTGTACCACTTGATCTAGGTATAGGCGCTCCCCCGACGGCAACAATACATCATAGAACTCCCCAGAGTAGCTGGGCACCATATTTGCCTTGACCACGAAGGCAGTGGACACAAACGAGTGATAGCACCCGTATCGACAAGGGTATAAGCCGCCATGCCCGAAATAAGAATACTAGCTAAAATCACCGATGGCTGGGCGGCATCGTCCGGCTAAATGAGGGCGAAAACTCTGTGTCGCTCTCACCGGGGCCTTGCTCAAATTTGGGCAACTCCTAGCAAAATGCCCTACTTCATTGCAGTTGAAGCTCCGATTCTGTCGCGGCTTTTGACAATCCCTTGACATGTGGCCCGCCTCCCACAGTTGTAGCATCGCCCTACACCTACCCTACACCCACTAGAGTGACTCCTTTGGCACTTAGGGCATATCGGAAATTGTCCTGGTCCCTGAGGTCGCTTGTTGCTCCCCTGGCTGCTGGAACTGTCACCGGACCTCTTTAGGCCCTTTTGCTGAGACGACTCCTCTCTGCTCGATTGTGGCAACAATTCCTTGAAATATCTCCTCGGCTGTTCCCTAGGCAGCTCTCTGTAACTGGGAAGGTTCATCATGGCCTCCTCAATGTCCAACGCCTTCGCCACCACCTACTCGTAAGGCACCCCTCATGTTCAAGCTATCCGCATACCTATGTATATGTCCGGCTTCAAGCCCTGTACAAATTGGTGCACTTTGTTCTCATTCAGGTTCACCAGATGACCAGCAAACCGAGATTGCGCCTCGAACTGTCTCACATACTCGGCCACTGTACCTGTCTACCTCAACTTGGCAAACTACACCATCTTCTGGGTTATGACTAAGTGGCTAAAATACTTGCCGAAGAACGTCGTCTT
Source organism: Begonia peltatifolia (assembly GCA_022433055.1). Lineage (NCBI taxonomy): Eukaryota > Viridiplantae > Streptophyta > Magnoliopsida > Cucurbitales > Begoniaceae > Begonia > Begonia peltatifolia. The sequence continues at coordinate 11,891,064 of CM039518.1, read as the reverse complement.
AAATTCTTCCCAAGTCATGGACTTCACATTGGTGGTCGCCTTCATTGAATCCCACCAAAATCGGGCGTCCTTAGCAAGGTGGAATGCCGCACTGGATACTCTGTCCTGCTTCTCTACCTTGGCGTAATCCATCATGTCTTCCATATTTCGGATCCACTCCTCAGCACTGAGTGGGTCCAAAGATGCTCTGTCAAACACTGGGGGTCTAAACCTGTGCAACCTATCACCCCCACGATCCGTTGAAGTCTGGGCACTAGACTGGCTCTGGTCCTCTCTACTCATGAACCGCTTAAGCTGCTGTGACTTGCAGTTAACCAACTCTGTAAGCTGTCTAATGGCGTCATCCATATCGCCTACACTATACGCGTCTCTCTAACCATATTGTTAAACCTGTACACCACAACATCTAGTGAGTCCAAAACGAAACTACTAAGTCTCTAAAAAATACTTACAGTTGGTGGAGCACTCCCATGCATCGGCTGGTGGTATTAAGAGATCCATTGAACGACGTCGACCTCATGGCTCTTACACTCGTACCATACCCTCTTCCCACCTATTAACCATCACCTCTACCTTTCCCCCAAGCGGTGTGGAAATTGTCATAGACCCTCTTGCATTTACAATCTCACCCCTCCACCGAGGGGTCCGACATCCTCGTCGGCCACACTTTCGGTTGGGTAAAAGCTTTGATACCATAATTGTAACGCCCCGAAAACCTACCCGTTTCTGGTATGGTCACTGCTCCGATACCACCTCTTTAATGCCCCCGAGACATCCCCGGACCAGGGTCGCCAACCGTACATTCGCTTTTCACTCCGAAAAATTCGTATAAAATTTAAAACTTATGTTTTTCGAGTTAAACCAGTACTCTTTGAAAGCTATTTAAGAATACCGCAGCGGAAAAAAAAAACTCATTTAAAATCATTTTAAATACTTCACATTTTAAGACATAAAAATAAAGAGACCGGTCGACACCTGCAAACACCGGTCGACACTTCGGTCGTCTCGGGTTTTCCATCGGTCTACACTGGCGAACACCAGTCGACACCACGTTTCCCTCGGGTCTTCTCGTCGATCGACACTAGAAATCATCGGTCGACACTTCCAGGTTAAACTCAGAGAGTGGTCGACACCTGCTTTCACAGGTCGACACTTTGATGCTCTCTGCCGTGCAGGTTGACCCCCGCAGTTGACACTCACACTGATTTTACACTAACTGGTCGACACCCACGGTCGCCGGTTGACACCTCATTTCCCTCTGCCCACCCCGGTGGAACCCCGCAGTCGACACTCACCCTCCAAGTTACACTGATCGGTCGACACCTATGGACTTCGGACGACACTTCACACCAGCAACCTAAAAATGACAACAGCTCCAAAAGAAATGGACACGAAAACCTCCCCAGATTAAAACTACCGATTGAAAACCTAAATCATTCATTTAAACTCTTTCAAATAGTTCAACATGTACCTATACATGAATCCTGACTATTAACACCTGCATCCATCTATGCCTCAAAACATATACACACGACATTCGCCTCACCAAAACACTACTCCCAAAAATCTACCTTTCGGCATCACTCCACAGGTCGGGCTGCCGCGACAAGCTCCACTTGCCGGCACACGGTAGTATGCCGCCAACCACCTACTCGTCCTGTCTAGACTCTGGCAACTCACCCGCTGTATACTCTGCACCTAGACCACGGAACACACAACATAAGTCTAACGATCAGTAAGCAGTGCAATATGAAACGTAAATAAACAATGCAATCCTGTCACATGCAGTTTCTACGTTCTCGCTCGTGTTGTCACAACCAGTGCCGCATGGTATGGCCGCACCATGGTGAGGCTGGACTCTTTCGCCACCTAACACCCTGGCATGTCGCCATCGTCCCGGTTTCTTCAGCAATGAGGCCCTCAATCCGTACCCACGCGTCACTCTATGCATTGCAACCATTCCAGGGTGAGGCCGGACACACTCGCACACCACCCCCTGGCACGTCACCATCGTCCCGGTTTCTGCAGCAACGAGGCCGGAGTTGCACACCACTACACGCACACCGCAGCAGTCATCCAAGGATGAAGCTGGACGCACTCGCCACACCACTCCCTGGCAGGTCGCCACCGTCTCGGTTTCTCCAGCAACTGGGCCTAGCTGCCCATACACCCATCGTCCTCACCACCACAACTCGTATTTCACACTCGCACATAAAATAATACTCAAATTCATTTTCGTTCGCATTTCAAAAACATGATGCATGTTAAACAATACACACGCACAACACAATCAACCAGCACAAACCTAACATTCTTCGGTGTAGGCCCAGCTGAGCAAATCACATGCATACACTACTTACCTGACGTGTTAGCTTTCCATGGTGCTCGTTTCTATCACCTTCTCGGGCTCAACCTATCACATAACAATTCACATTAAAAACTCATCACACAACTCATTCCACGTGCTAAAATTTTGTCTACTAAGTCCCTCTACCAAAGCGTAACTAAGAGGGCTCGCTAACCCGAATTTTGGCCAAAATCAACCTAACTTTTGAAGCGCATAACTTTTGCGTCGGTTATTGGAATCACACGATTCCAGCGGCCAAACGCTCCAATCATGACCTAGTTTACTACAACAAAAGGGTTTCAAAAACGGACGTCCATAGCTAGGCAGAAAATTCAAAAGTAGTTCCGTCCTAGGGCTTTAAATTTCTACGTTCTCGATTTCTCGCTCAAATTCACTCACTTCCTCACCATTCCTTCGCATTTATCCTCAATAACCCACAACAATCAATATTACACTTAATAAAAACTCTAACCCTAAAACCTCAAATCTTCTATCCATCAAATTTCTCCTCAACTCCAACACTAAACCAACATTGAACCATAAACTACTTAAACTTACCTTGAACAGTTGAAATGGAGCGTAAAACGGAGAAATGGCGTCGATGCAGCAAGGGTCACCGGAGGAAGGGCTTCGCTCTCTATTTCTCTTCGTGCGACTTAGGGAGAAGAATAACAGAGGAGGGGAGAGCTACGGTTCCCCCCTCTCTGTTGCATAATTTTTTATTTATAAATAATAATAATTAATTACTATTTCGTGCTTAAACTTTAATCTTTTAATCAAACGACCACTCAATCTGTTTACGGTCGGATTTCTAAAATTTTCTCCCCACCATTACCCCCGAAATAATTCCCCACCTAATCTCACAAATTTTTCGCTCTCCATTCCGACCCGAATCCCACCGTTTTTTGTCCCAACAACCCAAAAATCGGTACCGTAAAAATACAAGGTGTTACATAAGCTCTCAGTTTATCTCCTTAATTTGGAAGTTCCATTGGTTGACTTCTCTAACCATCCCATTGAGTTTGTTTTCCACACTAGGTTAAACTCTTTTTGGCTTCGGTTCTCTAGGTGGTTAAGGGGAAGCCTCTCGGTTAAGTCTACTAGAGCTACTCTTTGTAAACATATTAACCAAAAACAATCAACACAAATAATTCAAACAATGTTATAAGTTTCAGGAACCACACAAAACACACCTAACAAATTTTTTTTGTAAGAGTTAAACAAACTTAAAAGTAGGTATTGTGATTAGCTAATTAAGATCTTATGATAATCTTATGCAAGTTGTTATAAATAAGCTTTGCTAAAACATAAAAACAGCAAGCATTTTAAACAAAACACATAAAAACAGCAAAATAGAACACTAAATGTAAAACACATTCATGCTCGTTTAAATGTTTAATTTTGAACACATTAATAACCAAAATTATATGCATTATGTAGCACTTTTAGTCCTTATAACTTCATATAATAAAAGTGACATAAATGGACAAGAAAATGGTGCTTACATCTAGGCAATTTTCGGATTTCAACATGCTCCTCTTTTCGGTTACATCTACGCAATTTTCGCAATTTTCGGATTAGTTACTTGAAACATTCAGCAAGCAATGACTTAAAGGGCATGGTTTGACAAGTACAACTTCAGATTATATGCAAAACAAGAGTGAAAAAGTACCAAACAACAAAAGTAGGTCATCACGACCCTGAAAGCCATCTCCGGGTTCATAGGCCACCGGCAAGGCTAATCTGATCCGACTCCCCGACTCACTTACCCAAATCTTTATATAAAAGATAAGTAAGAGGAAAACACTTTCGAAAAGACACACGCAGTGGAAGATAAATTAAAACATTTTAAAAAGAACGAAACAATTAAACTGTCATGTGAAAATCGAGCGTAAAAGTGAGGACTAAAAAAAATAATATATATATTTTAAAAGAAACCACCACCGCCGGCCGTCGGCTGAACGGCTCAGTCGTCGGCATCGGCACTGGCGTCGGGCCCCGGCGCCAACATTGGTGCCAAACACTGGTGCCGCGTGCACCCACTACACACACCACGTACGCGCTGCGCGCTCTCGTTCGCACTCATTGACGTCGTGTGCCCTGTGTGCTACTTGACGCTGCGCTCGCGTCCATGCCTACCCCCCTCCCTCCCTCTCCAAAATACTGTCCTAACCTTCCACACCTTTTCTATTTTGCTTACTCGATGCCACGGCGTTTTCCCAAAATTTCGGCACAGTAACGCCTCAAAATGTCAACCCCAACCTAAAAATCAAACACAAAAACAACACAGTACAAGATCTATCAAAAAAATCATTCATGTACATATTTAAAACACCATCCAGATCTATGAGACCACTTTCCAAACAAGACCATTAAACCAAAGTTTGAGTTTTCATAATGTAACACCCCGGGAACCCCACTCAATCCCAGTACGTTCACTGCTCTGATACCAACTCTTGTAATGCCCCGGGAACGATTCCTAGAACGTTCACTGCTCTGACACCAACTCTTGCATCCTTCAGTCCATCTTGGACCGATTTGACACTTATTCCTTATTTCACTCGCATCCTAAAATTTGCGTGAATTTTAAACTTTTATTCCTCGACTTAAAACAACATTTTTGAAAAGATTTTTAAATAGCATTGCAACGGGAAAGTCAATAAAAATTAGTTCAGACAACACTTTATTTTATTTCACATAAAATGGAGACACACGGTCGACACCCATATGTGCCGGTCGACACTTGGGTCATCTCGGGTCTTTCATTGGTCGACACCAGGAACAACGGTCGACACTGTATTTCTCTCGGGTCTTTTTGTCGGTCGACACCGGGGGTACCGGTCGACACTCCTGTGTACAACTCAGAGAGGGGTCGACACCTGCTTTCACAGGTTGATACCTTAATCCTCTATATCCGCGCAGGTCGACCCTTGCAGTCGACACTGCTGTAATTTTTCACTATCCGGGTACACACCTATAGCTAGGGGTCGACACTTATTTCGACTCTGCCCGTACCGGTCAAACCTCACGGTCGACACTCTCCTTCCATTTTTCACTGACCGGTCGACACATACCGACTTCAGTCGACACCTTGCACCAATATCAGTAAAAACAACAACACCAGTTCATTTAAAGACGCACGACAATTACTCCTCGATTAAATTAAATTCACGAAGTAAAAGCCATATTTTGAAAATGTAAATTCTCCAAGTAAATTTCAAAACGACATAGTTCTACTTTGATTTTTCAACTATTCCTGTACCACACAATCTATAACCTCAAAAATCTATACATTGATATTTAGCTCAAAGCGCTTACAAAAAATCCAACCATCTAACTTGCCATGGTCGTGTCGCCCCAACAACTGCCTGCACCGGCATGCATCGTACGCCACCAACACTATCCTAGGCATGTCTGTCGTCTGGCAACTCACTAGAAAGCTCGTCGTCACCTACACCACGGAACACAAAACGTAAGTCTAATGCTTAGCAAGTATGGAGCATGAAGTAAAATCAATGCACAACTCAACCCCTAACTCATGCAGTTTCTACACTTTGTTTTGTTTTCGTTTACATTATTATCATCTTCACTTTCACGTGTGAGTCCAGTAGGTGCACATCCTGCTCCACTCAGGACAGCCACACCATGACCCACGGAGCAAGATTGGATGCACACATCGTGATCACACACGGGACGGCCGCACCAAATCTCCTCCCGACATCGATCATAGAACCCTCTAGCGACTTTTCACTAGCACGTTAACGGCGAGGCGTTCACAAACCATGTCATCTTACGTACATTCATCCATGGGAACCCTCTAGTGCTTTCTCACTAGCACGTTAACGACGAGGCGTTCACCCATGCGTGGCATCTGATTACATTTCATATGCACAGTTCAAAACATCCTCAAAACTTGTCTTTCGTAGTTCAAAATCATGATACATGACAACACATATGCACGACCCACTGACCAAACAACCAAACAACAATTAAAACAAACAAATAATCAAGCAAACAAACAATCCTACCATTCATGGTGTAGGCCCGAAGGAAAACCACAATCAACCCACCACTTACCTAGCGTTCTCGAAATCTTTCGTGCTTCCTAACTTCGTGCTCTAACTGGAATATCTATAAAATTATACACCTATCAATTCCAACTCGTCAAATTCATAATTTCCTAACTTGAAAGTCTTAATCTCTTACCAACACCAACACTCTCCGCACACCCGAAATCCCCTCGATTTCTGATCAACTTCAGAAATTTACAACTTCTTCAATACTTGTCCAAATTGGACAATACAAAGTACCACAGGGTCCTGAGGACGTCTAGTTTCCTATGGTTTCATTCATTTCCTATTTGGACATCAACAACTTGACTGAACGTGGCCGAATGGATACCGCTCAACAATTCGAGCGTTTGGCTATCCCAACGTGATGCAAAGCTCAACAAATTTGTTGTGAGACCCAACGTCAATAGATGGAATCAACTTCAGGATCGCTCAATAACAGTTTCATAGTTTAGTGACTGTTGACCCCGTGGTTATACAACAACCAAAAATCAATAGTATCAAGAAAGGAATATTGACCCCGTTGCTATTGAAGAGCAAGAAACCAATATTATAAGGGTTGGAAATCAAGTGGTTGCACTTGAAATTTCCGCAAGTTCTACAGAAGAACAGCTTGGAGGAATTTCTCACAAGATAATTCTCATTTTTTGTGTCCCTTACAATGACAAACTCCCAAGTATTTATAAGCTTACAAGAATAGTCTAGAATATGCATTAAATAGCCTTGAAAACATGAGAAAGAAATTTGCTGCTAATATGGTCTAGGTTCAGCCTTCTTTGGAAACCATCAAAACACCATATGGCCTTCTCCATGCCAATATTGAATGTCAAGTGGATGTCACTTCGAAATTGCATTTTCTAGAGTCTTCTTTACTGAATTTGTGCTCCTTTGGACTTAATCAAACTCCATTTGTATTTGTAACACATTAACAACTTTAAAGCTCATTCCTTCTAGTGGGTTAGGTCTTTGAAATAAGTTGTTTTGGACTTCTTCTTGAAGCTTCTTGGCCCGACCTCTAGTGATAGGTCCATTTGGTATTTTCAATTCCATTAAGTATTCTTCTTGGCCCAATTCTTCTTCAATGCCACCCTCGCCCACATCACAACGCTAAATCTTTCTCATCAAATTTTGTAACCTTCTTCTTTCCCTAGATTAGGCACCAACATGCGGATCAAAATCGACTCTACATTCAATTTCCTCCTAGGTTTTCACAAAATCACCTGATACCCTAGCTAACTCCGTTTTTGTCGCTAAAAATCACCAACACACTAACTATCTAGTCAGAACTAACTAAAACTTACCGAAATCTGAGGAAACGGAGAAGGAATCGGCCGAACATTGCTGGAAGAAAGTGTCGATCGTCGCGCGGGAGAAGAGAGAAACAGGGGGGTCTTCTGGGAAGGAGAACACCGACATGTTCTTCTTCCTCATCCTTTTTTTTTTTATTATTATTAATACCTAATTACTAAACTGCCCTCCACTATTAACCGTTTAGTAAATCTGTCATATTGTCCAATTTCGGTTGGATTCTTAAATTTCTCTCTCCTCCATTAGCCTCAAAATAATCTTTTACAATTTTGAACAAAACTTCACCAACTATAATTACAAAAATCCGAAATTAATTTAAACAAAAATTCCGGGTGTTACATTCCACCCTCCTTACAAAAATTTTGTCCCCAAAATTTGCTACCTAAACAACTCAGGATAACGACCCATCATATCCTGTTATCTTTCCCAAGTTGCCTCCTCCACATTGTGGTTACGCCACAATACCTTCACCAGCGGAATATCCTCATTGCGCAGTGTTTTCACTGCATAATCCAAAATCTCTACTGGCTTTTCCTCGTATGCTAAGGTTGGTTGTACCTCAATCTCCTGCTGGACCACAACGTACGATGGATCTTTGAGACACTTTCTTAGCATCGACACGTGGAAGACATTATGAACTCCTTCCATGGAAGTTGGCAGTTCTAGTTGGTACGCAGCCCTTCCAATTCTCTTTGTGATCGGGAATGATCCAATGTATCTTGGGCTCAATTTATCTTTGCTCCTGAACCTCATTACGCCTTTGAATGGTGAAACTTTCAGGAAAACTTCATCTTCTACTTCAAATTCCAATTCTTGTCTCCTTCCATCGGCATAGCTCTTTTGTCGACTTTGGGCTGTCAATATCCGTTGCCGAATAATCTTGATCTTCTCGGTTGTTTCCTTCACAATTTCTTGACCAATCAAGCCAACTTCACCGGCTTCATCCTAGTAAAGGGGCGATCTGTACTTTCTCCCGTATAGAGCTTTTATGGGGCCATACCTATTGTCACACCCCCTTTCTCGTGAAGCATGAAGGCACGGGCCAAGGGCCCGAACAAAGAG
>CM039518.1:11871519-11882267 GCA_022433055.1 Begonia peltatifolia | reverse complement strand
CAAGTCAAGTCCCTGACAGCTATGGTGGTCTCCATTGTCTCCCACCAACTTTGTGCGTCGTTTGAGAGGTGAAATGTCACACACGTAACCTTATTTCCTTCTGCCACGTTTGCATACTTGAACATATTCTCAATGGTGCGGATTTATCTTTCTTCAGCCGTCGGATCTGTCATTTGGCCCTCAAACGTCGGAGGTTTCAATCTTCTGAACCTCTCTCTACTAGAGCCCGCTCCATGGCTCCCCTGTCCTTGGTTCAACAGCATTCCCAATTGTTGGGACTGCCTGTTGACCAACTCAGTTAGTCGTCTAATCGTAGCCAAGTTATCATCATTCTCTGATCCTGCTACCTCTCTTGGAACTCTAGGTCGTCTATCTATTTTAGCTAATCCCTATACAAGTTAAGAATAATCTAGCCTTAGTCACAATCTAACTAAAATAAACAATTACTTACAGTTGGTGAAGCAAGCTGCATGGCGGCCCGCAATGTTGGGTAATTCTTTGAATGACTTAACCATAATGGCTCTGATACCAACTCTTGTAACGCCCCGGGAACCCCACTCGATTCCCAGTACGTTCACTGCTCTGATACCAACTCTTGCATCCTTCGGTCCATCTTGGACCGGTTTGACACTTATTCCTTATTTCACTCGCATCGTAAAATTCGCGTAAATTTTGAACTTTTATTCTTCGACTTAAAACAACATTTTTGAAAAGATTTTTAAACGGCATTGCAGTTGGACAATCGATAAAAATCAGTTCGGACAACACTTTATTTTATTTCACATAAAACGGAGACACCCGGTTGACACCTATATGCGCCGGTCGACACTTAGGTCGTCTCGGGTCTTTCATCGGTCGACACCGGGAACACCGGTCGACGCTACATTTCTCTTGGGTCTTTTCGTCGGTCGATACCGGGGGTACCGGTCAACACTCCTATGTACAACTCAGAGAGGGGTCGACACCTGCTTCCACAGGTCAACAGCTTGATCCTCTCTGTCTGTGCAGGACGACCCTCGCGGTCGACACCGCTGCCATTTTTCACTGGCCGGTCGACACTTACTTCGGCTCTGCCCGTACCGGTCGAACCTCACGGTCGACACTCTCCTTCCATTTTTCATTGACCGGTCGACACATACCGACTTCGGTCGACACCTTGCACCAGTATCAGTAAAAACAACAACACCAGTTCATTTAAAGACGCACAACACTTACTCCTCAATTAAATTCAAGAAGTAAAACCTATATGTTGAAAATGTAATCTCTCCAAGTAAATTTCAAAACGACATAGTTCTACTTTGATTTTTCAACTATTCCTGTACCACACAATCTATAACCTCAAAAATCTATACATTGATATTTATCTCAAAGCGCTTACAAAAAATCCCACCATCTAACTCGCCATGGTCGTGTCGCCCCAACAACTGCCTGCACTGGCATGCATCGTACGCTACCAACACTATCCTAGGCATGTTTGTTGTCTAGCAACTCACTTAGCAAGTATGGAGCATGAAGTAAAATCAATGCACAACTCAACCCCTTAACACATGCAATTTCTACACTTTGTTTTGTTTTCGTTTACATTATTATCATCTTTCACTTTCACGTGTGAGTCAAGTAGGCGCACATCCTGCTCCACTCAGGACAGCCACACCATGACCCACGGAGCAAGATTGGAGGCACACATCGTGATCACACACGGGACGGCCGCACCAAATCTTCTCCCAACATCGATCATAGAACCCTCGAGTGCCTTTTCACTAGCACGTTAACGACAAGGCGTTTACAAACCATGTCATCTTACGTACATTCATCTATGGGAACTCCCTAGTGCTTTCTCACTAGCACGTTAATGACGAGGCGTTCACCCATGCGTGGCATGTTCTCTTATCTAATTACATTTCATATGCACAGTTCAAAATATGCTCAAAACTCGTCTTTCGTAGTTCAAAATCATTATGCATGACAATACATATGCACGACCCACTGACCAAACAACCAAACAACAATCAAAGCAAAAATATAATCAAGCAAACAAACAATCCTACCATTCAATGGTGTAGGCCCGAAGGCAAACCACAATCAACCCACCACTTACTTGGCGTTCTCGAAATCTTTCGTGATTCGTAACTTCGTTCTCTAACTGGAATACCTATAAAATTGATATTCCAACTCGTCAAATTCATATTTTCCTAACTTGAAAGCCCTAATCTCTTACCAACACCAACACTCTCCGCAAAACCCGAAATCCCACTCGATTTCCGATCAACTTTAGAAATTCACAACTTCTCCAATACTCGTCCGAATTGGACGATACAAAGTACTACGGGGTCCTGAGGACGTATAGTTTCCTATGGTCTCATCCATTTCCTATTTGGACATCAACAACTTGACCGAACGTGGCTGAACGGATGCCGCTCCACAATTCGAGCGTTCGGCTATCCCAACGCTAAATCTTTCTCATCAAATTTTGTAACCTTCTTCTATTCCTAGATTAGGCACCAACATGCGGATCAAAATCGACTCTACATTCAATTTCCTCCTAGGTTTTCACCAAATCACCCGATACCCTAGCTAACTCCGTTTTGGTTGCTAAAAACCACCAACACACTAACTATCTACTCAAAACTAACTAAAACTTACCAAAATCTGAGAAAACGGAGAAGGAATCGGTCGAATGTTGCTGGAAGAGGGTGCCAATCGTCGCGCGGGAGAAGAGAGAAACAGGGGGTCTTCTGGGAAGGAGAACACTTATGTGTTCTTCTTCCTCATCCATTTATTATTATTATTATTATTATTATTAATATATAATTACTAAACTCCCTCCACTATTAACCGTTTAGTAAATCTGTCATATTGTCCAATTCCGGTTGAATTTTTAAATTTTTCTTTTCTCCATTATCCTCAAAATAATCTTTTACCTAAGGGCAGAAATTTTCCGTTATCAATTCTGACCAAAACTCCACCAATTATAATTACAAAAATCCGAAATTAATTTAAACAGAAATTCCAGGTGTTACACATAACAAACCTTTTCATCAAACTATCAACAATACAATGCACTATATATCAAAATCTATACATGAAATCCATCAAGAGAGATCGTTTAAAATACAAAAGACTCTCAAAAGCAGTCTCTCATAAACCTCTACCATACCATACCACCATCCATAAGCCGAGTCGCCCTAACATGGTCCACCAAACTGATGCCTTGATAGTACGCTGCCAACTGCTCGCTACTCATGGCTAGGCTCTTGATACTCACCGTTCTACTCGTCTACACCTACACCACAAAATATAAGGTAAGCCTAATGTTTAGTAAATAATGCGTAATGAAACATAAAAACTGTCCATGCAACCCTAACATAGACAATCTCTACTCCCTCACACTTGTTAATTTTTTTTTGACATCATATCGTACAATCCTCATACTGAGTTAGGAAGCGGATTAGTTTTTCCCAAGTCGATTCTCTATCTGTGTTGAAGGGCAAATCACTTTCTTTGAGGCCTGTCATGCAAACAGCCGCTAGGTTAGATGGCCCTTACGCCACACTACCACTGACACGTCAACCAGCGACAGAGCCCACAAGTTGCATACAAATCCCCTGACAATGATCCTCATGCTGAGTTGCGAAGCAGATCAGGTTTCCCAAGTTGATTCTTTGTCTGCCTTGAAGGGCGAATCACTTTCTTCAATGCCTGTTTTCACTATCCTCACCCTTTACATGTCATACTACTTGCTTGTGCTTAAAACCATGCTCAAATTCATTTTCGTTACATTTTTCAAAACGTGATGCATGACTAAAACAAAACATGCAAATCATCCATACAATCCTGTGGTATAGGCCCACAAGGGCAACACACATGCAAATACTACCTACCTGGCATCCTTAGCTTTTCTATGGCGTTCATATTCTATCAATGCTCGGACTTAACCTATCATATAACCAAACTTTTCATCAAGATTAGTACAAACAATCATCCTACGTGCTAAACTATGGTTACTAGCTAAATTTATCGAAAACTAACTCAATCGGTAACTAACACTATTTGTCTTAAATATGACCTAAACTTCAAATGCGCATAACTTTTCCTACGATTATCGGAATCACTCGATTCCAATGGCTAAACGCTTCCCAAGAAACCTTTTTTTAACATACTAGAAGGGCTTTTAAAACGAATAACCATAGCTAGAGTAAAAACACCAAAAATAAAACATATTTTATGCTTAAAATCCCCAAATTTCGGTTTTCAACTCAACCTCAACCAATTTTCCACCCTTTCAACTACATTCTAATCCACTTAACACATTCTTGCACAATTTGAGGGTTTCCATCTCAAAAATCCAGTTCACTCACACTTCGTTTTTCTTCAATTTCGTGCACTCACTACCCATAACTTAAACACCAATAATTTCACCTCTAAATTCCCTAAATTCTACCATGAAATCTTCAGAAATCAAAACCAATTGAACCCTATTAAATCAGCCATCAGAACAGGAAAGAACAGAGGGAAACTCACCGGGATTTCGTCGGGGTTAAGCGTGGAAAAGAGAAGAAACTAGAGGGTTTCGTTCGTCAATGGAGGAGAAGGTCGGAAACCGGCCGAATGTCGGCGGAGCGAGCACTGTCGTTGGAGGGCAGAGCTCGCTTTGGCTTCGTTCTCGAGCGTTTGTCCAAAGAACAGAGCAAGAAGCCACTCTTCTGTTATAATTAAAAAAAAATTTATTTTTTATTTTTATTTTTACCTTAATGCCCTTACATTTTTAATTCTCTAAATTTTCGTCAAATTTGATCCTTTTTCATTTTTTGATCCAGAAATTTTTCCTTAAAATTTCTCTTAGGTTTGAGCTGGAATTTTAATTCACCCAAAACGTTCTCGGGTGTTACAAGTTGCTTTTAGATTTTGTCCTTGTTCATGTTAGGTTTGACCATTTTTGGCAAAAACAGAATCATGTCCTTTTACAACTAGGATAAGGATCAGATATTTGAACTAAGTAGATGCATTAGTTAGTAAGTTGAGTTCATAAACTTTAGATGATGATAGTTAACAAAATGGTGCACGAAAACAGCAACATAACATAGCAAATTTTTAGGTTGATTTCATACTTCTTGGTTTTGTGAAAAATAGAATGTTAACACTTTAAGCACTAAAAGCAGCAATTTAAAAGGCAATATTCATAAAGTGAAATTTCATGCTCGTGACTTATCATGTTAATAAGATGTATTGTAAAGATGGTGAAGCACTACAATGCAAGAACAGCAGCAAACAAGAATAGATTAGGAGCAGATTTTTGTTTGGTGACAACAACAAGCAAGAATAGAAAGTGAAATGATTTGCAGCCAAATAAACTTGAATGAAAAAACAAACCACTATGATTACTAGCACACAAGGAAGTTGTCTTAGCTCTGATATCACTTGACACTGTTACGGTCTCCAAAAGACCATGTTCTGACCCACAATCAGATCGGCCCTCTTGGCTCGGCTAGGCTGAGAATCACCTCGAATTAAGCCACAAAGTTGGATGACCAAATGAGTTCCAAATTAAATGAAATTTCATGTGCAGCTTATAATAAGAGTGCAGTAAAGTCATATGATATTAAAGCAAAATAAGTTAAGGATCAAAAGATATGCAAACAAATCTAATTGGAAATTCTGTTTGCTGGAATCTGCTAGTTGACCGAACTAGGTTCAACTTTCGAAATGCATAATGCCCTCAAAATAGATTCAAATGACTTAAAATTTGAAAGACACCTTTCTTGAAGGATTCATAAAAGATCTTAAAATTTCATAGTAAAAGACATGGACATGCAAAAGATATATTAGAACAACCCAGAACTGCCCGATGAGCAAATATTAGAGCTCTCGTTAAGCATTTCTTTCCAAGGAAAGAAATGGTGGCAAAGGGAAACGGTTTTGGCCACCTTTTTCTATTTTCCTACTCTTGAAAGAGAGGAGAGAAAGGTGGAACTATATCTCAACAAGTAACCTTAGACTTGTGAGCAATAGGAGACACAACTCCTCTTGGTTCTTAACAACCAAGACTTACCTTTAAGGTAACAAGAAACCTACTCGGTTTTCCAAAGTAAAACAACATCAATTTCATTCATCAACAACCATTTAGAAATACTAATAACTATGTATTAATAGAACTAAGGGTGGATGGAGTGTGCTGGTTCGAAATGAGGCTCAAAGAGCCATTAGAATGGCTTTTATGTGCTGATCGGGTGAGTTGGCAACACTTGGTCTTGGATGGCCAAGATGCTTGCCTCAAAACTTGATCAAATGACTGGCTTTTTTCCATGTCTTTCATCCATGTGTCTTTAGCAAGCGAAACTATAGCGAAGTACCTCAAAATGCAGAAAAAGTTTGGCCAAAAAGGGAAGTGATTCCCTCCTTCTTTTGGCTCCATTTCAGCCTCTCCCTTGGCGGGCGCGTGGCTGAGGCTTCTTCCATGCAATTCATGCATGCTTTTCTTTGTTTTGGTATAACCAATTCCAAGCCATCATCTAACCTAACATTCATCTAATCCTAATGCCTAATCATGCATGCACTATTAAATTACGTCAAGGCCAATGTTTCCCAACAAAATACAAAAATGGCTAAGAGTTTGCCAAAAATTAAAACAAGTAAAATGCTCGATTACATGTTGCTTTTAGGGAAGAAAAATTCTCCCAAGCAAATAAATTCCATGGTTAAAGCCTTGTCTTGTACATTTGGTTCTCAATCCAAACCTTTAAAGATGACATTTCTTACAAAATATTTAAGCTTATTAGTTTTTATATTAGAATAAGCTTGACCTTACTTTAGATTACCTAACATTCATCTAATCCTAATGCCTAATCATACATGCACCATTAAATTACGTTAAGTCCAATGTTTTCCAACAAAATACAAAAATGGCTAAGAGTTTGCCAAAAACCAAAACAAGTAAAATGCTCGATTACATGTTGCTTTTAGGGAAGACAAATTCTCCCAAGCAAGCAAATTCCATGATTAAGCCTTGTCTTGTACATTTGGTTCTCAATCCAAACCTTTAAGATAAGGTAGAATTATGGAAATCATATAGCATTTGCTATGTTAATAAGACCCATTATAGAGAGCTTTGTTTCTATCAAATAAGCCTAAAAGATGAAAAAGACCCAAAGCCCATGTTTTTATAAAATTGTAGCTGACATATCATGCTTTTCAGATAGGGTAGAATTATGGAAATCCTATTGCATTAGCTATGTTAACAAGACCCATGTTTCTACCAAATAGGCCTGAAAGATGAAAAAGAGCTCAAGCCCATGTTTTTGTGGAAAATCGAGCATGCCTTGTTGGAGAAGGACATTAGCAATTCTTGAACATATTATATGTTATAAGTTTTAAGATAAATTGGTAGAGACACCTAATCAAGTAATAAAGAGATGTCAAAGCATATGCTCTTGTGGGACCCATTCACTCCAAAATCTTACGCATAAGACCAATCTTGTCTAAAAGAAACTAACATTTTTGGTAGATCGAGCGATTCCTCCCTGGATAGAGGGAGGCTCACTTGGGAATCTTCCTATTCTATTATACTCTTCCTGCCTGGTAACATTGGCTTTAGACTCCGGACTAATCCCTTAGAATAGAAGGTTTTGACATCTTGCGATGTGTCATTAGACAAAGCACCTCGTTCCATTCCCTGTGTACTGTCCATCTCTTTCAAGATGAACTGGATGAAGACCCAAGCATGATAGGTAAGGAATGGCACAATAATGTTCTCACATGGAAGAGACAAGAGGAGGCAGGTGAGCCATGAGAATCCAACCTAAATATGTGATGCTAGGTTTCCACAATTTGTGAGCATAAAGATATGGTGTGATCTAAAGATCTAGAAGATTTTAACCATATAACAACCTTATCTTCAAGAAGACTTTTTTTTTATCTTATCTTTTGTTTTCAAAAACTAGTTTTTCTTAGATTGGTTTTGGAACTCTCCAAATATCATTATTTTCTAATTTTCCTTTCCTAGTAGAACTATGTTTAATTGGTGTATTTAAACACACCAAGAGATTGCTATGCTTCGACGTATGGCAACTTGTGTTTCAATCACAAGCACTAGTTCACTCTCGGATATCCAACTGAATATATCCGAAAGATACCCAGATTCCAATAGATAAAAGCAACATAAATTTAACTCCAAAAATCACAAAAATTAAGGACGATCTTACTTGGTGAGTGAATGATAATCTCTAACTCGCAATGAAAAGGAAGATAGGGTCGGAATAATTGGATTTGCACAATCTGTCCGAAAGTAGCGATAAACGGCCACACGAGGATGAACTTCGAGATTTTATAACTTCAGCTTTAAAACTCCAATTGATGTGAAATTTTAACGCATTCTTAACCTTGGAGTGGCTCAAAATTTTAGGGCATAACTCACTGTGGTTGAAAATTCATGGTCACAATACAGACAATCCCTGGAGCTAATTCTACTGCTCTAATAGGAGAACAAGATTACCAAATTTGGCAATGCATAACTCTCTCATCTGAAAACAAAATGACGCAATTCTTGTTGTAGATGAAAGCTGTGGATGTGAGGTTATTGTGTGTAAAAATGAGTACATGAATCAATGGGATGGAGAAGATATGGATGGAACACCCATGTTGGTTTGAAAAGGTGATAAGTTTGCACCTTCAGGTTTTGACTATTCTTTTTAAGAAAGCGTGATGTGCCAAGTCTATGGCCGAACTTCCATATTATGAACCTTGTTTGTTTCTTAGGGTTTTCCTTTTGTCAAGGCAAAGATATCCACCATCCGAAGCAAAGGAGTACAAGAAGGTGATCTTCTAGATTTGTGGACAAATCTTCAATCACCCGAAGAGCATGTGCCACGGAGATCGAAGACTCATGCTTAAATTAAGGTAAGTGATCAATTGAGTTCTTTCTCTAAAACTTATGTTGATTTTTGTAAGAAATGGCATTTGGATTGCTTGAATCGAGTCTTGGACCAGAATAGCTTTTTACGATTGGAGGATGGCATGCACATGGAAACACTTGACCGAGCCATGGCCAAGAAGAGGCGCGCGCGTAAAGGAAGGCATGGTCATGACATGGATCAAGGATGGCGTGCGCTCGGCAAAGCATGGCAAGAAGCATCATCGCGTGCGAGGAAGTTCAACCAAAGCAGCATGCACGTGTAGGGTATGAGCATGGCACAGCATGTAGCACCCACGAGAAGCAGCATGGCGCAACAGGTGGCACGAGCACGAGGCAGCCACAGGCACACTCAGAGATGTTCGTAGGCACGCGCAAGAGAGGAGTATATCGCGTACGTGACCGCGCAAAGGGTGCATGAGGCGCACGCTGAGGCATCATCCGACGCGCGTAAAGGGAGCATCAGGCGCAAGCAAGAGCAATGCGTGCGAGACGTCAGTGACAGGTTTACCTCAACAACTATTTTTCTTTTTTCTTCTTTACTTTCTGCTGATAAACCGAGAGCTTGTAGCTCTATTTAAACTTGTTCTGAACTCATCTAAATGTTGATTTTGGTTGATGAATAGTTGATTAATGAAGTAGTTGCTTTGTTATAAAAACTAGATGGGTTTTTAATTACCGAAAGGTAACAGCCTCGGATTGCTTACAATCGAGTGGAGAGCGGCTCCATTGCCTCCAAGTCCAAGATTACTTGGTAGGTTCTCGTTCCATCCTTGATTACTTAGTAGGTTATCATTCCATCCTTCTCTCCACACTCTGCAAGAGTGGGAAACATGAAGAAGGTGACCAACCTTTCCCGAAAGCTGAGACTCTTTCTCTGGAAAAAAACTTTGGCGAGAGCTCAAAGTTGCTTATCGGACAGCCAAGGGTCGTTTTGTCATCTCATTGACATTCTCTAAGGTAAGAAATTGGGTTTGCTAGCTTGCCCACATCCCCAATAGCTTTGTTCCATTTTCCATGCCATTTCTTTATGTTTTATTATTTTTAGTGTCTGTTTTTTGGGTGTTCTTCGAGCACTGATCTCTCTGTTATTTCTCTGTCTTCCACATGGATTTCCAACCCATTTACAGCACTGTATTCGCGTCAAAACGCTCTAATAATCTGAATATGAAAGTTTTTCTAACCTTATGAGGATGACTACCTTTAATTAAGATGGTAGAAAATAGTGCAACAATAAGAGCTTTCCATGAAATTCACAAGATGAAAAACAATCTTTACCAAAGACACTTGGATATGAATCATCGATGGCAATGGGGTTTAAGTTTGAAGAGAGAAACAGTTTTGGAAGAATAATCTTCAAAATTCTATTCAATCAAAGTTGGGGATAAAGGGGTTTTAAGGATGGTTTAAATACTTCCTCTCTTCAGCAAAATACAATTATGGTTTAGTAAATTGAAAGAAAAGAAAAAGGCCTTAGAAAGCCCATCACGCGCGCCACCACTTCGGCCCAAACAAAGGCCCCGTGCTATCCCATTCTTCCTCCATGTTTTTGTGTCTTTATTTAATCTAAATTCACCCCACTTTCCCTCCTAAAAATGTTCAACTATACATAAAATAAACTAAAATTTAAAATGAAATAAAAGAGTGGTTCTCAGATTGGACCTTGAGCTCGGTTTTCTTATGAGAGAAAGCATCTCTGCAATTGGTCTGTTTGACTAAGCAAACAATGTTTGAATTCTACAATCCAACTCATTATGGAAACCTTGAGATGTCAACTACATTCTTCATGAAGTACACTTGTTGTAATAAAGTTGGCAAGGTTGTCAAATATGCTCAGAAGTCA
>CM039518.1:11788534-11871509 GCA_022433055.1 Begonia peltatifolia | reverse complement strand
CTTGTTGTAATAAAGTTGGCAAGGTTGTCAAATATGCTCAGAAGTCAGTTTCATGGCAACTTTCTTAGAATGTCTAATAATCCTTGGATATGTGTTTGATCCTAATTTAAGCTTTATCTTCCATCTATGCTTCACAAAGATCATGTCCACCAATAATTGTCTACACAATTTCATATTTTTTATGGCTTCAACATGTGATCCTCCTACAAAATAGAAACTTGAAAATATCTTAGAACTAATTCATCCAATGTTTGAGTAGTAGCAGATCCGTGACACATCATGCTCTCAGGGTTGAAAAGGATTTGACCTCAAATCTAAAACATTCCTCAATCCACTCTCAAGAAACACTTGCAACTTAATTCTGAAAATTTCAGGAGGTTTTTCTTTGGGACGATCAAGTTCTATTGAAAAAAATGATCCTACTTCATAGAACCTAATTCTCATTATGTTCTTTTCAAAATGTGTATCATCTACCATATGTCTGGTACCTGAAAACCCCTTGGAGTGCTCAATCTTACTTTAATCCACAAACATAAAATGCCAATGATAAATCACCGTCAAAATAAGTTCATGGCTATCAACTTGATTCACAAAGTAATTAACTACCCATGGAAATAATGAGTAACTCCTCGTGATAACATAAAGTTGTAATCCATTTAACCACCAACAAAGTGCTTGAGCATAGTATTTCAAAAACTTTACTTAAATTTCATCACTTAACTTTAACTCATTCAAAAGTAAAACAATTTCTTTGAAATCACTTGAAAGTTACTACGGGTTCATAGTATAAAATGGATCCACACAATTGCTTTTACTCAAATAAACTTTAATGCTGAAGTATTTTTTTCCCATGAAAATAGTAAAAGACCAAGGAGGGGAAAAGGATATTACTGGTTGCATTGAACTCAAGTTGCCTTGATATTTTTCAAACTAGTGCAATGTAGCGCCATATTAGTTGTTGAGCAGAATGTCGTCATGGAAATCCAAACACCATCTAATAATGTCATCCTTCAAGGGTAGTGCAAAGTGAGAAAAATCTCAACAATTTGGGGTGCTCCATGAGTTATTTGAAAATGACAGACAAGTTTTCTTGACTTTCTTTCCTCCATGGCTTGGTACTCAAAAGTGTTTTGCCTTGATTGAAAAGGAGTTAGTTTGAGATCCTTTCCGTTAGACTTGAATGAACTTGGTTCCTTGTAATCTTCCTACATCATCTTCTTTTCATATGGTCAAGATGTATCAATATAATAAGGATCTTTATTCACGAAACTCTTCGAATCAAAGTGTTTGATGAAATGAACCCCCAATAGGGGTTGTGTAACACCCGAAAATCTTATCGATTTAATTTATATATATATACTGTTTAGTCAAATTATTATTAAATTTCATGAGAAATTATAGGAAGAAGAATGAAATGCAAGCTGGGTGTTGGCGTTGGAAAGAAAGAAAAAGTGAAAGAAAGAAGAAAAGAAGAAAAGAAGAAAAAGGAAAAGAAAGTTTGAAAAATCAAATGGAAGAGAGAAATGAGAAAGGAGAAAGACTTCAAGTGGGATGTGCTGTGAAGGGTAATTTAGGAAGAAGACAACACTTTTTAGGTTAGGTTGATTATACTTATCTTTAAAATATTATCATCTGAAATTTCTCCTCCAGCACGCAACTGTCTTCTTTCTCTATTGAAAATCCTTCCCTGAAACCTTTCTCTTCCTCTCAAAGTTTTCTAGATTTTTCAAGGTAAAACAGTTTGATTTAGGTTATATTGATGCAAGTTTGTTTGATAAGTGCATGATATTTGATGAAATAGTTGGGTTTTATTGAGTTTGATGAACCCTAACGTGTAATGCATGGAAATTGTTGGAGTTTCTTTATTTCTGAGTTGTTTTGGTGTTTAATTGGATTTGAATACTTGTTGGTAGACTTAAATGAAGAAAATCATGGAATTGTACAATTTGGATAAAAAATGGTGAATTACAGGGCAGTTCGGCATTTTGTAATTTTGATCTATTGAATTGGTTTTATTTGATAAATTGAGTCAAACATGTTAAAGTAGACCATTTAAGAAGTCCATGCATTTGGAAATTTTGAATTTGCATATGTATAGGTAAAGTTATGCGATTTTGAAATTCGTAGCCAATTTGAAGGAAATTCCAAGATTTGAGTTATTGGATACGTTTTGATGTACGTTGTTTGATTCCTATGTTTTAGGTTTGCAAATCAAAAAGAAAGTTGATCAATTGCCTAATTTTGAGCTCAGGACGCAAGGTAGGTATATGTTGCATGCATTTTGGCTAATTGGCCTACACCACAAAGAGTTAGGAGGTTGATGGATAAATAAGGAACTTGGAGATTTTAGTTTCAAGAGTTTTGGTTGGGTAGAAATTTTAGGTTGTGAATTTACTATGATAGATTCTTGTTTATTGATGGATTTGTTTATCTGTTTATGTTACTTTACACTTACAACCTTGAGGATATGTGTATGTAGCATACATTCATGCATCATAGTTTTTCCAAATCAAAGAAAACGGTTTTATGTATACGTTTTCATGTAAACAAAACAGGAAGAATATGGTACAGTAAAATACGTAAATAGTTATTGTAGGTAGGGAATTGAGTATGGTAGTTCCATTAGAGGAACCGGTTCCGTTAGAGGGACTGTTAGATATGTCATTCCACTTTCCCTAGAGCGAGTTGGTCATTTCGCTAGAGGGACAATCGGTTAGGTCATCTCTCCTCTAGAATTAGTACCTCAATAACTCATGTTATGTAAAAAATAAAGAACAGATTCAATTGCATATTTTACGAACAACATAGCATAATCATGAGCATGCATTCTTTATTTCACATTACTTATTGAGCGTTAGGCTCATTAGTTATTTTGTGGTGTAGGTGATATCATTACAGGTGAGAACGTTGATCCGCAAGACGGTTGACAGTGCGGTTGGTGGGGAACGTCCATGGAGCATGTTTGTAGCTGTTAGGGTGATTTTGACCTGTGAGCTGTTCTCTAAGTATTTTGGGTACAATGCATATATGTGTATATATATCTATATATCTATATATATAGATATATAGTTTTAAAGATTTGATAAAATAATTTTATAAGTTATGAGCTCTATTTCCGAACTAGTTTGGTTTTGGATTGGTTAAATGAATGAGTCTAATTTTGGAGTTTTAGTTTTTCGCTACGCTTTAGAAATATTTTTTTACAAGAGTTTAAATGATGTTGTTAGATAGGAAGGTATGATTTGATGATAAAAAAAAATAAGGGGTATGAAGAAAGAGATACAGGGGTAGAGAAGTTTCGTCGCCTCAACAGCAGAGGAAGGGCCGATGTGTATCGCCCTAGTGAGAGCGATGGAACGTCCCAGGGCAGTTTTACATCACTCTATCCAGATGATGAGGCGACCAGTAACCCCAAGGGGAAAAGTTCGTCCAGGGTCGAACTTTTCACCCAAATGACAGTGGAGGAGGCGATTGTTCACCCCCAAGGGGCGAGTAACCGCCCACGGCACTATTCACATGAACAGTGCCACCAAAAAAAAAAAAGGTTTTAACAAAATTTCATGCATACTTTATATGACATTTCATAAAAGAAGCTCACACGTTTTAAAGCATTTTTAGTCAGTTTTAATATGTACAATAATTTCAAAAAAAAAATTTCTTATGAAATTTATGAAAAGGCAAGTCAGTAACGGCCAAATTTCGGGACGTTATAGGTTGCGGCATTCTTTCCTCTTCTTGTTTTGAGGGAGTTAAAATACTTTTTACTTCAATGAAAAAAATCACTTTTTGAACATGAATTTCCTCCCCGTGCTCACTTCCTTCTTCCATAGTTGCTACCAAGGATGTGTCTTTACTTTCTATTTCAAGAAAAAGTTCTTCATACTCAACAATCTCACGGTTTTGATTGAGGCCGATTGAAATAGGTATCTCTTCAAGATTAATGTTGATTTCTTCAACCCCTTTGACCCTGCCAAAACTATTGACTCCTCAGACTTGTCTTTTCTTTTTTTCTTGGTTTCTTCATCTTGAGCCACTTGCTTAGACTTTAGTGGGGCAACCTTAATAGTTTTTCCTCTGAACTTAAAAAAAACAGAAGTTTGAAAATCCATCATGAGTAACTCTCCTATCGAACTGTCATGGTCTACTCAATAAAAGTTGGCTAGCACTCATGGGTACTACGTCACAAAAAAATCATGTCTTTGTATCCTCTAATTGAAAAATCAATGCACACTTGTTTGGATACTTTGATGTCGTCTCGATTATTCAACCATTGAAGCTTGTAAGAATGAGGGATGGTCTCCAACTCAATCTTGTCTACAAGTTCTTGGGAGGTCATATTTGTAAAACTACCACCATCTATAATAAGGGAGCACAACTTTTCCTTTATAAGGCAGCGGCTCTTAAAAATATTTTTCTATTGACAATTCTCATCATTTGTCTCTGTTATAAGGGCTCTTCCGAACACCATTATAATTAACAAAATAACACCAAAATCATATCACAAAATCTAAGGAATCCACAAGGCTCTGATACCAAATGATATGCTTTGACCTATGACAACTTCTGTTTTAATCACAAACACTAGTTCACTCTCAGATGTCCAACTGAATTTCATCGAAAGATCCCTTGATTCTAATGGATAAAAGCAATATAAATTTAATTCCAAAAATCAAGAAAATTTAGGAAAATCTTACTTGGTGAATGAATGAGAATCTTTAAAAATTTTAGAGATAAAATTGTAGTGAAGCGGAAGATATGATCGGAACAATCGGAGCTGCATAATCTGTCCAAAAATAGCGATAAATGGCCGCACAAAGATGAAATTCAAGATGTTATAACTTTGGCTTTAAAACTCCAATTTATGTGAAATTTTAACACATTCTTACCCTTGGTGTGGCTCAAAATTTTAAGATATAACTCGCTATGGTTGAAATGTAACACTTAGAAATTTTATCGAGGGACTAAATTGTGTGCATGAAATTTTAAAGATAGTCGAGTAAAAGTAAATGGATTTGAAAAACCAAAATTTAAGATTTTAAACGATAGGATAATTAATAGAGAGGGTTGAAGGTATAAGATTTTAAGGGACTTTAATGTTGGATTTCAGAGTGGAATTGGATTAAAATAATGGGGGATTAAATGGAAATTAGAAGTTTTTAAGTTATAAGGCTTCTTCAAGAAGCCATCTACAATCCTTGCAACTAAACACCCTTCTCTCTCTCTTTTACTTCCTTCTTCTCCACGAATTGTAGCAACCTCCCCCTCTCCCTTGCAGCTCTCTTTTCCTTTGCAGCTCTCTCCCTTCGTGGCTCTCCCTCTCTCGCGGCTCTCTCCATTTCCCTCCCCTCTCAAGTTTGATTTTAGGTGAAACCACAACCTCCTCCTTCCTCTTTCCTTCCAAGCTCTTCTTAAGTTTTTCAAAGTAACAGTTAAGTTTTTTTTTAGTAGATTACACTTTCCTGGGATTAAGAAAAATAGTAATGGGATTGTTGAATTGTGATGATGGTTTTGTGGGTAATGTTTGAGCTTGATAGTGATGCACAAAATGTTGGATTTGGTTGCTAAAATTCTCCTTTTAAATGGTGTTTAATCATGTTAAATGAATGAGTATGTGGTTGAAATGTAAAGAAATTGTAGTTTGAGAAAATTGAAAGATTTGGGTTAAAATTACAGAGCATTTGATTTGGGTTTTCAATTTTCATTTGCTAATTGGTTTTAGAATGTGATAATAGACTCTTTAAGTGAACTATGGGCTTTGGAATCAAAGCATTTGATTGTGAATGCGATTGTGAATGCAATTAGTTATGGAATTTTGAAGTTGGGACAATTATAGGTCAATTTCGGGTTTTGAAATCATGTGTATAAGTGGTTGAACTCTATGCTAAATTGTTTGATTTGGATGCTTCAATTGAGTTTCTAATGCTTGTATGCATTCTCTTTGGGTGAATTGAATAGTGGTGTTGGTTTCCTTGAATTTAAGGTTATTATTTTGAAAACTTTGGATTGGTTATTTATATTTTAGCCTATTGATGATGAGTTTCTTGTGAGAATATATTTGGGAATTTTGTATTCGGAAGTATGATCCACAACTAGATGTTATGTTATAGGTCTACAAGTCTTCAAGGTTGAATGTAAAAGTGATTTTAATTGGTTAGAACCAGAGGTAAATAGTGTATGCATGTGTATTGTCTTTCTAGCCTGCATCACAAAACGTTAGGATTTATGTTGTATGTTTTATGTATGCCTTGTTTATTCATGCATCATGTTTTAGAAAAATTATCGAAAATGAATTA
Source organism: Begonia peltatifolia (assembly GCA_022433055.1). Taxonomy (NCBI): domain Eukaryota; kingdom Viridiplantae; phylum Streptophyta; class Magnoliopsida; order Cucurbitales; family Begoniaceae; genus Begonia; species Begonia peltatifolia. Next base: position 11,865,216 of record CM039518.1, on the reverse strand, counting down.
TGCATAAGTTTTATGTACGCATTGAGGAAAACGATACGAACGAAGTGTTATGAGTATGTATCTTTGAAGGAAGTAATTCGCCCTTCAAATGAGTATGAGAATCGTATGATTTTGAGGAAGTGATCTAAGACGCCTCGAAAATATACCCGTTTCCGGTTCGTTCACTGCTCTAATACCAACTTGTAGCTCCCTGGTCCACCTTGAGTCTGGATTGCTACTTCCCGTGCAGGCCAATTCTGTCGAACTTCTCTTGGATCTCGAGGGACTTCCAATCTGTGTAGTCGACGGTCTTGGAATGCATCACCGACCGGTGTACCAAATCCAGGTCAAACTGCTATCAACATATCTGATTGTGAAACTCCAACGACAACACCCCAAGTTGATGTCGTGGCAACACCGATGTTGAAGGTGCCCGACGTTGCGTCGGGCCATCTTGTGTCGTTGACAGTCCTAGACGTGCCGTCGCCCCAAACTTTTCACCTAATCACCAATCTCTTGATCATCTCAGGAGAGATTTTAGGGATTTTGGAATTTCAACCAAAAAAGGCTCGGATTAGTGACGTTTTGGCCAAAAATCAAGCGAAACAAATGGGAATGGATAAATGCACGAGGTAGGGAGTTAATCGATCAATTTGGGAAAAAATTTGAAAATTAGTTGAGTGGATCCGCTGATTTCTAAAGTTTTTTTGATAAAATGGTAGTTGTTTCTTATATACTATCGGGGAATGGACGGCCGTTGTCACGGTAGTGACTGTTTGTTTTCCGACAACGGTTGTCCGTTGTCGAGGTCGTGACCCTTAGTTTTCGACCCTAATTTTATTGGACGACAGTTATCGGAGAAACGATCCTCCGTTCCATAGAGATTTAATAGAACGGATGGCCGAGTTTTTTCACTGGCCATCCGTTCTACAAAGATTTACGAGAACAGACGGCTGCGTTTTTATAACGGTCGTCCATTCTATTCCCTAATGATGAAATGAGCGATCATTGTAAGAACGTTCTCATAAATCTCCAAAGAACGGAATGTCGTATTCTTATAATGACCGTCCGTTCTACTCCCTAATGATGAAATGAGCGGCCGTTTTAAAAACACGGTCGTCTATTCTAGTAAATCTCCAAAGAACGAACAACCGTTGATCAGAAAACGGCCATCCATTCTGCTGTTATGTGCACCGCATGGAGAACGGACTGTCTCCACCCTTTATTCGTGCGATCGATCTGACATGTTTAAAATGAATGGCCGTACTTTTTACATCAGCCGTCCATTCTCGAAGAACGAACGGTGAATAGCCGTCCGACAAATTTTGATTTGTTAAGTTTTAACTAGTTTAAGTTTTGGATTGTTACAATTGATAATTTAAAGTTTGATTTAAAAAAAATTCGTAACTTTAAGGTTTAAACGAAAAAAAATCTTAAATTTTATTTGGAGTAACAAAAAATAAATATATTCAGAAAAGGGTTGTTATACAAATGTGGGAGAGTCCACAATAAAGATGTGAACTACAATCACAATATATGGTAATTGAATAGTTTAGATCTAGAGAGAGAGAGAGAGAGAGAGAGAAGGAGATTTGATTGGGAAGAAAAGGAGGTCAATCGGAGCAGAGTCTCCAAACACACACAGTACATACAAGAATACAGTCCACAACACAAATACTACCCAACTGTCAAAGCTTTACCCTCTTTCCTTCCTCAAACCTCTCCTTCTGCTGCTGCATGCCTCCTGATGCTGCAGATGAAAATTTAAAAAAATATGTTATTTTCAGTGTAATTTGGTTGCTTAACTTCAAAGATTACAACATGTTCAGGAGAGAAGAGAGAGACCCTGAAGTAGAGAGAGAGAGGGAGAGAGAAGGATTCATTCAGACATCCTTGGCAATAAGTTCGCCGTTCACCAGCTCTCTGTAAGCAGCAACAGGCCAACTGAAACCTCTAAACACCAAACTGGTAGCCAGAGGAACATCAATTATAATCTCCTTCTGAGTCGGCTTCTTATCATCTCGAATGGCGATCAAATAGCTTCTCCCGACCCATCCAATCCACCCTGCAATGTACAAAAACAGTATTCCAGGAGTGATAAACTCACCCCAATGCCTCTGATCCCCGCTCACAATCAAATGAGGAAGCCCATCAGCTCCGCAAAGCAACCCCTGCTTTCCGTAATTATCGAATCTCCTCTTTGTTTTCTCGATCGTAGCCTGAATCGCCAGGGCTGGAGCACTATCAGGAGCGTAGAGTTTCAACGACGACTCCAGCTTCTTAATCGACTGTTTCTCTCTCTTGGCGAACTGTTTGGACTCTTTACAAGGGGTTAATCCGGCGATATCAGCCATAGCGGGGACGGGAGCAGAGAGGAGGATGGAGGAAAGAGCTAAAGCAGTGGAGAAGGCCTTTAATGGAGAGGAAGACGTTTCATGGGCCTGACTCGGAGAGGAAGAGCAGACGATCGAGGGCTTCACTCTCGCCGACGTTAGCGAGCTCAACCTGGGTTTAAGCAACGGTTGGGAGAGATTGGTGGGAATGGTGAGAGACATTTTGGGTTGCCTCTACCTGCTTCCGAGGTTAGAAGGAGAATCAAAAATGGAGGTTTTACAGAGAGAGAGAGAGAGAGAGAGAGAGAGAGAGGGAGGGCGGGAGGGAGTGGAGGCTGGCGAGAGTGTGGTAGGCATGATCTCATACTCTAACCAAGTTATTGAAGAGGAGAGTGGATAAGATGAAGGGAGTGAGTGAGGAAGGCTGAGTTGGAGAGTGGGGATTGGATAAGAGATTCTCTTCTATCTTTGATTTGTTCATGTATGAGCTTTCTGCTTCATTAGTTCGTTTGGAAGGATAAGCAAATTATGATCGACAATGCTCTTCTCATTTTATTTTACTTTATATGTTTTACGGAATTCCTCTTTCCAATTGCCTAATTTATCCACCCGGAAATCGGATTCAGAACTGTGGAGCTTTGAGACCAAAACCAAAATTGAAACTGCAACCAATCATGTTTCACGGTTTGCTCCAGTATTTGTTCTAAATTAAAAAAATTAAATTAAAAATCATATACATTTTAGTTGGATTTTCAAAGTCCGAGTCAGCAGATTTTTGAGTTTGTAATGCTTTTTTATGATTTTGATTCATGTTTTAACTTGATTTCAAGTCAAAATTTGACCCACAATTCAATTCGAATTTCATAATTTTTGACCCTGTGGATCACGAGTCCTGAAATTTTGGAGCCGGATCCAGAAAGAGAGAATCGGGGGTAGCACAACCGGACCGAACCGGGACCAAAACCTCATTTTCAGTTAAAACCGGACTCCCCTAATTTTTTACCAGCAGAAACCAATTTCTACCAAAAGTGACGTGAATAACTTTTCACATCTCTTGTTCACGGAATCACTTGCTTACCATCTGCAGAGTGGATTGTAGCAACATCTCAATAATATTATTATTTGCTATATCATTCTTTAATGATCGAGCCCGTAGAAACAACAATTTAACTGACATTGTTTTGGGCTAATTATACAACACCCTAATTACAACTGCAGAATTGTAGGAAATCATCCTGCTACCAGCCATCCGGATTTATATAGCACGTCTTTTTTGAAGTCACGGCCCGAAACCGAAGTAGATTCACCCAGTTTTCGATAACACTGCATCAACAATCAAAATTTATTAATACAGCAGGAATTCTTTTTATAAAGTAATAAACTCGAGTGCCTGAAACCTAAGCGGGCCACATTATCCACTTATAATGCAGAATAATTTAACTTGATTAAGATTGTTTGGCCACATTAATTAATTCACCAAAAACGTGCAAAACTTGCTTAAGTATTAAAACTGAACTTAATTCAACTACAGCCGAACAAGGCCTCAATTAAGCTTAGTTTTCAAAAGCTTGATTTTCATCCTCCCTTTATTTATGCAGTAAAACTACTAACTAACCTTGTAACAAACCACAGTATCATCTGGGTACATGGCGAACAATTTGGTACCAAGACGAGCGTGGCAAGAATCACAGAGACTCTCGTCGTTAATTTGTACATGTCTTGATCTTTCCTCCAACCTAGCCAGTCTCGAATCAAGGTCTAATGCCCGGGAAAGGTAATGCACAATCTGAATAAAGAATTGATTAGCTAGAGTGAAGCCTACTGAAAATAAATAACACGGGTCTATAATAATTTGTCTAGCAGTACCCTTGGTTGGAGAAGAAGAATATTTACAAGAAATACATTACATGAACAAAAAAACAAAAACTAACACTCCAAATCTCTCAAAACTTTACTCACCTTAAATATCATTAAAAAGTTTCCAACATTACAGAGCTTCAAACATCTTTGCCTTGAGTACATTTAAAAAGATTACTCAAATCTTTTAAACTAAAACCACATTGCAAGAGTGGGTTGAGGGGAATGTGGCAGAGACATTCATATATGCTCTTCTCAAAAAGCAACCACAATTATTTTTGAAATAATGTTTCGTTTATTTTTTTATTCTACTCTCCTATCGTTTCAAATAATAATTGATGTAACTAATATAATAAATTAAATATTTATAATTTATTACATTGATTGTATCAATCATTGTTTGATACCTTAACGAGTATTTTAAAAGTATAGAATAAGTAAATAAACGTAACATTACTTTTATTTTTACAATTCTCAAAAATAACAAACAAAATAATATCAACGCATACAAATAATAAATGAATCAATTTGAAGTTTCCATATTGTATACGTTATAAACCTTAATTTTGAGAATAATTTGTTGTTTTTTCAATGGTCACTTTTTACAATTCACACCAGTGGTTTTTCAATATATGCTTCTTTTTAATGTGAATCAAAAAGAACAATCTAGTCCATCCAAGATCAGGGTAAAAATTAAATAACCATTATCCTAAAAGAAAAAAAATTACTAGTGTATGAAAATTGACGAAAAAATAAATATGTAACAAAAAAAGCAGTTGATCCAGGCAACCCGCCTGGGAGCATCTTTTACACACATGCACTATCTCTGATAGTGCCATTAATGATAGAAAAGATGAAGTGAAACAGCTCATGGGGTCAGTTTTTCCTCAGATTCCTTTTTTTACACCTTGTTGAACTTCAATTTGCATGCACCCCTTACAACTCTTACATTATAATTATTTTATACTATTTGTTATTAATAAAATTCATAAAATTTAAGTGAATTTAAATAGATAGAATATGATCAAGAAATTAAAATACTAATTATTTTTACACATATTTTCAAATAAATCATATTATTATCATTAATAATTGTTTTTATCTTTAGTCACAGAATTAAAAAAAAATTATATTCCATCACTTGAATGACCTAAAAGAGAAGAAGATAGACGAAGAATATCTTAAAATCAAGTAGACTTATTTGGACGATAGAACAAGAGAAAGAAGATGGATTAAAAAGAATCAAGGAAAAAAAATCAAGGAAAAAAAATCATATTTTTTCCTTGGCTGGTAACAAGAAAGAGAATGGTGATATGGCACCAAAAGACAAAAGAATGGTGATGTGGCGTTTAGCTAAGGAGAGAATTTGAAATGAAATAAAAAAATAAATAGGAAAAAAAAAAGATTTTGGAAAGAGGATTATTCTCTTCTTAGAAAAGGGGAATTTTTATTCTTCTCTTGACTCTTGAAGACTATCTCTCTTTACTCTTCGCAGAAGGGGGAACACCGGGGAAGAATAACACAATTCTTTTAAGGATTTTTTTTCTAGAGAAGAGCGAAGACGACTATTTCTTCTCTATTTTTTATTTTTCTCTTTATGAATATTTTTATGATAGTTTTTATTATTATGATTTTAGGTTAAGTTTTTAATCTTGGTTATAAGAGAAAGTACTCGTTATATATTTTACTTAAATCTATGAAAGTTTATGTATTTTTTATGGAATAATCTATCATGATGTTTATTGTTTAATTCGAATTGTGTCGACGGACAAATTTGATGTTACATGTTTCTATTATATCGATGGATAGATAAGAATTTTATAATGCATGATTGATTAAATATATTAAATTGTTACAACGTTGTTGACATTAATTTATTTGGCATTGAAAATATACCTGAAAAGAAATTCAATTCAAGTTTTATTTTTTCAAAGTCGAAAGAAACCTTACGTTGAATTTAACTAGGCAATTCGATAGAACCCTAGAATAATATTTGTTCTCGCTATTCTGTAGGAAATGCTATAACTTTCTGTAGCATCAGTAGTAAAATTCATGTAACGAGAAAATCGACCATAATCAAGGATTTTATTATCGTAATCATCTTAAATTAGTTCAATTTATTTCCTTAGCACATCTAAGTAATTTTCAAATTTATATTATTCTACCGTTCATAATATTCTTCTTGTTAATTCATACTTATTTAATATAATTTTATAGCAATTAAAATTGATTAAGAACATTCTCGTGGTATTGACTTTTACTTACTATTTATTACTTTATTAGGGACACGTACACTTACGTTAGGTGTAGAAAAATCACTAACAAGTTTTTGACGCCGTTGCCGGGGATATTTCTTAATTATTTTATTTTATTTTATTATAAATTTTTTTTTTTATGTTTTATTCATTTTTCTTTAGGTACCAATTACTTTATACCTGACGAGGACAACCAGCATCTTGTTCAATACGATCCAGAGATCGAACGTACATTTCGAGCAAGAAGAAAACAACAACGATTACCATTTATTGAAAAAGACAATATGGCCAACCAGGAAGAAATAGGAAATAACCCTAATCGTATTGTTGATGACCGAGATCGACCTATTCAGAATTTCGCTATTCCAACGCTTGATGATCTGAATCCTTGTACTGTGAGACCAGACTTACATGCTATTCGATTTGAGTTAAAGCCGATTATATTTCAGATGTTTCAAATAGTTGGGCAGTTTAGTGGATTAGTATCGGACAACCCTCATCGACATCTCAAGATTTTTGGAGAAGTGAGCGATTCATTCAATTTTTCTTGAGTTTCAGCTGAAGCGTTAAGGCTCAAACTTTTTCCATATTCTTTAAGACGAGATTGGTTGAACGACATTCTTGCAAATATTATCACTTCATAGGGAGATTTAGCCAAGAAATTCATCATGAAATATCATCCACCAGTAAAGAACGCCAGAATGAGGAATGAAATCACAAGTTTTCAACAACAAAATGGTGAATCACTTTATGAAGCTTGGGACAGATTCAAGGAATTGTTAAGGCAGTGCCCTAATCATGGAATACCATATTGGATTCAGCTGGAGATATTTTATAATGGACTTAATGGCCAGACCAGATCAATCATCGATGTTACAACAAATAGAACTCTTCTATCAAAATCTTTCCATGAAACGTATGATTTGTTGGAAAAAATGATAGTGAACAGTTATCAATGGCCTTTAGAAAAAGTTTATTCTACAAAGCGAGCATCTAGAGTTTACGATTTGGACGAAGTTTCTGCCTTGAATGCAAAGCCGACAACGAGAGAAGTATCGTGTATTTTCTGCGGGGAATATCACAACAATAATTTAAGTCCCACTAACCCAGAATCTGCAAATTATGTGGGATACAACAGGAACAATAATCCTTATTCTCAGACATATAATCTTGGCTAGAAACAACATTCAAGCTTTCAATAGAATTCTCAGCAGCAGAATGCTACAGCACCACGCAGACCTACAAGAAACTACCCTCAAAGATTCTCGCAACCCAATCATAGTAAGATGTCTCAAGAGAAATCGAAAAGTTTTGCCAAAGAATATATCATCAAAACAGACGTGATTCTACAAAATCTGGCTGCCTCCATAAAAAATATTGAAACTCAAATGGGACAGTTGGCTCAATCATTAAACACGGAATGCTGAGCAATTACCAAGTGATACGGAAGTGCCACAAAGACAAGGAAATGAGCATTGCAAGGCCATTGTATTGAGGAATGGAAGGGAGCTTGAAATTCCAGAAAAACAATTGAGGGCAGAAAATTTAAAGAAACAAGATGAGTTAGTTAAGCAAGAGGATTTGGATGAATCCGAAAAGTGTGACCCAGTGACTGATGTTGTAGCAACACCACAGCAATAACAAGGTAAATTAAAAATTCAGAGACTACCACCGTCATTTCCCCAACGATTGCAGAAACACAACCAGGCCAAGCAGTTCAAAAGATTCCTAGACGTTATTAAACAACTTCACATTAATGTACCATCGGTGGAAGCACCGAAACAAATATCAAACTATGCAAAATTTATGAAGAATATTTTGTCCAAGAAGAGAAGGCTGGGAGAATTTGAAACAGTGATCATGACTGAAGAAACCAGTTACATCTTACAGAATATGATTCCACCTAAATTAAAAGATCCAGGTAACTTCACCATTCCATGCACGATCGGCAACAATTATTTTGGTAGAGCTTTGTATGATTTAGGAGTCAGTATTAATCTAATGTCGATGTCTATCTTCAAGAAACTGGGAATCGGCGAAGTCCGACTTATTACGGTTACTTTGCAACTTGCTGATCGTTCATTAACTTATCTACAGGGGGAGATAGAAGACGTATTCGTAAAGAGGTAGATAAATTTATCTTTCCAGCGGACTTCATTATTTTGGATTATGAAGCAGATCGTGAAGTGTCGATCATATTGGGAAGACCGTTTTTAGCCACGGAAAGAACGTTAATAAAGGAGAACTCACCATGAGGATGAGTGATCATCAAGTTACCTTCAACGTTTTAAAAGCCATGAAGTATCCTTATGAAGAAGAAGACTGCTTTATTATAATAGAAAGAACGAAATTAGAAGAAACAAAACAGATTTCTCGGAGCTACAGAAAACAGTACGAAGCATTAACAAGAACAAAAGATGAACCAGAACTTCCTCAGCCTATCATCGAAGATGCACCAACACTGGAGCTTAAACAACTACCCGCTCACCTCAAATATGCATTTTTAAGATCCAATGAGACTTTTCCTGTTATTATCTCAGCTACTCTAACAACCGTGCAAGAGGAAAAATTACTCCACATATTGAAAACTCACAAGCAAACTGTGGCATGGACAGTTAGAGACATAACAGAGATTAGTCCTAGTATTTGTATTGTGTTTCAAACAAAGGTGGGACAACAGTTGTTTCCAATGAAAATAATGAATTAATTCCGACGAAAACAATCACAGGATGGAGAATCTGTATGGATTACTGAAAGTTGAACAAGGCCACACGAAAAGATCATTTCCCGCTACCATTTATCGATCAAATGCTTGACAGATTAGCTGGTAGACAATTTTATTACTTTTTGGATGGATATTTAGGTTATAATCAAATCACAATTGCGCCCGAAGATCAAGAGAAAACTACATTTACATGCTCTTATGGAACTTTCGCGTTTCGGAGAATGCCTTTCGGACTGTGTAATGCTCCAGCAACATTCTAACGTTGCATGATGTCGATATTTTCAGATATGGTTGAAGAATTGTTGGAGATTTTTACGGATGACTTTTCCATTACTGCAGAGTCTTTCGAAACATGTTTGAAGAATTTAGAGTCAGTTTTGAAGAGATGCTTGGAGACGAACTTGGTACTCAATTGGGAGAAGTGTCATTTTATGGTTTCCGAAGGGGTAGTGTTGAGCCATCGAGTTTCAGAAAAAAGTTTAGAAGTGGATAAGGCGAAAGTGGAGATCATTGAGAATTTACCACCACCGAGTACAGTAAAAGGAATTCCGAGTTTTTTGAGCCATGCGGGATTCTATCGACGTTTCATCAGGGACTTCTCAAAAATCTCTAAACCTTTATGCATGTTGCTGGAACAGAATGTGTCATTCAACTTTGATAAAGATTGTTTGGAAGCTTTTAACATGTTAAAGCACAAATTAGTAACCGCGCATGTGATAGCAACACTCAACTGGTCCATACTTTTTATTCTAACGTGTGATGCCAGCGATTATGCAGTAGGAATAGTGCTGGGACAGAAGAAAGAAAAATTATTTCATTCCATCTATTACGCCAGCAAAACACTCAATGATGCTCAGAAAAACTACATCACTACAGAGAAAAAGCTACTTGCGGTAGTCTTTGCTTTTGATAAATTCAGGGCGTATTTGATAGGAACAAAAGTGATTGTGTACACTGATCATGCAGCCTGCGAAAAAAGATGCAAAACCAAGACTAATCCGTTGGGTGTTACTTCTTTAACAGTTCGATATGGAAATCCGCAATAGAAAAGAGTGCGAGAATCAAGTTGCAAATCATTTATCTCGTCTGGAAAATGGGAACGAACAGCAACCTGGAAAAAATATAAAAGAAACATTTCCAGATGAACAGCTGTGGAAAGCGGATGTATATTCAGTGTCATGATACGCAGACTTTGTGAACTACATTGTAAGCGACATCCTTCTTCCCGAAATGCAATATCAACAGAGAAAGAAATTTTTGAAAGATGTGAAATAATATTTTTGGGATGAGTCTTTCCTCTTTAAATAATGCGCTGACCAATTACTAAGGAGATGTGTTCCAGAAGACAAAATGGAATCAATGCTACAGCAATGTCATGCAGCACCATACGGGGGTCATTACGAAGGAACACGCATAGCCGCAAAAATTCTGCAAACAGGTTTGTACTGGCCCACTTTTTTTAAGGATGCTAATATTTTTGTGAAAAGTTGTGATAGGTGCCAAAAAGTAAAAAATATTACAAGGAAACATGAGCTACCACTCAATAATATCATGGAGATCGAAATATTTGACGTTTGGGGGATAGATTTCATGGGACCATTTCCGATATCTTTCGGCAATTAATACATTCTCTTGGCTGTTGATTATGTTTTAAAGTGGGTAGAAGCAGTGGCGCTACCAAATAATGAAGGAAGGGGAGGTCTAAAATTTTTACAAAAACATATATTCACCAGATTCAGAACACCCAAAGCAATTATTAGCGATGGAGAATCTCATTTTTGCAACAGGTCTTTCAACAGATAATTAAGCAAATATGGAGTCAGACATAAAGTGACCACGGCATATCACTCACAAAGTAATGATCAAACAGAAGTTTCTAACAGAGAGATTAAAAAAATTCTAGAAAAGGTGAACCCCAATAGGAATAATTGGTTTAAAAACTGGATGATGCGTTGTGGGCATACAGAACAACTTACAAAACTCTCCTGAACACCACTCCATACAATTTGATTTACGAGAAAGCTTGTCATTTACCTGTGGAGCTTGAACATAAAGATTATTGGACAATCTAGACATTAAATTTAGATTTAAAGCAAGCAGGAAGAAATCGATTTTTACAGTTGCAAGAATTAGAAGAGCTGAGGATGAGTGCTTACGAGAATGCTAAAATCTACAAGGAAAAAGTAAAGAAGTGGCACGACAAAAAGATTCAAAAACGAGTTTTCGAAAAAGGACAAGTAGTTTTACTTTTTAACTCAAGACTGAACATTTTTCCAAGTAAGTTAAAATCTAGGTGGTCTGGCTCATTTGAAGTAATAGAAGTTTACCCATATGGCACTTTAGAATTACGAGATGAAAAAACTGGCCAAAATTTTAAGGTAAATGGTCAGAGAGTAAAGTTATACCTTGGAGAAAAATTGACGGAAATTACGTCAATTCCTCTTGAGAACAAAGAATCAACATGAAGCGTGGAAAAATCAGACTGAAAACTTACAAATCAAGCGCTTATTGGGAGGCAACCTAATTTTTAGTATCTTTTTGTTTATTTTAAGTTTCGCTCAAAATAATGGTAATACTACAATGTTCGCTGTGCATCACACTTACTCGAAAAAAAAAATAATAAAGAATAAAAATAAAAATAAATATGAATAATAAATGAATAAATAGAATTAGTCAATCAGTTCTTTTATCTAGTGTTATTTAATCGTGATCTTTACTAGAGTATGAATTTCATCAAAATTTTAAAATTTCTTTCAAATTTGAATTTTTCTCTTTGCTCGCTGCAGCAGCCCTAAAGGATTTCTCACTCAAAAGAAAGAAAATTTTATTTCTCTTTGCAGATCAGCAGCTACCAACATGCGGCCAAAGAACGCTGGAAAGAAAGCTGCTAAACATTTGTCTCAGCCATAATTTACTTCCGATGTCGCAAAAATCCGATACGATCAAGTGATGAAGCAGAAGTCATTTGCGGTTGAGAAGGGCTTTGTAATTTCTGACGGCAACTATTCAGGGTACCCAAGTTATGTTTATTCGGTTATCCAGAATCATAACTGGATACTATTTTGCGCTCGTCCAGGAGAGGTCATCATGAACCGGGTTCGCGAGTTCTATGCCAACTTCGAGGGTGAGTTGCCCCAATCGGTAAGGGTTTGGAAACAGGAGGTGAAGATTTCACCGGCAACAATAAATTTGTTCTACTAGTTGGAAGAAGTGGAGGATAATTTTTACGCTCATGCCGAGAATCAATCTACAGCATACCTAGAAGTTGTCCTAAAGAAGATTGCTGAACCGAATACCGACTGGGTCATCTCTAAAACAAGATCGCTCTCTCTCCCTCGCATTGCGCTACTCCCGAAAGCGAAAGTATGGTATCATTTTCTTAAAAGCTGCTTAATCCCTTCATCTCATGTACAACATATGACAAAGGATAGAGCCGTTTTACTCTATTGTATTCTGACTGGGAAACGTATCAATATTGGGAGGATTATATATAGAAATTTATGTGCTGATGCATTGAGGCCCAAGGGGCAATTCCTGTTTCCTTCTTTGATAACAGGATTATGTGAACTCTCGGGAGTAGTTTATAAAGAACAGGAATTGAAGCTTGCTCCAGCATCTGGAATTACTCTTTTGGCAGTTAAAAGGATAGCTATGAATAAACCAGGAGATGAAGAAGTGGATGAAGATGAAGAACTGAGGAAAAGAAAATCTCATGATTCAAATGCTGCAAGCGGAGCTGCAGCATCAGCAGAGAGCATCATTTACCAACAACAAATCATGGAAGCGCTGCTGTTGCTTGATTAAAAATTAGAAATGCAAAAGGAAACTCTGCTTATGATTGAACAAAGAATCAGCCAGAATGAAATTCTACAATACAACATTTATGACAAACTCTGCCAGATCAAACGAAAGAACAAGGTATTCTAGTGATACACCAACTCAAGGACAAGGCAATATCAGGTAGCCTTCAGAGAGATTACACCAAGCCACACCTAACGTTTCCTCATTTTCCCACAAGCCTACTCCAACAATCGAATTCCAACTCCGACAAAGAAGAATAGCAATCTAGGGAAGTACTTGCCTCTTTTTATTTTGTGCTGCATACTATTTTGTTTTGCAGTGATGACACTGCCAATTTTAAGTTTGGGGGTAAGATGTATTAGAAAGGGGTAAGAGAAAGTGAAATATCTACTGTGCAAAAGTGTTCCTAAAAGTTAAATATTTAGAATTTTCCTAACTCCGTAATTTTGTTGAAAAATTTCATTATCATGCATTAATGACATTTAACTAAGAATTATTCCCCTTAATCTAATTTTTCTTCATAACACACAAACTCTTCTATAGTTTGCTTAAGGATGTATCCTAATTAAATTTCTCAATTATATTTAGATGAAAATAAATTAATGTTTACTAAGAAAATTAAAAATAAAAGACTTCTTTGCGAAAAATAAAAAAAAAATAATAATAATAATAATATATTGAAAAACAGAATAATTGCAATTTCCTAATCTACTTTCAATTTCGAGTGAGCCCTTTGAATAGTCGATGGATAGAAATTAAATAGAGGAACTTCGGGAACAATTCCGTTGCAATATTATTGACTATACTACTCTATAATATTATATGAGTATTTATCTTTAAGTGCCACTACTGAGTAACCGGAGGCCTTCACGACCAACGTTGACACTCATGCAAAAAAAATAGCGTGAATTGTAAGAGAAAGTCAAAAAAAAAAATTCTTTAAAATCCAATTAATTTTGTAAAAACATTTAAGTGCTAGTAATCTATAATATTAATTGTGAAATTTAATTTTGATGATTGAACTTAGCAAGTTGAAGAGGAGTTTGAGCACGCACACACTTTGAGAAATTATTTTAGGAAGTAATTCGATGTTAGTTGACTTTAATTATGATACTGTTATTTTTCATAAAATTACAAGTTTTGAATTATTCTGAAAATCACATGAAATTCATTAACGTTACCTTGGAAATTTTTAATATTGACTTTATTTTGCATCACTCGAGTACAAATAATGGTTCAAGTTTGGGGGTATTGAATAACTATTAAATTAGAGTTATTTTATACTATTTGTTATTAATAAAATATATATAATTTGAGTGAATTTAAATAGAATGTGGTCAAAATTATAAAAATTGCTATAGGTTATTAAGCATAGAAAGAATTTAACATACTAATGATTTTTATGCATATATTTTCAAATAAATCAGATTATTACCATTAATAATTGTTTTTATCTTTGGCCACAGAATTAGGAAAGATTGTATTGCATCATTTGAACGACCTAAAAGAGGGGAAGATGGACGAAAAATATCCTAAAATCAAAGAGACATATTTGGATGGGAGAACAAAAGAGAGAAGATGGATTAAAAAGAATCAATAAGGGAAAAAAATTATATTTTTTTCCTTGGCCGGTAACAAGAGAGAGAAGATGAAAAGAATAGTGATGTGACACTAAAAGACAAAAGAAGGGTGATGTGACGATTGGCTGAGGAGAGAATTTGAAAGGGAATAAAAAAATAAAAAGGAAAAAAAAGAAGATTTTGGAAAGAGAGGATTATTCTCTTCCTGGAAAAAGGAGATTTTTATTCTTCTCTTGACCCTTGAAGACTATCTCTCTCTCCTCTTCGCAGGAGGGGGAACATCTGGGTAGAAGACCATAATTCCTTCGAGATTTTTTTTCCAGAGAATAGCAAAGACAACAATTTCTTCTCCTTTTTATTTTTCTCTTTATGATATTTTTATGATGGTTTTTATTAGTATGATTTTAGGCTAAGTTTTTATTATTGGTTATAAAGAAAGTACTCGTTATGTATTTTACTTAAATGTATGAAAGTTTACGTATTTTTTATGAAACAATCTATCATGATGTTTATTGTTTAATTCGAATTGTGTCGACGGACAAATTTGATGTTACATGTTTCTATTATATCGATGGATAGATAGGAATTTTTTTATGCATGATTGATTAAATAGTTAAATTGTTGCAAGGTTGTTGACATTAATTTATTTAGCATTGAGAATAGGGCCGAAAAGAAATTCAATTCAAGTTTTATTCTTTCAAAGTCGAAAGAAACCTTAGGTTGAATTTAACTAAGCAATTCGATAAAACTCTAGAAAAATATTTATTCTCGCTGTTCTGTAGGAAATACTGTAACTTTCTGTAGCATCAGTAGTAAAATTCACGTAACGAGGAAATCGACCCTAAACAAGAATTTTATTATCATAATCATCATAAATTAGTTCAATTTATTTACTTAGCATATCTAAATAATTTTTAATTTTTTATTACTCTACCGTTCATAATATTTTTCTTGTTAATTCATCTTTATTTAATATAATTTTATAGCAATTAAAATTAGTTAAGAATATCCCGTGGGAACGACTTTTACTTACTATTTATTACTTTGATAGCGACAAATGCACTTGTGTTAGGTGTAGAAAAATCACTAACATCAAGCACTTCTTGCATCCTAAGTTTTTAAAACTTAACAATTTAGGAAATGGTGACAAGCAACTACTACAACTGCCACTACAACAATTCTTGCATCCCAAGTTTTGAAAACTTAACAATTTAGGAAATGGTGACAAGCAACCACTACAACAACTAATTTTATGACGATAAAATGATAATAATGACTATGATCTAATTGGTACTGTCCAATTTCAAAAGAGAGAGAACTAGGAAAGAACCTGTCCTTGACGATGATGATGCAGTCGAGCCCTCAACATTCTCAATATTGTTTCATATGCTAGTTCAAGAGGCATTTCTGGTGACAGCGTCTGCAATCATATCACAAGGACTAAATAAAAACCGACGAAGAAAATGTTTCAAAATGTCTAACAGAGGAGGAGAAAATCAAATTGACAGCTGGAAAAATTTAGTCAAGATAATTGGACAATCTAAGGAGTTAAAAAAAAAAACTATTCCAGACAACACACGTTCAGCCTTCAGCAAATCAAACAATATGGAATTTTACCCCATCCAAGAAACAAAAAGAAAAGAAAATAAGAAGGGGGCGCTAACAAGTAGAACCTAATTGTAGATGAAGGTCAATAGTCAATTTGTAAAAGCATGCAAATTAAAGGCAGACCTAACGCTAAAGATTCTGTGTTTTTTTTACATCTAAATAGAAGCGTATTAGTGCATCAAAGAGAACCACAAGAAACCCAAATCATAAAAACAGAATCACCCATCGCAATAAACGAAGAACTTTCTCCCACAGAAAAATGCCTTACAAATGTATAATCTAAGAACCTCTCTAAATCTAAACTCACGTTGTTAAAAAATTATCCAATTTTTCATTTTCCAAATCAAAGACAGCCTACTTTTTTATTACAAGTACAGCCTCACAATAGAATAAAACAATAGAGCAAACACAGAGTCCAGCTTAAATTGTTGCATCATGGAACAAAAAATAGAAATGTATCAGAAGAAAGAAACCAAAAAGAATGAATAACCAAGGCAAGATAAAAGGAAAAAATAAGAATGTAAAACAAAAATATCTGACACCTCTAAAACTTGTAAGGGATCGAGTGATTCTCCATGGTTGTGGAGCAGGCGAACTGCAGCTTTAAACATTGGTTCTTTACCATTTTGGGGATCCAAATACATATCAAGTAACCTGATGTTATCATATTATGAAAAGCCCGTGTCACCTCAAAAATTATTGTTGGACACGCTGAAAGATCCAGCGCTCGTGTCTGTGTATGATAAAGATGTAGAGAGAAAAGGCAATGAACAAAGAGAAAAGAGGGGAGAAAACTGACTGCATGTAAGCATCTGGTCTACCAATCTCAGCACAATATTGCTCAGCGGCGTCACTGTCTTCAAGCTTTCTACAAGCTCATCATATATTCAGAAATTATTACCCCATCTCATTGCCAATCATTTTTAATAAAAACTAACTTCATAATTACGTCATGCCCAGTGCACCAAATATATAAACTATTATGATTAGATAAAACTGAAAAAAAAAATCCTCTCATCATTGCAAACGACCAAGATGTAGTTAGCCAACACCCTACCCTCCCAACAAATGAGCAAAAATAATCAAAAGAGAATCAGCGACATACAACTATACAGAAAGCATGTTGAGTCCAAAATTCGAAAATAAAACTCAAAACTACAAATATTATCTATTAATAACTAGAATCAAGACAGATATTTTTGGTTGATAGGATCTTCTAAGGAAAGTGAAACAAATTCTAAATTAACCATAACAGTTACCTCTCCCATTTAGGAAGAAAATTAAATTATGAATATAAGCAATAATCCCTAATTTTTGTGATTTGTAATAAGCACTAAGTAGGAGTACATATTTTTTGATGGTTTAGAATTTCCTATAAATATGTACCTTAGGATAGTTTTAATGAAATAAAGAAATTATCAGCTAAACTAACAGAATCAAGAGAGATAATGACGAAAAAAATTAGTGATAAGAGAGAGAGAGTTAAAAGACATATATAGTAATAACTTAATATGCACTCATGCCGTACCTCTAATTTGGTTATAAAAATGGAAAACAATCAATTGAAAATTATTTCAACAGAGTTGACATACTGTTTGATGCAAAGTCCTTTTAGTTAATTTTAGGCTATTTTGAGACTTACAAGGCTAATATTTGAAGTACCAAAGCCTCTTGCCCTAGTTTTCGATATAGAAGAGCCTGTCAAGGAAATCCAAAAAGTGATCTAAATCAAGGAAAAACATCATTTATAATGGGGAAATCAATGAGCAAAGACCACAAGGATTATTGTAAAAAGAATTGAAAATGACCTTTTCCAACCATAATTCTGATCCTTCGATCAAGTCAAGAACCTCTTCTGCATCATATAAGTCTGAAGACTGTAAGAAGATCTGCAATCTTTCTTGTACAGGACTTTCAAAGATGGAATGCACTGTCACACTACCATCAGGGTTAGGTTCTAATTCAAGGTTTTCCGTAGCAGATTTTGCCAGGGAGAGAGCATATAGTGTATGAAACTGAGCTTCACTGGATTCTAGATCCTCTATCAACCATTGAAGGTAGCTGTTCAGGAAGAGAATTTTTAAGGATCACAGTAGATAAGACAAGAAACTCAAGCGGCACCTTTAAAATCACAAACAAACTAGCGAGAAAGACATTAACTTGAAAAAAATTAAGGCAAATGCATGGTGAAAAGGTTTGACAGATGCATTAAAACATAATATTCCAAAGGTAATATATCTAGCTTCTCAAGGAAAACTTTAAAACTCTCATCTCAATGTTCAAACAATTAATCATCCTAATATTAAAGCCAGACACATGAATCAAGGAAGCCATGACCAAAAACAAGAATTCTTTTTAATATGCCATAGATAGAAAAAGCTAATGAGACAGAATAATACAATACTTAGCAATAGACATCATAGAGAAAAGGAAAATTAGGAATTGAACTGTACAATAAAACAAAAAACTAATGACTCAAAATACGTAGGCTGCAAAAAGATTGATGCCTAAGCTCGCTGTTCAGCTGTTGACCTCTAATCAATCTCCTAATATACAATCAATTCAAAGTCTCTGCCTCAAACTGACAGAATGCATAAGAAATTACCTTTGAAGAATTTCTATCTTCTTGGGGTCAATAGCAGCAATGACTTCATCTGAAAGAACCAAAGAAACACATTAGTGCATTATTGTTACCCAACAGTTTTTAATTTATTCTATTTTCACCTAAAGAATTTCTAATCCTCGAATTTATAACTCTCTATTTAATTTAAACATGTTTTTTATTCACCAAAACAAAAAAGTTGCTGCATAGCATAATAGTGGTACATCAACCATGGGGCTGAACAAAATGATGAATGGAATTTAAAAGGTTGTAGTTTGTAAGAGGACATCATTATCATGCTATCTTGCAGAACATGGCTAAACCATTATTCATGGTCTGCGATGGCAAGCAGAAACACGGCATCGGCCAAATTTATTACTGGAATTTGCTGATGATAGCTTGTTTCAAAACGAACAAAATGTTTATGCCAATAAACCTCGGTAAATTTTTAACTTTATCCAATAAAGATCCTAAATCCTTATGTGTGTGTTTGTTTGTGTGTATAAGCTCCCCACAACACCAGGAAATATGGACTTTAAAAAAGCTTTTCAGTCAATGTAAGATAGTGAGAGGGTAGTAGAGAAAGAACCAAATAATTTAACAGGAGCCAAGTAGGAACATTATCTAATCAAGCATGCGGAAAGGTCACCAATATGCATTGAAAAATTTCAAAAAAAAACTTTGAATTGAACTCACCATGAAAAAGCTGGTTAGACCTTTTCTCAGATGTCAGAACTCGAACTGCCAACTGCTGATTAACATCTGCAATCTGATGAGACAGTATGATAACAAGTAAACTAGGGATTAGATTCACAGCACATAAAATCTGCCTTTGAAAAGTTTAAAAGTATGTCACACACCCATCCAAGATGTTGAAGAACCAAAGCTTGATCTGATGACTCCTCCAGAATCTTTGATGCCTCTGAAGCAGCTATTTCCTTACCAGAGATAGTAGTTGCACTGTTTTCGTGTGAGCCATTCTGAAAAGTAGGTTCCTTCCAGAGGCCAGATGAATAATTTCTTGCCAAAATTCGCCAAATTGCAAGAGCCTTAGAGCTCTTCCCTTTACTTGCATAGAGGAAGGCAAGTGTCCGCAAATGCCCAGAGTCATCTAATAAAGTTTCCAACTCCTCCTGCACCGCCCATGGAAGTTGTAGGGTCATCCTTCAAGCAGGCTCCTGACAACAGCCTCTCTGTTTTACAATGCATGGGAATACTAAGATTCCACATTTTACCACATGATCACACAGTGCATTGTCTTTAGGCCTATACACTAAATAGACCTTGACACTATCATTTAAGACAGATCATATCTTCTGAAAAGCAAAACCTATAAAATTAAATAGACTCATGCTCACTTATGGATCTAAACCCAAATGCAGTCAAAGCATTCCGCATCTATTTGTAAATCTTATGCGCCTAACTGTTTATAATGTTGGAGGTTTGGGTCCCACAAGTGGGACTTTGGTTCCAACCTTTCGAGACAAAGATCTCTACTTTCATGGAAAGGAATCTTGTTCTTTCAATTTTCAGTTTCTATTTTTTCTTGTAAAAAAAGTTCCTACCTTTGATACTTTCTTGGTTAGGCTTACTTGTCTATGAATTTACAAAATTGATGAATTTAGTAAATAGAGAAACGTTTTACTCTTTCACAACTAACAGCATCAGAAGAATTTGCAAGAGCAAACAGAAAATATAGTAAATGAAACAAAGAAAAAGCTCATACTACAACACAGAAGTTTGGGGAAGATGCCAATTTCTCCATCTCATCGACACGATTAAGTGCTCTGTAGAGATACATCAAAAGAGTGTCTACTCCTTCTCTCACTGATATTGTCAACTCTTTCGTGCGCGAAGCTTCCAAATACCTGTAGTGAAAGAAAGAAAAATGGAAAACAGTATAAATCCACTTTTTTAAAATTTTACCATGAACATAAAAATAAGACAAAAAAGTAGCACGTGAGTGGATGAGTACAATTTTAAGAAAGAGCGATAAACAAAAGTTACACCTGCTTATATTTTTTATTGCTGACTCCAACATATCAGCTCTACTTGGAGGATTCAAAAGAAAATCATCATTTACTGCAATTTCTACACCTGCTTTTCTAAGGAAGATAGCCCTTTGGATTGTCAGTAGGCCATCATCTACAACATCTTCAAGAGGAGCAGGGGGTGGATGCAACCCCCAATACCGATCTCTAGGAACCTGAAAAAAAAGTAGAACATTTATAATAACCCTTTTAATATCAGGTAATTATATGAAATGATTGTACTAGACCTACATTTTCCATGCATTCAATCTTTCTGATAAACATCATAAAATTTTTATTTTGTAACATATTTTATTGTAAGATTAGATATAGCTGTTAAAAATATAGCGCAAGATACTGCAAGAGAAAGAATCTATGTAACCATACAATGGATACTCAGGCGAAATGCTTTAGGAATTCACTTAAAAGTTATAATACTTGAGTAACGATTAGTTAACTCAACGTCACATTATCCTACCAAAACAATCATAAATATCCCTAGTAGACACTGTTCTAATGGAATAACAAATAACTATAAAAATATACCAGCAATGACCACCTATTCGGATCTCGCATAATAAATGGAAATACTTCAGAAGGCTGCATGGTTTCTGACCGCAAGAAGTGGTTCACAGCTTCCTCAAAACGCAAATCAAAAAGCAAGAGAAAACCCACTTGAGCATGAACGAAGGATAGCATATCCTTGGACATTTCCCCTTCAAATTCAAGTTCCTCAACTAAAGATAAGGCTTCCTTGAAGTTTTTCTTTTTTAACAGATCTTTAATTTGCTCTTCTGAAGGCAGTCTTCGATAGCAGATAAGCTAAATGCATTCAAGAGCATTAATAAATCAAAACCCCATGAAAGCAACATTCATATTTTATATTAAAAATTTAAAGCAACGATGAGTATGAACACTCCTTTTTATTAGTAATAACAAACATAATAGAGGAAAAAGAGAAACTATGAATATTAATGTATGATTCAAATATAAAAACCTATACTATCTTAAACAAGGAAAACAGTCATTAGACACAATTTACTCTTCACATTTCTTAAGTTTAATTCTCATTTATTTAGTATACAGGGAAATTTTATGGGCATGCTAGTTTGAGATAAATTCACTTAAATTTTCGTTTATAACATTCTAGATTCATTAGTGTTGTCACAATTAGTCAATTACCTAAACATTATCCTATTTTTTTGTAGAATAGACATTAAAATGATTAGTAATAAAACAAATAGCTTTCATAAATTATTAACGATAATTACAAGGCACTGA
The DNA here is from genome assembly GCA_022433055.1 of Begonia peltatifolia. Classification (NCBI taxonomy): domain Eukaryota; kingdom Viridiplantae; phylum Streptophyta; class Magnoliopsida; order Cucurbitales; family Begoniaceae; genus Begonia; species Begonia peltatifolia. The sequence goes on along the minus strand of CM039518.1, from coordinate 11,843,165 downwards.
AAAATAGTGATCGCAGAATTCCTTTTTTACACTCAAAAAAACAAAAAGGGAGTATATTAAGAAGGAATTGAAAACTTTGGAAGAAAATTGCAGCCACAAACTGACTTAAGCACATGATCTTGTGCCACAACAACTCTACTAATGTTGAGTTTCTCCGGGTGTTGTGCATCTACTATAATTCAATAGTGTTGTTTTACCCAATAAAAAAATGACTCTATGAATTTTAAAACACACACATTCATTCTCATATAAACATATAAGCCAATGGCCAAAAATTCTTAAAGAAAAAAACTCACTTTTTCGCTACCATATGTTTTTCTAATAAGCTATTCTCCTATGTAAAGAGATAAAAAAAAAAAAAAAAACCTTATCTTAATAAATATTCCATTATTAATAATAATTAAGTATGAAATCCAGTCCTCGCATCCAGAGTTTTGACTAAGCAAATTATGATATGTATTGTTTTTTTTTTTTTTTTTGTTAGAACAAACTCAGTTGTATAATTGTCAGACAGAAAAATGAAATTATACAGTATATAAAGATTGACTGCTCAAACATCAATTGTACACCATGATATGTTTATATCATATTACTTCCCTGCAGACAATATAGCATTCGATGATTCCATGAACATTTCCTAGCTCTAATCGTTCTTACATGGACAAATGATATACAACATTTCAATCTTCAGACCACTAGGATATAAAAGTTGACAACAGCATTGTGCATGAATACAAGCATTAAAAAGAAACAATGAATTGACGGTTACATCACAACATGCTGATATACCTTACTGGGCACAGATACGGCAACAAGTTTCCCATTTCCATTTTCGTCATCCGCAACAATGAATGGCCCAGCTCCATCCGCACTGAAAGTAATTGTTTGAATGCAACTACCTGATTTCTTATGATACAGTTCAATCTTCCCATCAGTAACAACGACCACATACAAAGATGTCTCTCCAATAGATTCTAGGCCATGCCTGAACACCAAGCTCCCATCAACAGGCTGCCCATGGACATTAACAGTAATGCCTACATTATCAACCAACAAAAGCACTTTCCACTCTTTCCGTAATAATTTAAGGCATGGCCGACTCGATGTATCCGGTAATGTAAATATCACACCACTATGCCCTGTAACGCAGGAGAACAAACTATAACCATTAGAGGTACCTATAAATATTGAATCGTTGAGCCACACCATAGTTAAGACTCCATCAATACACTGTATCTCCTTCAAAATTACAGAAGTCCCATGAACACCATCAACTTCTCTCTCATTTTTACCAGGTATACCATTTACAACATATTCAAACAGTACCAATCTCTTTCCAATAAGTGCCGCAAAATCATGACTACCTTCTTCACGCCGCGACTCTCCATCTTTCATCTTCAAGCCATTTGCTCGGATTCCATGTCCAAATCTTTGTAAAATCCGTTGACTAGAACTCGCGTATTCCGCCAGATTATTCACATAGTCAGACAAATTAGAACTCTCGGATACGTTACTAAGTATCCTCTTAGTGATTAAGGAAACTCCTTTCAAAAAGTTCAACTTCTTCACTGGCTGTAACAGAAGCGAATCCACGATATACAAAAATCCATCCGAAGAAAGAACGAGAACCTTATCTAAACCACAAAGAACATAAACACTTTGAACGGGAGAATCGCCGATCAAAACGCTTCTCAAAAACGAGAATCTATTCAACAACGCCCTTGACCTGTTTCCGGATTGAAAATCGTCATTGGAAGGGTTCAAATCGTTAGAACTAAAATCTATAGAGAGTAAAAGGAGAGCTCCAGATTGAGTTCCAACATAAACAAAAGTTTCGGAATCGGTGACAGCGAAGATAGAAAGAGATCGAACCGAAGCAAGAGAGTGAGCGGAAAGATCAAACTGGGCGACTGGTTCGAGAACGACACGAGCCCTAGATTCGGGCTTCGCCATGAGAGGGATAGAGCTAAAGTAAGGTGAATTGCAGAGAGAAGGTGAAGGAAGAAGACGAAGATGCTGTTGAGAGCATCGTCGTCTCGACGTCAACCTACCAGTAAAAGGGAAAGAGCAGAGTCTATTTAATTCGCTTCGGTTCAATGTCTTGAAATGCACATTGATTGGTAAAAAGAAGCGTAAAGATAAAATAAAACAACAGTAGGGTTGGTGATTTTCACACTGAATAATTTTTTTTAACTAATTAGAATAGTGGACCATCTTGACAGAGATATTAAAGGAGTCGAACGAGCCGAGCCTGGAAAGACTCGGCTCATCAAGCCTGCTGAATCTAACGAGCCAAACCTAATGAGTCTGTCGAGCCTAACGAATTGGCCCTAAAACATTTCTAACCCGAGTCGACACGCGAGCCACAAAACTAACGAGCGGAGCTTATATAAATATATTATATATTTCATTAAGTAACACTAATACAAACTAAAAAAATTTTCTACAAATATAGTAAAAAATATAGCGTAGTAATAAGATAAGGTAAAATACTCTCAAACTCATATTGTCTTCCATATATAAAATAAATTAAAAAGTAGGTGAAAAATAACATACTCATAAAGTGTCAGGCAAATTGTTGTCTTCACCATCTCGTGGAGGGGTAGGAGGGTCATATGATCTCAATAGGTGCTCTGGGAATATGGGTAAATGCTAGACCTAAATTGTCATGATGAGCGTCTAATGCTCTCACGTATCGTGCAAAGAAAGTTGTCTGCTCTAATGAATGGTTTTGCACATTCCTCATCCACTGTTCGATGCGGCTCTGTTCTCGTAATAACTGTATTTCCTAATTAGAAATATTTTTCAATCTTTGTTTTACATCGTGTTCAAAACTAGTTTGTTGAGCAACGAGATTAGCAAACATTTGACTTTATGTGATGGTGAGATTTTTCAACATCTGTCCTACATCGTTAGTTGAGTAATAGTGAGGTGGCACTAAAGACGACGAAGAGGGGCCTTAATCGGGTGGCATAGTTGATCACCTGTCATACTACCACCCTCTGTGATGTGCCGGATACGAGGCAACGGCATTACTTGAGCATGAATCTCAGCATTAGCATCTTGCTCAATCAATCTCAATCCATTGTTTCTGGCTTCGCCATACGGCCACTTAGGTATTCTTGAAATATTTGAGCAGGTATAAAGTTTTTGCTACATACAAGGTTATCGGTTGAGCTTATAGGGACATTCTCAGCCGCGCATAATTGCATGATAAAAACATGGTGGATATGACCAGCAGTAGTTGAACTCTTACGATATGCGATGATATTATTGTAGCGACCAGTGAGAATGCAATATAGGAGTACCACCGCTCTTTGGTGAGCTCAGAACTCTGGGACATTGGCATCAAGTTTCCCCTAATAAACTTGCACCAAGCTTGAGTATAACAGTTGAGACAACTTAATATCAAATGTATTGGTTGAGCTGGGTTGACGATTGAATAAATCCACTGTAAACCTCGATGGCCCATCTCTTGTATTATCATCTCATAATCTGGCCCATTTTCTATCATTGTCTGATAATCATCTTGATCTAAGTTGTACAAATCAAGTTTGGCATTAATGATCTCGGCTGAAAATGGAATAATCTTGTTGCGAACTTTAACGGTGCTATCTGTATTTGATGCCTTGAGATTTGCATAGAATTCTCGAACTACATTTACGTTCGCTTCACCACCTAATGCAACAAGATTCTGTCATCCTCGTTGTCTAAGCATGACTAAAATATCTCCATTGGACTCATCGGGTTGAAATTGGATTTCCCATATAATAGCTTTATTTTTTGTCATGAAATCCATAAAATATGTCCTTGCATCAGAGTTGATGAAATAGTGATCGATTTGGCCGACTAAAGCTGACATTGAACTTGAAGAAGCTTTCAAACGTTTTGGCGGCATTTTTTTTAACTTATAAGTTACACAATTTGTTAGTTACTAATCACCAAAACAAAATTATCGATTTTTAAAACTTGAATTCTCACAGACATTTTATCTAACAATTGGTGTGCACAGTTATAAAACTTAGCTCACAATTATTTTTGTATCTCAAATCAACCACAGCAATCAAAATCAAAATCAAAATCAAACTACAGCCCAAATTCGACAGCTCAAATAATATTGAATTAAATTATGAAATTGCGGAAGAGATAGAACTTGTTAGGATGGCTGAGATTTACCGAATTTAAATGGAAGATTCGGAGGTCGAAAGTGGAGCGATTGACGAAAGGCGCTGCGAAGATTTACAAGAGCTTTGACGGTTTTGGCGTTGAGTTTCGTCTGGTAGTTTTCGAAGGGGCAATTGATCGGGAATTCGGATTGAAGTGAGAGTTTGAGTGAGAGTTTGAGTGAGGGTTTGAGTGAGCCGTGAGCACTGTCGGTCTGTTTATGTTTTAAACAGATCGGCTCTCGCTCGGTTTTGCATGTATTTATAATTTATATAAAAATAAATAAATATATAAAAAATATAATCTTCATTATAAATTTAACACTTTGCATTACTACAAATTAAATACATCCCAACTAGGTTGACACCCATCTAATTGTCAATTATGTGCAAAATATCCAAAAAAAAATTACAAAATAAAAAAGTACTTCAAAATTTAAATTACAATGTTAATCTTCAACGTACAAAATTTTAAATTCTCCGAGTATTTCGTCTTCTCGTTGTTGGCTTCTCGTAATGGTGTCATTCTAATCCTTCATACAAATGAGTGTCTTCACGAGATCGGGTGCAAGTCATCCTCGGCGATTATCGTACACACGTCCATCTGCACTAAAAACAGACTCTGATGCTATGGTAGAGACCGAAGGTGTTAGTAGATCACGTGACATTATAGACAGAATAAGATATGTGGTGGAAAATATTTTCCACCAATTTAAAATATCAAAATTTTCTTCGCAAGAAAATTGATATCGAGTGTCAAAATAAATTTTTAGTTCATTTCGTATAGAATTAGAGTAAGCATCCGTATCTAATTGATTCCAAATATCATGAATACCAAATTGTGAACCACCACTACTTGAACTAACATGTGAAGAAACATGTGAATGACTAAAAGTAAAATATTTAGATTCATAAGAAGAATATAAACTAGTAATCCCATGTGTTATTTGATCCATAGAAAATAAAAAAAAAGTTTATAAATTATTAGAAATTTTATTAACAATAAGATATACTACTCTTAACTTATATATAGGATCCATTATACATGCATAACAAAAAATATGAGGAATATCAAACTAATATTTTTTAAATTTTGTTTTCATTTTATTAAGTATATCTCTAAATTCATCTATATGTCAATATTGTGCAAAATTATCCGTTAAGTTTATAAAAATTGGAAGAACAAGATGAGAAGTCGGATAATAAATTCTCGAACATTCATTAGTTGCATCATAAAATGGTTTTAAAAAATCAAGAAATATATTAGTTACTTCGCAACTAGATTTATCAAGATTAATATTTTGTGTATTTTCACTGATAAAAGCACAAATAACTTGTAAATATGGTTTAGTATTTTCTAACATTAAATAAGTAGAATTCCACTTATTATCTACATCGGTTTTTAATTTTCGTGGTTTAAGTTGGACAGCTTTACATAAATCTCTATATTCTTGTTGTCTCGAATTAGATCAAATTATATAAGAAATTACGGACCTAATTGATTCAATATGAGGTAAAATATATGTCATACCATCTTTAACAGCTAAATTTAAAATATGACAAACACATCTCATATGAAAAAAAGAATCGTGAGTAGTACCTAATTGAAAATAATTTTTAAAATGAGAAATAGCAGCATCGTTAGCGCTAGCATTATCAAGTGTTATGCTAAATATTCTATCTCGAATAGAATATTATTGCAATATCGCAATAATATATTTATAAATTGTAATATCAGTGTGGGGATATTCACAGTTACGAAATCCTAAAATTCTTTTATTTAATTGTCAAGATTCATCAATAAAATGATAAATTATCATTACATAACCTATAGAATTACGTGCACTCCATAAATCAGACGTAATACAAATAGATAGTGAAGGAGCATTTGAAAAAAATGAAATTAATTTATTATTCATATTATTAAACATTTTAATAATATTCATTCTAGTTATACTTCTAAGAACACGTTTAAAATTAGGAGTAGCATACTCTTTCATAAATTTTTCAAATTCATCACTATCAGTGGATGCTAAAGGCAACTTACATTGTGCTACAAGTTTTACTATTTCTTCTCTCATTTTATTTTGTGAATACCCAATACCACTAGCATTTAATAATCTTTGTATAGGGTATCTAACTTGCTCGTTTAAGTGACACTTTTGATAATTCCTATTTAGTGAAGCAGTTGAACTATCAGAAACATATGCATAATTTTAATATAATATTTACATTGAGCTCTAAATTCTACTTTTTCATCAATTTTAATATCTTTAGTTACAAAATGTTTCCATACTTCATAGTTTTTGTTTCTTTTTTTTAAGCGATGAAGTGAATGTTGATGCTTGTACAGATGATTGTCCTATTGAAAATGAAGAATTTAATTCCCTAATTTTTTCAATATCATTATCAATATTATAATTGCGTGCATCCATAGCTAAAAATAAATTTTAAATAACAAAATGATACTACAAACCAATGTCCAATGAAAACTCGTAGGAGTTGTGAATTAATGAACTCATTTGTACGAAACCTAAAAAAAATTAATATAACAAAATTAAGTTAGTATAACTATCAATATAATTAAAAATTAGGTAATTTATATGTAAAAAAATAAACTAAATTTTACCTTCTTTGAACCAACAAAGAATTGAGTGCAACAAATGGATTTACAGCAAATTGATTACAAATTGATCGAGAGAAAAGAGAGAAATTGATAGAGATTGTGGTGAAAGAAAATGAAGGGAGACTGAAGAATTTATAGAAAAAATTTAGAGGAGAGAGCAGCTCCCTGCTCCAACAGCTCCCTGCGTTGCGCTTGATAATTATAAGAGCAACAATATTGTTACCGTTTAGATTTTGCAGATCAGATCATTGGAAATGGTCGATCTTCTTAGCAACGGTACTATCATCACACCTGACCTGATGACCGTTAGAAATTTGAGACAATTGATCACACTTGACCTGATGATCGTTGGAAATCTGACCGTTGGAAATCTGAGGCGATTGATCGCTCGAAGTGCATTTGGTGGGGCGATCAATCACCCTACCACTGAGCTCAGTCAAAGCTAGTAGAGATCGGGCGATGGATCGCCCCTACTGCCAAATGTGATAGGGGCGATTCATCGCCTAGTGGGGGCGATCAATCGCCCCTACCACTGCCCCTCAGCTCTATCATGTTGACATAGCTAAAGCGAGTAGGGGCAATGGATCGTCCCTACTGGCTACTGCTGCCATGTGATAGGGGCGATTAATCGCCTCTAGTGGGGGCGATCAATCGCCCCTATCACAGTCATCGGTCCATCGCCGATCGATCGCAGCAAAACTGCGATCGATCGCCTTCCTTTATGCAATTTTGTTATTGGCAGAGACATAGTCGATTGATCGCCCTCATCCGCGATCGATTGGCTCTACTACCGAGCTGGCCATTTTTAGGAGTCAGAGGTGACAGACAAACTGCAGACACAACCCCAAGCCCCGAGCTCTAGCTCGCAAGCTGCTTGCTAGCAGGCTCGTTGATCCGATCATTGACGAGCTCGTGAGCCCGGATGGCCGAGATCGGCTCAGTCTGTCTGTTTGGCTCAAGCCAAACTTGCTTGCTACTGTAGCGGGTTGAGTTGGCTCGAGCCGAGCGGGTGGACTGGTAATTAACATTAAAATTTTTCAATTATAACACTGATGATATAATTTTTTTAATTCATACATTAAACAATTTTATTCATTGATTCAAATATTAAATTATATATTATTAGTAAATTAAAACAATACGAAAATATCATTAAAAAAACGGCAAAATTGAAATAAACTAGAAATGCCTATTAGATTAATATTTGTGAGTGCTGTTCTGGAAAGATATTGGTGGAATTGAGGTTGCTAGGATGAGGGGGATCGCCAATGAGATGCATTTTGATCAAATGAGACACCCTTCACCGTTGGACCAGACCAATGGAGAGAGGAGCAGGATATCTACCAAGTTAATAAGTTTTCTTAGCTTATGCCCTCAGGACTATCAAACCTTAGAAATGCTTTTTTTTTTAAATTTCATTGTACACTCATAGTGGGATTTTATTAGTCCCATTGCCATGCACGTACTCATTACAATTAACATTTTTACATTAATATACAAAGAGTGAGTCCAACTTTTCAATATATCTTTTAAATTACTAATAAAAATTAATATTTTCCATTGATGTAGCAAAATTAGTTGTTTAAGTGAAAATGGAGAAATAATCTATCAATCCATGTACCAATATTTTTCTTGTAACATCATTACCACAATTCAAGCAAATACCTTTTTCATGGAATCTATTTAAAAATGAAAAACGCAAGCAAACAAGTAACTTACATCAAACAATAACTCATGAATGAGAAGAAATACATGATTGTCACTCTCAAGAAATCTTATTCTTGAACATAATTTAAAAAGTTGGCCCTAAATCACTTATTGAAGGTGATTGTTTTTTGCATATTGCGACAATTGACATTATAAGGACAACAATGTTGGAAAAAAAGTCCCCCTATCATTTTTAACTTTGTTTCTATTCATTTTTCATAATGACATAACTAGCACATCTCTTTCAAATAGATAGGCTCCAAACATGGCAACACTGCAACCAACATCCGGTATCACACAACTCCATTTACCCCATGCAACATCAGGCACAGATTGCACCACAAACAAGCGTTATGTTATCGTAACAATTATGATTTCAAAATTTTAAATTCAAAATTTAAAATCTCCAAATCAATTCAAAAAAAAAAAAAAAACCAAATCTAAGATTTGATTCCTAAAATTCCTAAGAAATCGATCCTATATGAAACTAGTATAAAAATCGTCCAAATTCAGATAAAGATTGTATTTACATCTTCATAACCACTAAACCACCAGAGAAAATCTTTGAAAATCTGATTGGAGATCGGATTTACCAGCTACAAATCCATTGAACTCAGATTGGTGGGAATTCGTCTATGGAAATTCGAGGTTGAGAGCAAACGCTCTATTTCGTTCAAAAAATCTAAGTTAAACTCGGATTTTTTGGTGGAGCGTGGTGTGAACCTCTCCTATAAATAGAGAGGCTCAGTGAAGGAGAAATCTACACCACAACTCTCTCCCTCTCGATTTCTGAACTTAGAAAGCTCCTCCCTCTCTAAGCCAGAATCTTACCTTCAATCTCCGACCGCTGAACTCACCAGCAAACCTTCTTTGGTTTGACGAACAACCACCTACAACCTCCATCGGCGTAAGTTTTTCCTCCCTCCCTCTCTCTCTCTCTCTCTCTCTCGACATAACAGAAAAAGGAAGAAGGAGAAGTGGTCAGAATTTTAATTATGAACCAAACCAAACCGGTCTAGCTGAACCAAACCAGTTCAGTCGAACCAAACTGATTCAGTCGAACCGAATCGTCCAACTGAATCGGACTGGTCCACTAGAACCAGATGCAATCCAACTGAACAGGACCCGACCTAAATTTCGTCCCGAATTATATCGAACCGATCTAAGATTTTACCTGTGAGGAATTTCTACCTAAATCGTTATGAAATGGATTTATCGAAGTAGAAAATTTATATTTAAAATTTTATTTAGGTAGGAAAATTTTGAAGATCGTCCGAATCAATCCAATCCGACCTAAGAGTACACGTAAGAAATTTCTGCTTAAATTCCTCTGAAATTGAATTTATTTAAGTAGTAATTTAATACCAAAAATTTTATTTAAACATGACATTATTGGAATACTGGAAAAATCTCGATAACCCTACCCTCTAGGAATCTAAGTAAGTCAAACACTAAATTTTTAACGTTTTGGCTACGACCCTATATCACCAAATCTATATTATTTTCTTATGATTATTTGGTTACATGTTCTCGATATTTGAGTACGCATGTTTAGGAATCGACATAGAATTATATAAAGATAAAATTTGTAGGATATTTTATATGTGTATGAAAATGATGGAATTGACAAAAAATATGTGATAGCTGAACAACAATGAGATCGGTAAGTTTGAACGAAAATGAGATGACGACGTCTGAAAGACAATAAGATAACTATCCCTGAACAAAAATGAGATGGATATGTCTGAACGACAATGAGATGCTTATACATAAATGAAAGAAGATGACAAAGCTTGAACAACAAAGATATGAGTAAGTCTGAAATAAAATTGAAAAATGAGTTCAACCAGTATATAATTGTTAAAACATGATTAGGTAAAAAGTTAATGTTAATTTTGTATATGCAAGTGTTTTTATGTATTGAGATTTTCTCATAGTTTGTAATTTTGTAATGTAGGTGAGTTTTTATCTGAAAAAGAAATGACTATGATCGGGAACTTTCCAGTGGCAAGCGAGCATACAGAAAAAGACAATGATTTTCTCGGGGAAAGAATAAAGTATTATGTTTCAGTTTTCAAGAATATTTTATAAGTTATTTCGATTGAAGTTTTGAATAATTGTGTTGACTTTGAATTTATTAAGTTTTATGGATGGTTTTACTTCTGTATTTATTTTTATTTTTTACCAAAATTATTTATTGATTGAATGCTGTTTTAAGATTTCGCGCATTTAATGATTTTATTTAAAACTTTTAAATATTTTTGAAATTAAGATTATGGTTTTTTTAAATTTAAAACTTAAACTATGAGTTTTTTTTTAAAAAAAAAAACTCCTTCATTTATTGATCCAAACCTCAAAATATCATAAATAGGCAATTCAAACCTTGGCCAGAGGTCACCACCCTCCAAGCACCCTCTGATATCTAGAAATCAGGGTGTCTTCCACGTGATTTTAGAACAGGGTGTCACCACCCTCCAATCGGCCCCTCGATCTCTGTGTGCCCAATTTTGAGGCTCTCGGGAACGAGAGGTCACCACCAATCGACCCTCCGATCTCTATTTTTACAATTTTGAGACTCTTGGGAATGGAGAGTCACCACCCTTTAATCGGCTCCCCGATCTCTGTGTGCTGGATTTTGAGGCTCTCGGGAACGGGGGGTCACCACCCACTAATCGACTCTCCAATCTCTATTTGTCCAATTTTGATGCTCTCGGGAACGGAGGGTCACCACCTTTCAATCAGCCCCCGATCTCTGTATCCTCTGAGAGATACAGAGGAAACTCTAAATTCTCACCAAATTCTCACCATCTCAGAGGAAATTCTACCCAATTTTTCAACTTTATTTCACTAAATTACATATTATGATACATACTACGTACATGCATTACATATTATAATAAATCCATAAATTAAATATTACAAAACATACATACACGATACATTTTAATAAATACATAAATTGCAAACTGACTAGTCAAACATTTCTTCGTCCATAGTCGTGTGTAGATGATTCATGTACAGTATGAAAATTATATTAGCAAATATTGACAAAGGGTTTATGAGCAAAATATGTTTGCTCAATTTTGAGGCTCTCGAGAGAAAATGAGAGTTTTCAGCAATGGGGGGTGAGAATGGGTGGTCTTTTTCTTATATAGATCGGGGGATCAGCCCCTTGATCTGGGGTGATGACCCCCCGTTTTCAACTATAATTTAGAGATTGGGGAGCCCATTGGGGGTAGTGACCCCTGTTCCCGAGAGCTCTAAATCCAGCACACAGAGATCGGGAGCCGATTGGGGGGTAGTGACTCCCTGATCCTGAGAGCCTCAAAATTGGACAAACATAGATCAGAGGACTGATTGGTGGGTGGTGACCCCCATTCCCGAGAGCCTCAAAATCCAACACATGGAGATTGGGGGGCCGATTAAAGGGTGGTGACCCTCCATTCCAGAGAGCCTCAAAGTTGGACAAATAGAGATCGATGGGCTGATTGGTGGGTGGTGACCCCTCTGTTTCTGAGAGCCTCCAAATTGAGCATATAGAGATTGAGGGGTGGATTAGAGGGTGGTGACCCCCCGCTCTAAAATCACGTACGGTGTACATGGAACATCCACCCCCTCATTGACCCCCCTGATCTCTAGAGATCGGAGGGTGGTGACCCCCCTCGGAATTTTCATGTTATTATTCTCAATTTTCGTACCCGATATTTTAGAAATTTTCATTTAAATACATAAGTATAAAATAATTATTTGAGAATGTGGGAAGTGAAATTATGAGAATATGAGTGATTAAATTAGAAGAAACTTATATTTGAGCAACTAAAACCCTAATTAACAAGTTGAATTGATGAAAAACTAGTGAGAGGACATAGTTGGCATATAAAAGGTGGTAGTTGAGACTGCCTAATAAAAAAGGGATATGTGGCAAAGCTTCTAGAGGAAGCTTCATCCTTATTATTTCAAAAATCAAAATGATGCATCAACTTGGGTTTTTTTTTTCTCATCTCTTTACACATCTTTCTCCCTCCCTCTCACAATTACTCTCTCTCTCCCTCCCTAGGCCTGGCTAAGTCTCTGCTCTCCCCTCCTTTGATTTTCCTCCTCTTTTTTGAAGATTTAAGGTAAGGCTTAAGTTATTTATGGAGTGGATTTTAAGTTAGGGTTAAGAAATAGTGAGTATTCTTGTAGGTTTTGGTGGTCTATGTAGGGTTGGACGGAAATTTCTCTCTCCTTGAAGTGGTCCGAAATTTCCTTTCCATTTTGCTCGGAGTTTGAAGGTAAGATAACTCTTATTTGAGTTAGCTTGGTGATTGTAGGACTTTAATGCATTAAATTGGCAGTTGTTGGTTAAGAAATTTGTAATTTTTGAATTTGACTTTGGGTGCACGAAAATCTTGAAATATTATACTCTATATCTTTTGTTTATGCTTCATTATATTGTTTGGAACTTCAATTTTGGTTAAGGATGAGAATGTCTTAAAAATCGAAGCATGTTGGTTGATTGTTTGAAATGTTGCAAATAGAGCAGTTTTGGTTTTCGATTTTCTGCCACTAATTGTGTTGGGTTTTTATAAATGGATTTCATCATATTAAACTATACGTTTTAAGGATTCTATAACATGTTGAATCATCGAATTCGGATAAGTATACGAAAAGTTATGAATTTTCAAAGTTTAGGCAAAATTGTAAAACAGAGTTTTTGGCAGGTTACAGTTCCAATGCTTTTTGACCCTCTTCCCAATTGTATCTTGTAAAACTGTTTTAATGGGGTATAGACACTTTAAGGAATCAAGTTATTTCGATATTTGTAGAGTAAGTTATGAATTTTCAAAGTTTGCTCAAATTATGGGTCAAAATCTAGGTTTTACGATTTAAGTTCATTGGATTGGTTTTTGTTTGGCTAACATGGCTCCGTTGAGTCGTTGAATTAATGGCTAGAAATTTTGTGGATATAGATGAGTTTGTTGTTATTTTTGAACTTTTGAGTTATGCATGAAAAAAGGGAGGTTATGCCAAAATTTTTAGAAAACTTGTTTTTAAAGGTTGTGATGTGATGCTAAATATGTTAAATGTGTATGTTTAGGTGTTAGCAACAAGGAAGTAAATGTTAAAAGCTTGCTAAGGACACGAGATAAGTGGGTGTGTAGGTTCGGCCCTTATAGCCCTACATCGCAAGGGTACTAGGAAGTTTAAGTGATGGTCTACTACTTGATGATATCTGGTTGTGATGTATGTATGTTATGTGGTTGCCAAATTATTAAGTTCCCTTTAGAGTGAGATATGTGTATTGTGATGCTAGTGTTGCAAATGTTTAAATTCCATGTTATGTCTATATGTGCACCATGCTACATGCATCGTGTTTTCTTAAAGAAGCATACAAAATGGTTTCATGCATGATTTATGAAAGAAAGATAAGAATATGTAATGTATGTAATGGTTAAGTTGTGGGTCGTGGTTGAATATGGCTTATGTTTGTCTACTTCGGTAGTCCATGTTATGTCATGTTTGTCCACTTTGGTGGTCCAAATTATGTTATGTTATGTGTCTACTCCTTACGTAAATCCCCTTTAACCCATGTCACGTGAACTTAAAAGTAATTTGAAAATAACATGTTTTATGGATCATGCATGCACCATTCATTTGCATTAGTACCCCGCTTACTAAGTATTAGATTTATAGTTTATACCTTGTGATGTAGGTGACGAGCTTGCAGGTGAGGATGACAAAACTCAAGTCGACGTATGAGTCTGGTTGGTGGATGGTGCTCATGACAAGATTTTTTGTTTGGGGAGGCGAGTTTGCCCGATGGGTGATGTTTAAGTGCTTTTGGCTAATTGTTCATGAAATTAGAAGTTTAAGTAGTAAAAAATCTCATGTTTTGATGAACAGTTGAATGCTTGAGTTGGAGGTGCTTTGACATATGAGTTTTCTAATTGTTTTAAAATTCCGCTACTCGTTTTCTATTTGATGTTGTGAATTATGTGATAGGAGGATTTGTTGACTTAAAGAGGCGTGTTTTAAAGGATTTTCGTTGAGGTTATAGAGTATGAAAGTTTGGAAATTTTGAGTGAAACTTTATGACATGTTCGTAAAAAAAAAAAAAAAGAGATTTTATGCCAAAAATGTGTTAAGAAAAGAGAAAATCATGTCCTCTGGGTCGTTACAGTTTGAATTGCCTATTTTTGATACTTTGATGTTTGGATCAATGAATAGTAAACTTTGAAGTTTTTTTTTAGAAAAAGCCCATAGTTTAGGGCTTAAATTAAAAAAAAAACAGTTAAAATTATAACGCTTGAATTTAAAACTTATTTGCAAATCAATTTGGGGAAAATTTTATATTTTCAAATAAAAGTTTGAAATTTGAAATTTTAGAATTTGGATCGTTACAGTTTAGTATCAGAGCAATTAGGTTAATTATATGGTTCTGTAGACTTATTTGTATATCCACGTGCACTTGGAAGATTGTCGATCAATAAGTACGTAATAACCCGAAAAATTTTAGATTTTAAATCTAATTTTCAAAAATTTTAATTTAATCTTGGTTGGAGTTTCGAGAAATATTTTAACGGGTATATTAAGTTATAAAACTCAGAATCTAGTTTTAGTGCCGATTTTCAAAATTCTAAAGTCAGGAGGATGAGAATTTAACGAAATTACGGGCGGTTAAAATACTTGAGGGCATTTTGGTAAATTTTTATTATTTAAATTAATTTAAAAAAAAAAAACATAACAACCGAATGGCTTCGGGAGGAAGCCATTCGACTGCTGCACATCGACACCCGAGAGAAGAGAGAGAGAGAGAGAGAGAGAGAGAGAGAGAGAGAGAGAGAGCAATCGTGTGAGGCGAGAGAAATCGGGAGAGGGTGATCGGCTGGCGAGCGACGGAAGAGAGAGGCGTGGGATTCGAGTTCTCCGGTGAGATAAGGCGAAACACAGCTCGGTGTTGCCAGTGCTGAGGCTGAAGGTATGCTTCCTCCCTACTCTGGTCGTGTTCGACCGAGTGATGGTCGTCTTCCTTGCATCATTTCGAGTGTTAGGCTTCATGTTGGGTTGGTTTTAGGCTGGGTATGTGGATGTTTAGTGAATGGACAATGAGTGTCCGGTGGGAGGGAGAAGGACCGAGGGGAGGTTGAGCCGAGATTCGGGTTAAGCTCGAAATTCTGATTTCTGATTAGATTGTGATTTAAAGAGTGGAATGTGACCGATTGAATGAAGAAATTGGTGAAATTTGATTAAAGTTGAAATTCTAAGCATTTTGGTGTGAAAAACAGGTTCTGTTTTTGACCGTTTTGGCCTAGCCTTGGTTATTCGTTTTAAATTCTGTTTTAGTGGGTGAAATTAGGTTGTTAGAAAAACGTTTGGCCGCTGGAATCGTTCGATTTCGATATCCGACGCAAAAGTTATGTTCGTCGGAAGTTTATGTCGAATTTTGGACCGAGTCAAATTATTGAGCATTCTTAGTAGAATTGTGACGTGTGATGTTAGCGTTGTTGATTTTAGTGCGTAAGGCGAGTTTTGAGTGAGTTTTGGTTGAAGAAAACGAAAATGTGAAATTTGGGTGAAGGACAGATTCGGCCGAACCAAATTAATGACTCTTTTTAGTTGGGATTTCATGGGTTTAGTTAAGAAATGTGATTATAAGCGTATTTAGTGAATTTTAATGTAAAGATTGATGAGCGATTGTTGATGTTTTAGGTTGAGGCGTTTTGGCAAAACTGTGCGTCGAGTAAGTTTAGGACGCCATGTAAGTAGTGTATGTATGTGTTTTGCCCAGGTGGGCCTACACCGTGGAACTTTAAGATTTATGTTATTGATTGTGGTGTGCGTGCGTATTGTTTGACATGCATCATGTTTTTTTTTTTAAAAAAAGGGAACGAAAATGGTTTTGAACATATTTTGAGTAAGTGGTGAGACGCGTGGTAGTGGTACCGCGGATCCTGCTAGTGTGTGGGCCGGTGCGTAACCAACCGCGGATTTCGCTCGAGTAGTGGGTTGGCTGGGCCGTCACGCGACGTGTATGTGTCGCCGGTGAGGATGATGGACAGTGGTACTGTGGATCCTACTAGTGTGTGGGCCGGTGCAACACCAGTCGCGGATTCCGTTCGAGGAGTGGACCAGCTGGGCTGTCGCGAAATGTGTGCGTGGCAACTGTGGCTCCGTTGCTGTGGAGGCTGGGACGGAGACGACGTCTCATGGTGTAGTGTGGCGTGAGGTACACCCTCACCCTGATGTGATTGTTGTCGTGATGCGTGTGTGTAGCTTGTGAGCCTTGTTGCGGAGGAGTTCGGAACGGTGGCTATGTGTTAGGGAGTAGGGTGGCGCTAGGTTCCTCCTCACCCTAGTGCGGCTGCACTACGCGTCATAGATGTGACAAGATGAGTGTGAGTGTAAAGACTGCATGTGATAGGATTGCATTGTCAGTTTTTACTTTCATATCGCATTACTTACTGAACGTTAGACTTATGATGTGTGTTCTATGGTGTAAGTGCAGACGTTATTGCTGGTGAGCCCTAAGAGCCTAGTCCTAAGGCGTAGGACGGTTGGTGGCGTGCGACCGAGGCACCAGACTGCGGATTGTTAGAGCGACCCGACTCGTAGAGATTGTAGGTGATGGCTAGAATGTCGGGGTATTTACTTTTGTTGTGTCGGGATATATAGTTGATCAAACGAGTTTGTATAGGCGTTAGTTGTATAGGGGTTCATGGAGTGTTTGTGATTTTGGTGACGCACGCGTACTCTTTACATATAGGAGCTTGGTAATGCTCTATACTACAAATTTTCTTCATTTGATAGTTGATGGATTGTTGTAGTTTTATTTCTTTTTAAAACTCTGATTGGTGGAAATCTTTGAATATGTATTCTGGAAATTTTGGTGAATTGTGTGCATGTTTAGATTTTTGGGATAACCGATTTTTAGACGTTACTCTGCTGAATTTTCGGGAGAAAGATTGGGTGTAGAGAAGGTATGTAATAGGTCGGAGTGTGAACGGTGATATACTAGTGAAGTGGCGGTGTACGCGAGAGTGCGGTGTGGCCGCAGGCGCACGGGGCACGTGGCCTTACAAGTGCGCACGGGTTGTGCGGCGTCGGGCGAAGGCGTGCGTGCAGACGTGTTGTACGGAGGCAGGGTGCGTGGGGCACGCGGCGCTATGAGCTTGCGCTTGATGCGATAGTGTAGAGTTGACGCGTGACATCGAGAGGGTGCAGGCGGGGCGCCGAAGTGGGGACATGGGTGTGCGGGACGTGCGCGGGGCATGCGACACTGAATAGGGTAGCTCGGGGCGTGTGTTGGACCCCATCCTAAAATCTCGAGTCTTGTCGTTTTATTTTCATAACTGCTTTAAATTGTCTTTTTCGCTGCATATTTTATGTTGAGGATTTCGTGTTCCCTCATCGGGGCGCGAGTTGTTTTTGAATCTAGTCGAAAATTTTTATACTTACAAACGTTATTTTGATTATGATTTAAAAATGAAAGTGGTATAAAATTAAGTGAGTTCGTGTCAAGTCTCTGTATGTCATAATATCTTGACGTAGTGAGCGCACTGGGAATGTGTGGGTTCTCGGGGTATCACAAAGTAAATAATTTTTCTTTTATTCTTTTGCAAATGTTTTTATAAAATCTTAAATATGTTTTGGAACTTTAAATATATATATATACCCCAGGTCACTCTTTAAACGTGAATTTTGGATATATATACTTCAAAGTCACTCATTTAATGAAATTATATTCGCAGGAAAACTTCCTTTCGATATCTCGTAAGTGACTGTAGAACCTTTTGTGCGATGCCTTTCACCCAAATGACTGGACATATAGGACAGGTAGCTGCACGCATTCCTTTTAATTATCAATTAATTAAGATTAAAGGACTCGAGTGAGCAGCCCTGCTTCGCCCGCTCAAGAGACAAGACGGCTATGGTTTGACTTAAGAAGGTACTAGGATTCAGGAGAGCAAAGCTTGGGGTAGGCACAATTGGGTGACCTACCTGTTTCTTACACAATGCTGACATAAGTCAGGAAAGAACTGCTTGGGACGGGGATTCGGAACCCCCTATAAGCCTGGTAAGCTTCCATGCTAAACCTAAACTCGACGCTAACGCCATACCTCCTAGGGTCCTTCGGGATGCAATTAGGTATAATGGGTGCTGTTTAGGTTGTTTTTTAGTGCTTTATGAGTTTTGAGTTGTTTTTTTTTTTTTGAGTTTTTGGAAGTCGAGGGGACCCCCCCGGGAGCAAACCGAACCTTAGGCGAGTAGCTTAGTCAAGTTAAGAATCAAAAGACACTCGATTAGTCTGCTTAATCGCAGACTCGCTAATCGAGAAATTCGAAACTCAGTTTAATTAGAATTTCAATTATTTATTTAAAGTAATTTCAAATTATTTTAAGTTGCACTTCAATACTTTAAAATTTTTGGAGTTGTCTTTGTGATGTAAATCTATCGTAAACCTAAAATAACAATTCCTGATTAAAAGACTTGATCTCAATCAACAACCTTTCTTAAAAAAAAAAATTAAAATTTCAACTTAAGAATTCCCAAGGATAAGAAATAAAGTAATATTATGGATTAATTTGAGAATATTAGACGAGACAATGAATGATGAGAAAAAAATTTAAGGATGTTTAGACTAATTTATGGATAAGTTTATTGTCTCTAGTAATAATTTGCCATAAAATTTATACTATTTGAAGATTTGCTAAAAATATTGTTTGAGTATTTAAAAGTTGAGTTTGAGTTAAGAAACTATTAATGTGGATAAAGTTAATCAATGAGAAGATGATGAAACAAAGAATGCTAGAGTATGCCATATGATTTAGTTAAGAAATTCAACGATTATATTTTAGTTGTTATTTGGTTACATATTTTTTTAAATGACTCGAAAATATAGAAATGATATTAGATATTATTTTGAGTCTTTAAGGAATCAATGGAAAGTCGAGAAAGTTATGTGTAGAGTTATATTCAAGTGACTAGATTTGTTAATTGCTCTAGAAAATAGATATAATCTTAGAAAATAAATCAAGAAAGAGAAATTTAATGATATGACTTATCATGGTATAGGAAAAATCTTGATGAAATTACAGTGACCAGTAAGTAGTGAAATAATTAAAGATCTTATGATGAAAAATATATTGGAATGTTTAGTATAAAAAAATTATGAGAAAGTATTAATGTTGGATTCTATTAAACAAATTTTTAGATTTAAGATAAGAATTTTACCTCCTAGTTATTCTATGGCTTAATTGAGGAAATATGAATGTTAGCTTTTATTTAAAGAATTAATATATCATGAGGAATATAATCGATTAAAGAAAAATTTAATTTGAAATGATCATTATTGGAGAGATTTACGAAGGCAATTATTAAAACTTTTGAAGATATTGAATTAGGAAATTAAAGATTTGAATAAATTTTGTTCAAGTAGACATAAAAATGAAGTTAAATTAGATGACTTGGAAAATTGAGGTTATAATTGATTAAATTAATCCAAGATTGGAACCATATGCTTTGTTTAGTTCAAAAAATTCGAGTTAAACTCGGATTTCTCAAAAGAACGGGGTGTAAACCTCTCCTATAAATAGAGAGACCAGGTGAAGAAATCCACACCACAACTCTTTTCTTCTCGAGTTCTGGATTTAGAAAGCTCTTTCTTCTCTAAGTCAGAATCTTATCTTTGATCTCCGACCTTCGAGCTTTTTAGCAAGCCTTCTTTGGTACGATGAACAATCATTGACAACCACCATTGGTGTAAGTTCTTCCCCTTTCGATCTCTTTCTCTTCCACGCCCAATCTCTCTCTCTCTCTCTCTCTCTCTCTCTCTCTCTCTCTCTCTCTCGACTAAACAGAAGAAGGAAGAAGGAGAAGTGGTTCGGAATTTTAATTCTTAATCAAACCAAACCTGTCCAATCGAACCAAATTGTCTAGCCGAACCGAACTGGTCCACCCGAACTTAATCCGATCCAACTGAACCAGACTCGACTCAAATTTTATCCCAAATTATACCAAACCAATCTAAGATTGAACTTGTGAAGAATTTTTGCATAAATCGTTATGAAATGAATTTATCGAAGTAGGAAATTAATACCTACAATTTTATTTAGACAGGAAAATTTTAAAGGCTGTTAGAATCGATCCAATTCAACCAAATTCGACCTAAGAGCACACGTAAGAAATTTTTACCCACATTTATCTAAAATTGGATTTATTTAAGTAGGATTTTATTACCCAAGATTTTATTTAAATAAGAGATTATTAAAATATTAGAAAAATCTCGATAACCCTACACTCTCAGAATCCAAGTAAGTGAAACACCTAGTTTTCAACGTTTTGGCTATGACTCCACATCACAAAGTCTATGTTATTTTCTTATGATTATTTTGTTAAATGTTTCTGATATTAGAGCACACATGTTTAGGCATTGACATAGAAATGTATAAAGATAAAATTTGTAGTACACTTTTTTGTGTATGAAAATAATGAAATTGACAAAAAATATGTGGTAGCTGAATGACAATGAGATGACTATACTTGAAACACAATGAAATAGTTACGCCTGAACGACAATGAGATGGTTATGCCTGAATGACAATGAAATTGTTATACCTGAACGAAAGTAAGATGACAATACCTAAATGATAATGAGATGACTAAGTTTGAAAGAATGTTGAAAAATGAGTTCAACCAGTATATAATTGTTAAAACATGATTCAGTAAAAGTTATGTTAATTTTGCATCTGCATGTGTTTTCGCTTATTGAGATTTTCTCATAGTTTGTAATTTTGTGATGTAACTGAGTTTTTATTTAAAAAAATGACTATGATCGATAACCTCCCATTGGCAAGCTAACATACAAAAGAAGACAATGATTTTCTCGAAGAAGGAATTTAAAGTATTATGCTTCAGTTTTCGACGATATTTCATAAGTTATTTCAATTGAAGTTTTGAATAATTGTGTTGACTTTGTAATTTATTAAATTTTATGAATGGTTTTACTTTTGCATTTATTTTCATTTTTTACCAAAGTTATTTATTGATTCAATATTGTTTTAAGCTTTCCCGCATTTAATTATTTTATTGAAGACTTTTAAATATTTTTAAAATTAAGATTATAACGCTTGGATTTAAGTTTTATTTGAAAATCAACTAAAAAAAATTTGAGATTCTCAAATTAAAGTTTGAAATTAAAATTTTTAAAATTTAAGACATTACAGCAAGTTACCACTCTCAACCAAGAAAAATAAAGATTTGACCATCATTAAGTACACTAATATGAGATATAATAATGCGCATTGAACTTACATTATAGATATAGCGTTTTTGTCAAGTCCCCTTTATATTTTAAGTCAGACTTTATAATTTAAATTAGACTTGTTCCAATTTGATTTCTGCTTATGTCAATATTTTACAAGGTGGTTTTACTTTGACAAAAGTGATAGGTTGTCATGCAAGGGAGTAGAAGAACCAAAACATTAGTACACCAATACAACAATTTCTATGAACCTTTTCATTTTACATGTGGAAATTCATTAAAAAGCTACAACTGCTGAAATTTCACGACATTGAAAAATTACAAAATTGAACCCGCCGTACCTTGCAAGGCAATGATGGCAAGAAATGACGCAAGAAATGGGTAGATGAACATCCAATGATCATAATATGTATAATATCTCGAGAACCCACACGTTTTCGGTGCGCTCACTACGTCTACACACTATGACATATAGAGACTCGACACGAACTCACTTAATTTAATACTACTTTTATTTTCAAATTATATTCAAAAGAACATTTATAAGTATAAAAATTTTTCGACTTGATTCAAAAACAACTCGCACCTCGAACAGGGAACACAAAATCCTCAATATAAAATACGCAGTGAAAAAGACAATTTAAATGAATTTTAAAAATAAGACAACAAGACTTGAAATTCTAGGAAGTACTACAACACACGCCTCGCGCTACTCGACTCAGTGTCGCGCGTTAGAGCATGGCGCCGCGCGCCCATGGTCCCGCGCTGCGCACCACGCACGCACACACTTGACCTGGCGCCGCACGCCCACTCGGGGTGCGAGCCGTGCGCCTTGCACACCCATGTCTCCACTTCAGCGCCCTGCGCGCACCCTTTTGGGGCCGCGCGCGCCAACGCAAGACCACCGCGTGCCCCACGCACCCTACTTCCGCGTAGCACGTCCGCACGCACGCACTCACCGGCTCGGGCGAAGATTCCTAGTTATCGGGAGGTACCCAGAGAGCAGCCTCGCAGATCATTCAGAGAGTCGCTGCCACAGGCCAGCGGGGAGGTGTCCGTGCAGAGAGGCCTGAAGAGGCCTAGTGAAAGTTCTAGCAGGTAGGGGAGCACTAAGAGGCCGCAGGTGTCGGGACAGTTTTCAGTGTGCCCGAAATGTCAGAGGAGCCACCCGGGCGAGTGCAGGTCGGGCCCAGTGAGGTGTTATAACTGTGGCGAGGTGGGCCACATGTCTAAAGAGTGCCAGAAGCCGCGTCAGAGCCGCTGCTTCAACTGCAATGAGGTGGGACATTTTGGCAGCAGATGCCCAGTGGCGAGCAGGTCGTCAGCCAGAGTTACACCGCGGATCTTTGCCCTGTTTGAGCCAGATGATGCTGCTCAGCCATCAGTGATTGCAGGTAACATTTTTGTTTCTGGTGTGGCAGCTTATACGTTGATTGATACGGGCGCTACGCACTCGTTTGTGTCGACGAGCTTTGTGGTTAAGGCCAACTTGGAGTTCAGCTCCGCCGAGCGACACTATGATGTGACCTTGCCATCCGGGGAGTATTTGTATTCAGAACAGGTGGTACGGGGCAATATTGTGACAGTAGGGAGGAAGCAGTTATATGCCGAGCTAGTCATTCTCCATATGAGTGGTTATGAGGTGATCTTGGGAATGGACTGGCTGTTCACACATCATGCGGAGATTGACTGCAGGACCAGAGAGGTTCATTTCCGGCCCCCGGGCGGGGAAAGCTACACATTTAAAGCAGGTAAGGGTCTTGCCAGGATTTCTGCTATATTTTCTCGTCAGGTACCATGGGTATGCCTGTTGCCAGGGATTTTTGGCAAGTGTTGAGGATGCCCAGTCACCGGGCGATGCTCGGATACAGGATATTCTTATTGTGCAGGAGTTCCCGGAGGTGTTCCGTGATGAATTGCCGGGGTTGCCCCCTGACAGGGAGATTGAATTCGAGATAGATGTTTTCCCAAGTGCCGAGCCAGTGTGCAAGAATCCCTACAGATTAGCACCTACTGAACTTAAGGAGCTGAAAGCTCAGTTGGAGGAGCTGACAGATAAGGGATTTATACGCCCTAGTTTTTCACCCTGGGGAGCGCCAGTTCTAATCGTCAAAAAGAAGGACGGATCTCTACGTATGTGTATTGATTACCGGGAGCTGAATAAGTTGACGGTGAAGAACAAGTATCCATTGCCAAGGATTGATGATTTGTTTGATCAGCTGTAGGGTGCCCGAGTGTTTTCTAAGATCGACCTGAGGTCCGGCTATCATCAGTTAAAGGTGAAGGAGAGAGATGTACCGAAGACGGCCTTTAGGATGAGGTACGGGCATTTCGAGTTCCTGGTTATGTCTTTTGGGCTGACCAATGCCCCTGCAGCATTCATGGATCAGTTTGCCCAGTTGTATGTTCAGGAGATAGTCAGACTCCATGGGATTCCGGTGTCGATTGTTTCAGACCGATGACCCCAGGTTCACGTCTAAGTTTTGGAGGAGTCTTCATAAGGCTATGGGCACCAGATTGGATTTCAGTACGGCCTTTCATCCTCAGACCGATGAGCAGTTGGAGCGGACTATACAGATTCTGGAGGATATGCTCAGGGCTTGTGTGTTGGAGTTTCAGGCGACTTGGAGCAAGTTTTTACCGCTAGTGGAGTTCTCGTATAATAACAGTTTTCAGTCCACCATTGGTATGACACCATACGAGGCCCTCTATGGAAGGAAGTGCAGGTCACCATTATATTGGGATGAGGTTGGGGAGGCCCGATTGATAGGCCTTGAGATTTTGCAGCAGACTGTAGACAAGATTTATGTGATACGGAAAAGAATTGAAGCGGCCCAGAGTCGACAAAAGAGTTATGCTGATCAGAGACGTCGAGAGTTGGAGTTTAATGAGGGCGGTGAGGTTTTTCTGAAGGTCTCGCCGTTCAAGGGAGTGGTAAGGTTCGGAAAGCGGGGGAAGCTCAACCCTCGGTTTGTGGGACCATTCCCGATTGTCAAGCGGATTGGGAGAACTGCATATCAGCTTCAGTTGCCTGCGTCGATGGATGCCGTCCATGATGTTTTTCATGTCTCGATGCTGAGGAAGTGTATGCGCGATCCCTCTCACGTAGTGCCACAACAGGACATAGAGATCCAGCCGACGTTGTCAAACGAGGAAAAGCCAGTGAGGATCTTAGAATCAGCAGTGAAGGTGCTGCGCAACAAGGAGATTCCGCTGGTCAAGGTGATGTGGCGCAACCATAGTGTAGAGGAGACTACTTGGGAACGGCGTGATGACATGGAGCGGCAGTATCCCGGCTTATTCGGTACGTAAATTTTGGGGACAAAATTCTTATAAGGTGGGGGAATGTAATAACCCGGAAATTTCGAATTTTAATTTTTAATTTCCAGAATTTTTAGTTTAATCCCGGTCGGAGTTTTGAGAAATATTTCAACGGGAAAGATTTAAATTATAAGGCTCAAAGCCTACTTTTGTGATTAGTTTTCGGAATTTAAAGTCGGGAGGTCGAGAAATTAACAAAATTTCGGACGATTGAAGCACGTGAGGGCAATTTGGTAATTTGTAATTTAAAAAAAAATAAAAATAAAAATAAAATACGAATCACCCGAATGGCTTCGGGAAGAAGCCATTCGGCTGATTCCTGCAAACACCCGAGTGCCGGGAGAGGGCGATCGCGTACCGTAGTCGGAGCTGCGATCGACGGCCGACGAGCGTAGGCGCGAGGTGCGAGTTGCGAGCCGGTGCTGCTGTCCCGACGAACCGAAGCCGTCCGGTTTCAGAAGCTCGAGTCCCTGAAGTGTGAGCCGAGTGTTTCGGCCGACGAGTGCGAAGGGCGAATTTCCGACCAAGTCTGCCACCGACGATTTAGGAGCCTTGCTGCAGTCCCTTTTCCCATTGTTTGCAGAACTCCATTGCTCGGTAAGTCTTTCCCCTCTTGCTGCCCGCCTCATTATTTTTGGTTTAGCTGCGTTTAGTGCTCGGCCTACTTTCGTCATTGATGGAATTGGCCGCAAGGTTATAGCGTAGCACGAGAGTAATGCTGCGAGTTTAAGGGAAACCGAAGGGAGCCCTGTCGGTTTCCTGTTTTGGCCGAGTTTAGTGCTCGACCTCCTTGCAATTTCAGCGAGCTTGGCCGAGAGATATGGACGAAATAGGACTAGTTGTGTGTGGAAGTTTGTAAATTGAAGTTTGAAATCAAAATCAACCATTGCTTGTGCAGGGGCAGTTCGGTTTTTAACTATTTTGGCCTAGTTTGGGCTAATCGTTTTAAATTCTGTTTTTGTGGGATAAAATAGGTTATTAAAAAGACGTATGGCTTCTGGAATCGTTCGATTCCGACATCCGACGCAAAAGTTATGCGCGTCGGAAGTTTATGCCAGAATTTAGCCCAAGTCAAATTAGCGAGCGTTTTTCGTGGAAATTCGACGTGTGAGAGTAGCATAGCCATTTTGATGCATATAACTAGCTGGGAGTGAGTTTTGGTTGAAGAGAAGTGAAAATGTGAAATTTGATAAAAGTGGCAGATTCGGTTTTAGCATTTTTTTTGCCTGTCTGCGGCTTATCGTTTTAAAATCCGTCTTAATATGTTAAACTAGGTTCCTAAGGGGACGTTTAGCCACTTGAATCGTTTGATTCCGTTGACGGACGCAAAAGTTATGCACATCCGAACGTTGGGCTGGTTTTCGGCCAAACCAAACCAAACCAATGGTCCGTTTTAGTTGGAATTTCATGAGTGTAGTAGAGAAGGTTATTTTTATCTAATTGGTGAATGTTGAGATAAATGCTGATGAGAAATTGGTTGTGTTTTAGGTTGTGTTTTAGCTGTGCGTCGAGCGAGCTTGGAACGCCAGGTAAGTAGTGCATGCATGTGTTTTGCCCAAGTGAGTCTACACTGTAGAACTTTAGGGTTTATGTGATTGATTGTGGTGTGCGTGCGTATTGTTTGACATGCATCATATTTTAAAAAACGACGGGAACGAAAATGGTTTTTAGCATGTTTTGATGTATGAGGTGAGACGTGTGGCGGTAGTACCGCGGATCCCGCTAGTGTGCGGGTCGGTGCTTCACCAGTCGCGGATCCTACTCGAGGGGTGAGCCGGCTGGGCCGTCATGCGGCGTGAATGTGTTGACGGTAAGGATATGAGCAGTGGTACTGCGGATCCTACTAGTGTGTGGGCCGGTGCAACACCAGTCGCGGATCCTATTCGAGGGGTGGGCCGGCTGGACTGTCGCGAAACGTGTGTGTGTGGCAACTGTGGCCCCGTGCTGGGGAGGCTGGGACGGGGGCGACGTGTCAGGGTGTAGAGTAGCGCGAGGTACACCCTTACCCTGATGTGGTTGCCGTGTGGTGATGCGTGTGTGTAGCTTGTGGGCCTCGTTGCTGGGGAGTCCGGGACGGTGGCGACGTGTCATGGTGTAAGGTGGCGTGAGGTTCCTCTTTACCCTGGTGCGGTTACACTACGTGTCACAGATGTGACAACATGAGTGTGAGTGTAGAGACTGCATGTGATAGGATTGCATTGTCGGCTTTTACTTTCATATCGCATTACTTACTGAGCGTCAGGCTTATGTTGTGTGTTCTATGGTGTAGGTGCTGACAATACCGCTGGTGAGCCTCGAGAGCCTAGTCCAGAGGCGTAGGATGGTTGGCGGCGTGCACCTGAGGCACTGGATGGCGGATTTTTGTTAGAGCGACCCGACCCGTGGTGGTGGTAGGTGATAGTGGATTTATCATTTCATGTTGGGTATTTGTGTAGATAGCGAGGTTGTATAGACATTGATCTTTTCAGATTGTATAGAGGGGTTGTAGTGTTTTGGGGGACTTTCTTCATTTGTATTTGATGGGTTCTTGTTGTCTTCTTACTCTGATTTGGTTATGGTGATTTCTCTAGATGATGGATAGATAAACATTGTTGGATTATGGTGAATGGTGTGCAGGGTTTAAATTTTGGGATAGTCAGTTTTTAGCCGTTACTCTGCCAAAATTTCGAGAGAGAGGTTGGGAGTCGAGGAGATACGAAATAGGTTGAGGTGTGAACAATAAATGCTAGAAAAAGGTAGATGAGCGTGGAAGTGCGGCGTGATCGCAGGTGCGCGGGGCACGGGACCCTGCGGGTGCACACGGGTCGTGTGGCGCCGGGTGAGGGCGTGCGCGCGGAAGTGCTGTACAGAGGCAGGGTGCGTGGGGCACACGGCGCTGTGAGCGTGTGCGAGATACAGTGACGTTGGGTTGGCACGTGCGGCACCGCGAGGGTGTACGCGGGGTGTCGGAGTGGGGACGTGAGTGCTTGGGACCGGACTGGGTAGTTCAAGGGGTGCGTGGGGTTCTTTCCTACGATTTCAAGTCTTAGCGTTTTATCTCAAATTGTTTTAAATGGTTTTCTTTTCCGCTGCGTAGTTTTATGTTGAGGACTTCGTGTTTCCTCTTCGGGACGCAAGTTGTTTTTTGAATCGAGTCGAAAAAGTTTCATACTCACAAATGTTCTTTTGAAAATGATTTGAAAAAGAAAGAGATATTGAATTGATTTAGTTATGTCAAGTGTTAGTGTGTGTGTGTAGTGTGTAGATGCACTGTAGCGCACCGAGAACGCGGGGTTTCTCGGGGTGTTACACTGTGATGACCTTTGAAAAGTCAAGATACAAATCCCCCCCTTTAATGGAACATGCGACGGGACAACATTTTTAGAATGGTTAGAGAAGGTTGAGAGGATTTTCGATTGTTATAACTACTCCGACAAAGTCAAGATCCAGTTGGTTTCTGTAGAATTTACAGGCTATGCATTACTCTGGTGGTCTAATGTGAGGACACAAAGAGCACGGATTGGATTTTACTCTATTGATACTTGGAGAAAGATGAAATATATCATGACTAAGAGATTTGTCCCTAGTCATTACAAACAAGAGTTGATCATGCAAATACATAGCGTCAAACAAGGAAATCTAACTATTGAGGAGTACCTCACGGAGTTTGAGACTCTCAAAATTCGAGGAGAACTAGAAGAACCCAAAGAGCAAACCATAGCTAGGTTCATCCATGGCTTGAATTATGACATTTCTGACGCCGTAGAATTGCACCCATTGGAATCCATGGACATGGTCGTCCAGATGGCCCTGAAAGTCGAGCGCCAACTCAAGAGGAAGAAGAAAGCCACCCAATCATTTAAGATTAACCAACTCCCCAAATACACCCCTAAGCCACCTGAGGCAAACAAACCAGTGACCAAGGCTGAATAGAAAAAGCATTTCTAGAGACATTGGCCTCCCAAAGAATCAAGTAGTAAACCGACAAACCCTAAAGGATCCGAGATCAAGACTACGAAAGACAACCCTACTGGACAGAGAGCACGCGACCTCAAGTGCTACAAGTGTCACGGCATAGGTCATTTCATGGCCCAATGCCCGAACCGTTGTGTCATGATCATTAAGGAAGACGCCAGTGAGATTGTAAGTGAAGACGAGTTTGAAGAGGAAGTGGAAGAAGTAGGAGAGGATGAGGACGAAAGTGACTCGGTAGAACAAGTTATTCATGCCCCTGACGGACCTTTGCTTATGGTGAGAAGACGAGTTCACATAACCAAGAGTTCAGAAGATGATTACCAGCGTGAGAACATCTTCCATAGTAAGTGCCTCATCAAGGATAAGTTGTGTTCTCTCATTATTGATGGAGGAAGTTGTGCGAACGTGGCCTCCAAAGACTTAGTGACTAAGTTAGGGTTAGAGACTAGTGCCCACCCCCACCCATATGAGCTTAAATGGTTAGATGATAGAGATGATGTTAAAGTAACTAAACAAGTAAGGGTCGAGTTTGCTTTAGGCAAGTATAAGGACTTGGTTCTTTGCGATGTTGTGCTATGAGTGCAAGTCATTTGCTTTTAGGCCGACCTTGGCAATTTGACCGAAAAGTGAACCACGATGGAATTCGTGGCTACTATTCCCTCAAATTTGAAGGCAAAACTTTTAAGTAAGCACCTATGACCCCTGAGCAGATAGCTAAGGATGAAGCTATTAAAAGAGAAGAAAAGAATAAAGCGAGTCTCTTCATGACTGAGGCTGAACTAGAAGCATCCGTGCTTAGAGGGGATCCCATGATTTTCATACTATTCCGGGATAGAGTGATGGAACTAGAGGACATACCCACCCCCGTTAAGAATCTACTACATCAGTTCCAAGACATGTTTCCCGAAGATTTACCTAGAGGTTTGCCACCCCTTCGTGGCATAAAATACTAAATTAATCTCCAACCCGGGGCTGCACTACCCAATCGACCAGCCTATCGAATGAACCCCGAAGAGACCAAAAACTGCAAGATCAGGTGCAAGAATTATTGGATAAGGGCTACATAAGAGAGTTCATAAGCCCCTGTGCAGTTCCCTCACTATTAGTTACTAAGAAAGACAGCACCATGAGAATGTGTGTCGATAGCCGAGCCGTGAACCACATCACAGTCAAATATAGATTTCTCATCCCTAGCTCGAGGACATCTTAGGTGAACTCAGTGGAGCCTCAATCTTTTCCAAAGTGGATCTTAAGAGTGGTTATCATCAGATACGCATGAAAGAAGGAGATGAGTGGAAGATAGCATATAAAACCAAGTATGGCTTATTTGAATGGATGGTCATGCCCTTCGGGCTTTCTAACGCCCCAAGCACGTTTATGCGACTCATGCACCATGTACTTAAAGATTACCTTGATAAGTTCATTGTTGTCTACTTTGACGACATATTAGTGTATAGCATAGACCTTCCACAACACCTTAACCACCTTAGTATCATTTTCCATACCCTTAGGAAAGCCAAGTTATTTGGAAACCTTACCAAGTGCTCCTTCGCATAGGACAAGATTTATTTCTTAGGCTTTACAATCTCCAAAAATGGTATGGAAGCTGACGAGGATAAAATCAAAGCCATTAAGGATTGACCTACGCCCAATTCCATATCGAAAGTACGGAGTTTCCACGGGTTAGGCTCATTTTATAGAAGATTTATCCAGAATTTTAACTCAATAACTACACCCCTTACAGACTGCACCAAGAATGGGAAAGAGTTTACTTGGACCCCGAATTGTCAAAAGAGCTTTGAGTTAATTAAGTAAAAGTTATGTCACTCTCCCGTACTTGCTCTTCCTAACTTCAACAAGGTATTTGAAGTTAAAAGTGATGCGTCAGGAGTTGGAATAGGAGTAGTACTTATGCAAGACCAACGACCCATCGCATATTTAATTGAGAAGATGAAAGAATCCGTGCTCAATTATTCTACTTAAGATAAGGAGTTTTACGTAGTCATATGAGCAGTAGAGCATTGGCAGTACTATCTCTTATCGAGAGAATTCGCTATCAACACTGATCATCAAGCCTTACGGCATATTAAGAGTCAACATAAGCTGAACAAAAGGCAAGCGAATGGGTAGAATTTCTAGAGAGCTTTCCATATACCCTAAAGTATCTCAAGGGAGAAAATAATGTAGTAGCAAATGTCTTATCTAGGAAGTGCATCTTTTCACCGAGCTAGGAGTGGAATTTTTTGGATTTGAATGGATAAAGATAGTTACGCCTCTCACTCCGACTTTGGACCTCATTATGCCTGATGCCTAGACAAGGTTGAAGGAGATTATTGCCTTATGGATGGTTATTTGGTTAAAACGAAAAAATTGTGCATCCTTCAAGTAAGCTTAAGACGGTACCTTGTGAAAGAAGCTCATCGTGGGGGTTTAGCCAATCATTTTGGGGAAAAGAAGACCCTTGATATACTCAAGGAGCACTTTTTCTGGCCTCACATGATGAAATATGTGCATCGCCTGGTAGAGACGTGCATAGTTTGCAAGAAAGCCAAAAGCAGAGTTCTACCTCAGGGCTTATACATGCCTTTATCCGTTCCTTCTCACGCCTGGATTGCAGTCAGTATGAACTTTGTATTAAGACTACCACGGACCGCCCGAGCTAAGGATGCGATCATGGTGGTCGTGGATAGATTTTCCAAGATGACACACTTTATTTCTTGTGCCAAGATAGATGACTCTACTTTAACTACCGACTTATTTTTCAAAGAGATTGTTCGCCTGCATGGCATTCCCCACTCAATAGTGTCAGACAGAGACACTAAGTTTTTAAGCGCCTTTTGGACCATTTTATGGAGAAGGTCGGGGACTAAGTTGTGCTTCAGCACTTCTTTTCATCTCCAAACTGATGGGCAAACGGAAGTTGTTAACAGGACTCTAGACTCCCTCTTACGCAGTGTTGTAGGCAAAAAATTGTCTAACTAGGACATCATACTTCCAGGCTTGGAATTTTCCTACAACCGCACCCTTCATTCCACTACTCAGAAATCGTCTTTTGAGGTTGCCTATGGATTTAATCCATTTACATCGTTGGACCTTGTCCCTTTACCCACTAAAGAATTAGCCAACCCATCAGGTGCAAATAAAGCCGAACAAATAAGGAAATTGCATGACACAGTGCGAAAGGCTATTGAAAAGAGAAATGAGAGTATGGCTAAGCACGTGAACAAAGGTCACAAAGAAATCATTTTTCAAGAAGGAGACTTGGTATGGTTACACCTACAGAAGGAAAGATTTCCTGATAAAAGAAAGTCTAAGCTTCTACCTCGTGCGGATGGACTATTTAAAGTACTTGAGAGGGTCAATGATAACGCCTATAAAATAGAATTATCGGCTGAATATAGAGTATCCGCGACTTTCAACGTCCAAGACTTGTCACCCTATAAGGCGATGAAGATAAGTTCCAGGACCTAAACTTATTGTATTTGAGGGTAAATCCACAGTCATCTGGGGAGGATGATGTGCCCCATAGGCCCATCACACGATCTCAAGTCCAAGCACACACTTTAACTAACTTACATTCTCACACGCTTGTCTCTTGTGCAGGTAATGATTCACGATAAGGAATTGAGCCTGAAATTGAAAGCTTAAAGTGGGAAGTGGAGACTCAAGACATGGAGCAACCAAGGCATGTCCTTGCGTGGGAAGCCACCATCGAAGATCATGATGCTCTTAAGGGAATTTGTCTTCCTGAGCAAAATTCTATGTAATGTTTTAATTTTGAACTTATTGGGCAAACATTGGCCTTCTTGTTAAACTTATTATTGTGTGCATGCATTAGGCATTTGGGACTAGATTGAATGGCTAGGATAGATGATGGAAATGTTTTGGGGTTGACTTATTTTGAAGCACCAACCAATCAAGCCAACTCTCGGCCGCGCGCGCGCCAAGGAGGAGAGCCGCATGATGGTGGCCAATCTTACCTGATTTGGCCACACCTTTGGGCTGCCTTTAGAGATGCTTGTCCTCTTTACCTTTTGTGGAAGAAACATGGATCCATAACTT
The DNA here is from genome assembly GCA_022433055.1 of Begonia peltatifolia. Taxonomy (NCBI): domain Eukaryota; kingdom Viridiplantae; phylum Streptophyta; class Magnoliopsida; order Cucurbitales; family Begoniaceae; genus Begonia; species Begonia peltatifolia. Next base: position 11,810,089 of record CM039518.1, on the reverse strand, counting down.
GGCATTCAGCAAGCCATTGATCACATCTTGGCTGCCACCATATCGGCCGCACATTGCATCAATTTTGAGCTGGTTACAAGCCACATCTCTCCAAGTTTTGAAGATCAAAAGCTCAGCCCTAAACCACTCCATCCTAGATCTATATAAACATAGCATTGGTGTTTGTATTTTGGTTGGCAAATTTAATGAGCATCGGCGTGTTTCTCTAGAGAAAACCGAAGGAGTTTTCCACCACCTTTCAAGGTATGTGCTCGGTTCCTTGAACCGATTAGGAGAAGCCTCCTAGCTTAGCAACTCAAGGTTATTGCTCGAGCTTGTATTTCACTTTTCTCTCATCCCTTTCAAGGGAGGGAAACAAGAAGAGAGTGGCCAAAACTGGTTCCCCAAGTTGAGGATCTTTCCATGAAAAGATTGTGATTGCTGAAAGCATTATCTTGACTTATTGGCCAACTTGCGAGTTTTGTGCATACGTTTTTCATTTCTAATCAACTTGGACCACGACCACCACTATTACAAATCACACTCACTCCACTAATCTCTCATCAAATTTTGTTTCATTCCAAGCACATTTGGCTGTTCATTTTTTCATTTTCTTGAGGGACTGTCGGCTTGGCCGAGATCAAAGGGCCTAACCGATCTTTTTGAGTGTTCTAGTGACCGAGCAAGGGGTAGGCCGCGACACAGATTGGTCGAATGTGGCCGAACAGAAACTGTTCCACATTTAAGCATTCGGTTGTCATAACACTCAATATTCTCCATAAAACTCAAAATCTATTCCTACTTCTATCCTAAACACCAATACATGGATAAAATTGACTACGAACCTCAAAATCTCGTATCTCCCTCCTAGGTTTCACCAAAACTACAAATACTCTCTCTAACCTTAGTTTTACCGATCAAAACGACTAAATGACTAATTATCTACTCAAAACTAACTAAAACTTACCGTAAATCTGAAGGTTGACGGAGAATCGGAGAGGATCGGCGTCGGCTGGAGGGAGAAACCGCCGAACTTCGCGCGAGAGAAGGAAAAAGAACAGGGGAGGGGGGTTTTCTGGCGTGGGAGAAACAAAACATCGTAAGGTGTTTTTGTTATTTTTTTTAAATAATAATAATAATAATAATCCTAATTACTAATTCGCCCTCAACTTTTAACCGTTTAATCAAACTATTATTCAGTCCGTCTCTGGTTGGATTCTTAAAATTTTTTTCTGCTCCATTAGCCTCAAAATAATATTTTACTTAATGGTAGAAATTCTCCGCTCTCAATTCTGACCAAAACTTCTCTGATTACAATTACGTAAATCCGACATTAGTTTTAACGAAAAAATTCTGGGTGTTACATTCCACCTTCCTTACAAAAATTTTGTCCTTAAAATTTGTTAGCTAAACAACTCTGGATATCGGCTCATCATGTCCTAATGCCGCTCTCAGGGTGCTTCTTCCACGTCAAGGTTGCGCCATAATATTTTCACTAGTGGTATCTTCTTGTTGCGTAAATTCTTTACTGCATAATCCAGAATCTCCACTAGCTTCTCCTCGTACGTCAAGGTGGGTTGAACCTCTATATTTTACTGCTCCACGACGTGAGAGTGATCGCGTATACACTTCCTCAACATGGACACGTGGAATACATTGTGAATCTTGTCCATTGAGGCTGGTAGTTGTAGCTGGTAAGCTGTCTTCCCTATTCTCTTCGTAATAAGAAATGACCCAATGTACCTAGGGTTTAACTTGCCTCTGTTTCCGAATCTCACCACTCCTTTGAATGGAGAAATCCTCAGGAAGACTTCGTCGTTCACCTCAAATTCCAGCTCTCTCCTCCGACAATTTGCATGACTCTTCTGTCAGGTTTGAGCTGTTAAAATCTGTTGTTTAATAAATGTAATATTTTCTGTAGTTTGTTGCAGAATGTTTGGACAAATTAATCGTGCTTCGCCGACTTCGTCCCAATATAACGGAGATCTGCATTTTCTCCCGTACAGAGCCTCATATGGAGCCATACCTATCGTAGCTTGAAAGCTGTTATTATAAGAAAACTCCACTAATGGTAGGTATCTGCTCCATGAACCCTGGAATTCTAGTACACAATATCGAAGCATATCCTCCGATGTCTGAATGGTCCTCTCAGACTGACAGTCCGTCTAAGGATAAAATGTCATACTAAAATTGAGCTGCGTACCCATGGCTTTGTGCAGGCTCTTTCAAAACTTCGATGTAAATCTAGGGTCTCTGTCTGATACAATCGAAGTTGGAATTCCATTCAACTGTACGATTTCTTGTACATATAGTTCGGTGAATTGGTCCATAGAATATGTCATCTTCACTGGCAAAAAATGGGCTGTTTTGGTTAACCGATCCACAATCACCCATATACTATCATAGCCCTTTGTTGTCCAAGGCAACTCGACAATAAAGTACATCGATATTTGCTCCTATTTCCACTCAGGAACAGGTAGCGGTTGTAATTTTCCTGCTGGCCTTTGATGCTCAGCTTTAATTTGCTGGCAAAACGAGCACGTCTCAACGTACTTTGCTACAATTCTCTTCATATAGGCTACCAGTAATGTTGTTTAAGGTCCTTGTACATCTTGGTACTCCCTAAATGCACAGAAAACCTCGAAGAGTGGGCTTCAGCCAGTATTTCTCTTTGTAATTCTTCATTACTCGGTACGAACCACCTATTTCGAAACTTAAGAATTCCGTCGTCGAAATTGTTGAACTCCGACCTGTCATTGGAAGCCATGCTGGATTTAATTTCTCCGCATTCAACGTCATCCTCCTAGGCCTGCTTAATCTTTTCCAAAATAATGGGCTGCAGAGACATAGCCGACAATATGGCCGATACGTTCGAATTACCTCTAAGTTGAATTTCTAAAACTCCGTATCCAAAATTAATGGCATGCCTGAAGTCACAGCTGAAGTGGATGTCTTCACTCTACTTAATACATTGGCCACTACATTCGCCTTGTCGGGGTGGTATTTAATTTCAAGGTCATAGTCCTTTAGAAACTCTAACCACCGCCGTTGCCTCATATCAATTCCTTCTGAGTGAAAATATACTTCAGACTTTTGTGGTCTGAATATATCTCGCACGGCTATCCATACAGATAATGCCTCCAAATTTTAAGCGCGAAAACTACCTCGGCTAGCTCCAGATCATGCGTTGAGTAGTTTTGCTCGTAAGTCTTCAACTATCCAGAGGCATATGCTACTACCTTCTTTTCCTGCATCAGCACACATCCAAGACCTACCTTGGAAGCGTCGCAATAAATGCTAAATCTTCTGCCCTCAGCAGAAAGCGTCGAAATCGGAGCAGTAGTTAACTTCTGCTTCAATGTTTGGAAACTGCACTTGCAATCTTCGGACTATAGATACTTCACATTTTTCCTCATTAGATGGGTCAGAGGTGTTGCAATCTTCGAAAACTCTTCAATAAACCTCCTGTAATAACCTGATAACCCGAGGAAACTCGTATCTCCGTGACATTCGTCGGCTGTGCCCACTCCTTTTTTGCTGAATAAACCGATATGTCATCTTTCGAGATGACGTGTCCCAGAAACTGAATCCTATTCAGCCAGAATTCGCAGTTAGAAAACTTTGCATAAAGCTGGTGTCGTTTCAAAGTCTCCAACACCAACCTCAAGTGCCCTTTATGATCTTCCACACTACGAACACCAATATATCATTGATAAACACTAAAACGAATTTATCGAGATAGTCATGGAATACTCTGTTCATCAGATCCATAAAGGCAGCCGAGGCATTCGTCAGTCCAAAAGACATTACCAAGAATTCATAATACCCATATCGCGTTCGAAAAGCCGTCTTCGGAATATCTTCTGGTCTGACCTTCAACTGGTAATAACCCGATCTTAGGTCAATCTTCGAAAATACTCGTGCACCTTGGAGTTGATCAAATAGATTGTCTATCCTTGGTAGAGGGTATTTGTTCTTAATCGTCAGCTTATTCAATTCCCTATAGTCGATGCACATTCATAATGACCCATCCTTCTTCTTGACAAAAAATATCGGAGCGTCCCATGGCGAAAAGCTAGGGCGTATAAATCCTTTCTTCACTTATTCTTCTAATTGCTTCTTTAACTCCTTCAGCTCTGTTGGTGCCAATCTATAAAGATTTTTCGACACCGGCTCCACCCCCAGATACACATCTATAGCAAATTCTAATTCCCGATCCTGAGGCAAGCCGGGTAAATCATCTCGAAAAACTTCAGGAAAGTCTTGGACAATCAAAACATCCTGCGACCTCGAATCCCTGGGAACTTGCATATCTATAATACTGGTGAGAAAACCAAAAGACTCACCAATCAAACTTTGGCGAGCACTAACAAGCACCATGACAGATATCTTCTGGGCATTCCTCGCGGCCTAAAATGTGTGCTTCTCACCATCTGGGGGTTGAAAACTCACTGTCCCCGTCCTGCAGTCGATTGTGGCGTAGCGCTTGAACAGCAAATTCATTTTCAATATCTCATCATATCAAGTTATGCCCATAATAATAAGATCAGCTAATAAGTTTTTGCTTCCCACTGACACTACACCATCTCGTACAACTTGAGTAGAATGTATACGCTCACTAAAAGGCAACATCACTTCGTAACTACAGTCTGTTGATACTGGTCATACGTCTAATCTGACCGCAAACACGGTTGCAGTGAAAGAATGTGTGGCACCAGAGTCAATTAAAGTATATGCAGGTACAAAATTTATCAATATGGTACCTGACACTACAGCTGGTTGGTCATCATCACCCCACTCAATCATGGAAAATACTCTTGGTGTTGTGCACGTCGAACCCTTCTTCAGAGTTGGGCAATCTCTGCTGACGTGGTCCATCTCATTACAATTGAAACACCGAGTCACCCTGGGCTTCAGGTAATCTCTAGCCAAGTGTCCAACTTCGTTACAATTGTAGCACTTTCCCAAGTTTAGTCTGCATTCGCCCGGGTGATACCTTAAGCACTTAGGGTACTAGGGGTACTGTACCGGCCCCTGAGGTCTTTTGCTACTGTCCTGGCAGCTTGATCCTTTGCTGAATCTCTTAGTACCCCTCTGTTGTTGTTGCTAGGAGACACCTCTACTCTATTGTGGGGCAACCTTCTTGAAAAATATCTTGGAAGCCTCTCGCTGTCTAACACATTTCATCTCGGCTTTCTCCACCTCTAGTGGCTTTGCCACCACTTTTGAATACAGCACCTCTTGAGTTCATGTTATTTTTACTCCTTTATATATCTCCGGCTTTAATCCATGTACAAACTAGAATACCTTATCCTTATTCCGGCTCACCAAATTATTGGCAAACCAGAACAAAGACTCAAACTACCGGTTGTACTCGGTCACCGATGTGGTTTGCTTCAACTGTAAGAACTTCATCCTCTTATCAGCCTGCACTATACTGTTGAAATATTTGTCATAGAAGGCATCCTTAAACTTTTCTCGTGTCAAATGTTGTGCATCGATGGTGGTCTCTACAGATTCCCACCAAAACTTGGCGTCTCTCACTAGATGAAATGTGGCTAGCGTGACCTTGTCCTCCTCATCTACCTTCGCATACTTAAACATACTCTCCATGGTACAGACTCACTCCTCTGCAGCTGTCGGGTCTACTGATTTCCCTTCAAATGTCGGTGGTCGTAACCTCCGAAATCAGTCATCTGACTGGTCATAGCTGGAGCTAGAACCTGCACTTCCTTGAACCTCTCGATTCAATAAAATTCCTAATTGCTGAGACTGTCTGTTCACCAACTCCGTCAACTGTCTGATCGTCATCGAGTCATCTTCACTCCTCAAGTCAGCTGCCTCTCTCGGTACTCTCGGGCAACCGGGTCATCTAGATATTTTGGTTAATTTTCTTCGACAAAACCAATTACTCTCATAAACATCTAACAACTGCAGTTAAACTTAAATAGTTACAGTTGTCGAAGTACGTCGTGTGGCGATTGGTGCTGTTAGGCAATCGTTTGAACGGTTTGACTCATTGACTCTAACACTCGTAGCATTCCCTCCTACTACTAATTTACTGTCCCCTCTACTTTCCCCCCAAGTAGTGTGAGAATTGTGACAGACCCTCTTGCCTTTACAATCTCACCCCTCCTCCGAGGAGCTCGATATCCTAGTCGGTCACACTTCCGGTTGGGCAAAGACTCTGATACTATCTCTGTAGCGACCCGAAAACCCTCATGGTTCCCGGCATGTTGACTACTACTATTCTGACGCTTGCACTCAGGCACAATTCATGTAAAAATTTATTTCTTAAATTGAAACGACCTTTTTGAAAACTTCGCAGCGGAAGACTTTGATTTAAAATCAATTTAAATAAAATTTCAAGCTTTGAAAACACTAAAAGACATTTTCATTCGACCCCTGAAATCACCGGTCGACATTTTATTTGCCTTTGTTTTCATCGGTTGACCCTAGCGGTCGACACCTCTCTACTCATCACACTAACCGGTTGACACCTGTGAACATAGGTTGACACTCCAATCTTCTCTGCCTGCACAGGTCGAACCCCGTGGTCGACACTTCTACGCTCATCATAGAGAGCGGTCGACACCTACGTCTTCATAGGTCGACACCTTCATCCTCTCTGTTTCCATCGGTCGAGCCTTGCAACCGACACTTCTATCATCTTTACACTAACCGGTCGACACTTCCACACACAGGTTGACACCTGATATAGTTCTGTCTTTGTAGGTCGACCCTCGCGGTCGACACTTGCCGGGTTTGGTCGACTACTAAACCTATCGGTCAACACTTCCTTCCCAGAATTCTCCCTAAAAACCTTAAAACTTCACAAAATCAATCAAACTTCGACTCAACGCTAAAATAACATACAATGGACACATTTCTAATCAACTCCAAATCGCTATATACATCAAAACTACTATCAAACCTTTAAAATCCATGTATTATTCAAAACGACTCAAAATGACTCCGACTCGACCCCTCCACCCGTACCTATGAACACCGTGTCAAAATGCCCTAACAACCGGTCGAATCGTCCACGAGCATTCTTCTCCAACTGCCTCCTAATCCTGAGCTCGCTCTGAGTATTCACTAGCTATCGCTTCGTCACCTACATCACATAACTCATCTATTAGCTTAATGCTAAGTAAGTAATGCATAAAAACATAATATTGTAAACAACACATCCTAACATATGCAGTTTCTACAGTTTCGTCTCTACTTTTATTTTCGTCTCTATTTTACATTTTCTTTATCTTCTTAATATTGGGTTCTTCTTTACGTGCTAGACCAAGGTAACACACCTTGTGGTACCCCTCAATAGGACAAGGCCAATCTCAGTCTAGTAAAGTGACACACCTCGTGGTCCATCTCTTAGGACAAGGCCACCAAGTAAAGTGGGAGAAGAGTGATACACCTTGCGGTCCACCTCTGGGGACAAGACCACTCAACCCCACCTTTATTATCTTCTTACGTATCTTCTCATTTTCGTTCTTCACAACTCACATCCTATTGTTTTCGTTTCGTAAAAGCATGGAAATTCGTTTTTGTTTCGTTTTCATATTTCAAAACAAAAGCATAACATAATGTAAACGTGCATGCAACCTACTGAACTATGATGTAGGCCCGAAGGCAAAACACCTACTATATTACTTACCTAGGATCCTTAACAACACGTTCGCAACTTTGTACGCTAATTGGAAAACCTATAAAACACACACCCATCAATTCTTCTCTGTCCAACTCATAAAACTCTAAGGAAAACAACATTAACAACTAATCTAACTAAACCTAAAATTCTACACAATTTCTGATCAAATTCGAAATTGCATAACTTATCCAATGCTCGTCCGATTTGGACGATTCAAAGTGTTACGGATTCCTTAGAACATCTAGTTCCTAACGGTCTATTCCAATTCCTAATCCAACACTTACAAATTGGCCAAATGCGGCTGAACAAAAATTGTTCTACAATTCGAGCATTCGGTTGTCCCAACGCTCAATCTTCTCCATAAAACTCAAAATATATTCCTACTTCTAGCTTAAACACCAATACATGGATAAAATTAACTACGACCCTCAAAATCTCGTATCTCCCTCTTATGTTTCACCAAAACTACAAATACTCTCTCTAACCTTAGTTTTACCGCTCAAAACAATTAAAGGACTAATTATCTACTCAAAACTAACTAAAACTTACCGTAAATCTGAAGGTTGACGGAGAATTGGAGAGGATCGACGTCGGCTAGAGGGAGAAATCGCCGAACTTCGCGCGGGAGAGAGAAAAAGAATAGGGGAGGAGGGTTTTATGGCGTGGGAGAAACAAAACACCGTAAGGTGTTTTTGTGATTTTTTTTAATAATAATAATCATAATTACTAATTTATCCTCAACCTTTAACCGTTTAATCAAACTGTTATTCAGTCCGTTTCCGGTTAGATTCTTAAAATTTTTTTCTTTTCCATTAGATTCAAAATAATCTTTTACTTAATAGTAGAAATTCTCTGCTCTCAATTCTAACCAAAACTCCGCTGATTACAATTACGTAAATCCGACATTAGTTTTAACGGAAAAATTCTAGGTGTTACATTTATTTCACTGCTCATGGTATGGTTTAAAATTTTGAATAATCAATAAGTAAAAATAAGAAATAAACAAACTAAAAATATATGTTAGTTAAAACAGACATCTTTCACTCTCTGTCATGTTTACTCTCTAACAATTGTCACTCCACTCGTGTTTTGCTAAAAATTAAAGTGTTTTCTATGATAAGATAACTCTCTTGTCTTTTGCCAATCAATCTGCCTTTTGGTTCTTTATGTAAAACCAAATAAAAAGAGAATATTCAATGAATAAAACCTATCAAGATCAAATTTTAAAGCTTAAAATTCAAATATTCAAGAATAGTCAAATCAATGATAGATTTGAATAATATTTCGAATAAAGATTAAACAACGATTTGAATATTCAAAAAATAACTATCTAAAATATTTAAGAACAAATTTTTGAAATTTAAGTCGAGAATTTTCGAAAGTTCTAGAGGTAAAGAATAAAGAAATCAAGGAGGATATCTTGAAACAAGGAATGTATCCACAGAAATTTTAATTCAAAATTCTTTTCCTGACAAAATTTCAAAAATAGCATAAATAGATTGAATATTCAAGTAATTGATATCAAGTTGCGCTAAAGTAGATGTGTGGCACACTATGCGGACACGTGGCGTAGGATTGGCACGTGGTGAATTCTCCTCCCAATGGATTTTGAGGTGAATTCTCCTCCCAAGAGACTGGATTTGTTTCACATGATTTTGTATTCTGTGCGGCTTGGAAGACTCAATCTCAGAGTTGACGAACACGATGTGGTCTAACGATCCAAATCCAACGAGGAGATGTCATTGTCCTCCTTAATCCGGTGGAATGCATTGTTTTCCCTTCAAGGCCATTCCAAAATTTGGATTAATTTCTTTAATAGTCAATTTAAATATTAAAGCTTGGCATAGTCTTTTTTCAGCTTCCAATTTGTTAGATTCATACCCTAACAAAATCTTTGAAAAGTTATGCTAGACTTGATATAAATCAGTTAATTAATTTATAAATTTTTAGATTATTGATAATTTATAGTTGAAAGCAACGTATTCCAAAAAACTTTTGCCCCATTAGCCTACATATGATCGAGATGTATTAAGAAATCCGAAAAACAACATTTTCATTATTCGCTAATAAAGGTATTTGGACCTATAACATGATGTGCTAATAAAGATTCGACCATTTTTACAATTTTATTTGATTAGTGTCACTATATTCAAATAATTTGTTTTCATAATAGAATTTAATTGCTCTTGATTGTGTTCTCGATGAAAGAGTTTTCGGATGTAAAAGAGCACCTGTTTATAGAATGTTGAAGATTGTGCCTCACTAGCTAAGCATAAAAAATATAGGTTAAAGCGTTGGTCAATGCTTAGTGGACCATTGTTTGTGTTGAGAAGTAGTGGTCAACAAACTGACCCAAATTTGCAGATTTGATTGACTTGTGGGGTTCGGTTTGAGCCGATTCTTCCAGCCAAATGAATTGGTTTGGCTTTCACAATTTCAAGAACTATGGTAACAGTTTGACCTGAGACTTAGTTAAAAATTCAACAAGAAACCAATTAAAACTTGATTGAAAATCTCGAAAAATCGAATCATACTCGATCACGATCTCAAACATAACCCACCAAACTTCAAAAACTCGGTCCAAAAGAAGAAAAAATATAAAATTTTTTTAAAATTTTAAAAATTTTGGAACCGAAAGCACACGCAAACTAATCTTATTTAGCAGTCATCTAATCTAATAATTAATTAAATTGTATTAGAAATTAAAAGAACAAGCACCGAATGTTTCATAGGCCGAGGGCGATCTTAATCCAGAATGGGCCATAGCCAATAAATATTCATCTGTGCAGTGTGATCCAAATACTCAGAAGAAGTAACGAGAAAGCAGTGACAATGGAGGTAGATAGCATCTCAGCGAGATCTAACACCGAATCAGAAGAGTCGTTCTCTGAAGGAAAGAAACTTTTCAACCTCCTCAGCAGCTCTGCATGACTTATTTTTTCGTTCGCAAATTCGCAGATCTCCTGACAATCAGTTTCTGTCTTTAATTTCTCGAATCTCGTAAGCTATTCCATTTTTTCCGTTTCTGCTTGCTTCATGGTTCTCAGATCGTGAGCATGGATTTGCAGCCTTCCCAATCGGGAAGGTCTTGGGTTGAATCTCCGACTATTTCGAGCAGAGATGCTAGCATTAAACGCGGCGGTTCTTCTTTGTCCAAATCGAATTCCGATGCGAGTATTCAGAGCTTGTCTTCGATCCTCAACAATCCTCTTGCCGGCAAATCTGACGCTTCTTGGGGCGGCTGGTGGTCGTCGTCGACCTATGTTACTCCACCAGAGTTCGCACCATTGTCATCCACTAAGGCCACCTCCGACATTTGTCGCACCGATTTCCAAGCCTACTTGGAATTGATCTCAGAATCTCACAACCGTTTTGAGGATATTAGGAAACATTCTAGTAAAGAGAATGGAGATATGGAGAACATTGGAGGTCAAGGTGAAGCTCTTGTTGCTTGTCTACGGGAAGTCCCGGCGCTTTATTTCAAGGAAGATTTTGCGCTGGAAGAAGGGGCAAATTTTCGAGCCGCCTGCCCATTCTCCAATTTGGCGGAGAATTTGGTTCTTCAGGAGAAGCTTTCCCATTATTTAGACGTTGTAGAAGTGCACTTGGTTAAGGAGATTTCGTTGCGGTCCAACTCTTTCTTCGAGGCTCAGGGACAGCTGCAAGACCTAAACGTAAAGATCATGGGAGGCTGCAGCAGGATCCGTAAGCTTAGGGATACGATAAGGCTTTTGGATATCGATTTGGTGGATTCAGCCAGGCAAATTCAACAACTCAATGCAAGTAGAAGCAACTTAGTGCTTCTTCATCAAAAGTTGACCCTCATTTTATATGTCAACCAGGCTCTATCGGCTCTTAAGCTGGTGCGTTTTGAATGTTGAAAATAACTTTGGTAGTTTTTTTTTTGAAAGTTGGATCCTGAATTTTTTAAAAATTCTTGTTATCGGTAAAAGGGTGAAGAAGTTGACATTTAAAACCTAAAGATTTAACTTGTCTCTAATGGTTGAATAATATATGAAGCTCTTAGAATCTTTCATTGAAATGGTTAAGCCTGGGATGATTGTGGATTTGATATGTTCAGTTTCTAATGATACACTTTTGGCAGACAGAATGTGAGAATAAAGAGGTCTAACTAATAAAAAACTTCCTATAGAAACGAGTGTCCTTAAATTAAGTGCATTAACTTATTCTGATTTGGGAAATTGCCAAAACAGTTAGTGCAGAACACATATTTAATCCTCACCAAAGTTTTCTTAGATTGGTTGAAGATTAGTTTTTGAAACAATTATTAAATCATAATGCTTCTAGTTGGTTAATCTGCTTTATGACAGGTTTTTATTTTCCAACCTAATGTCACACATGTAACCTTTTTTTTTTATTGTATGTTGATCTTTAGTGTGAATCTTTTTATAATTTTCTTTACTTTATATCATTAATGTAGGCTCGAACCGAAAACTATGAATGTGTGAGCTTGATGCGCATCTATTTTTTTTATATATTAAAATTTTGTTATGTTGAACAAAGAAGAAGGTTTTGGGAGAGCTGCACTTATTTTATGGGGGATGTGTAGTATGTATTTTGTGGAAAAAAAATTTACCAATAAAAAAAATGTATAGCATGATGTTTGCTTTTTTGTCAACAGCTCGTTGCATCTGCAGATTGTACTGGAGCTTTAGATATTACGGATGGTTTGCTGAATTTATTAGTAAGTTCTGTTGTATATATTAAATTTTTATGGGTCTTTTGATATCAATAGTTGTTGGTGAAATCTCCATATCTTTATGTTTTTATTATTATTTTTTATGTTCCATTGATGATTACTTCTAATCAAACTTCCTAGGTTCAATGGTTTTATTTGACTTTTTGTTTTTATTTCTTGTATTTGTAGATAGTTCACTTCTACTTCTAGATCAAGAACAGGAAGTTTATTAGATTGTAGCTAGTATTATTTCAAATATTGACATTTTCAATAGAGTGGCTTAAGGTGAATCATTAATACATTTTAGAACTTTGGTGTAGGAGTAAAGCTTCCTTTTCCCTGTATAGAGCAAAGGATTGATGATAATAACCTTTTGAAAAATACAACGGACTCAAGCGCTGTACTCTCACTGATTGCATTCCTACCAATTTCATTTTGGTTCATTATAGCAAAATGAAAGAAAATTGAGGAGCTGCAATTAGGAAACTCAAGATGGGAGTGGAGTTTTAAGAGAGCAACAAGATTAATTCTGCAGTGCATGAGTCTGTTTGCCTTCTTTTACCGTGTCACCATTGTTTTGAGAATTTAATAAGAGCTCTTTTGAGGAAATGTCTTCTTTGGTCTTCTCTGATTTTTTTTTTCTTTTTTTTACATCCTTAAATATTGATGGAGTGAGGGCAGTTTAGGGGTTGATCAAAAGGGGTTTGTAATTTGGTGCTGATAGGAATCAAACAATTCCTATCTAGATTTGCAGAAATTAATTAAAAAGAATTCTTCTTTATAGAAGAATCACAAAAGTAACTATAGTTGACCTCTACAATTTTGAGTCTAGATTCTCTCTTTTCTATTTTCCTTCCCACAAAGTTTTTCTTCATCTCTTCTTTTATTATTTTATTTATACATCTCAATCATAACTTTTTTTTTCTAAACTACTTTCTACTGACTACTTTATTTAGCTTAGGAAAGGGGTCTATCATATCTTCCCTTCCAAATGTACTCCTTGTCTTGAAGGTGGAAAAAAATGGATAATGAGATTCCTCTCTACATATTTTGCAAAAATTTCTTGAATGAATTTGAAATCATAAAATGTCAACTCAAATAAGCTATCATCGAAACTTGTAACAGCTTGTGTGCTAGAGTGAATAAGTTTCAACTCAAATCGTTTTTCTTCTGGACTAGCTCTGAATCTCCATACCAATAGGCTTATAGTTAGGATTTTTTCTTTCTTTAGGATTGCTTCATTATGTAGATGGCCTTTAATGATCTTAGCTCAACATGCCTTTGTAGGCTTTTCTTTTTCATTAGCATTTTTGCAATCTCCTCTTCTACGTTTTTTTTTCTTTCTCAATCCTTAAGGTTACGACAGCCTCCATTGTCGCCATCATTCCTTGCTCCACCATTTTATCCACAATTTTTTTCTTTTTTGCTCAGCCATTCAAAATTTCTGCAACCTTTGCTGCTATCTCTCCTTTCTGAACTTTCATTTCCACGACAGACTCCTCACCTGCTCTCGATTTTTCATTTTTGAAATTTTCTCAACAATGGCTGCCTTTTTTGCTGCTGATTCTCCATGTCCGACCATCATTTTTGAGTTGGAACTTGCTGGGTATTTGATTAAATCTGTTGCTTTTGTCTTTGTAATTCATAGGACTTACATTAGTTGCATGTGCGTGTGCTCTTCTGCTGGTTGCTAATCCATTTACCTCAACTGGCCCAATTAATTTCTTCATTTGCTCCAAGAAATCAAGTTTTCCATAAGGATTGGTCGTTATATCAATATTTTCTTCCCAAGCTCTTACCTTCTCATGTACTTCCCTTTTGATCAAGACCATCTGTTCATTCAACTCCATTTCTGGTTTTTTCAGATTTTCAGATTGCATAACTATCTATTCCTTTTCTTAAAAGGCTATTCCTCTGATAAAGTTTGATTTCTATTTCAATTTGAAGAAATTATTTAGAAATAATACTTCTTTATTGAAACATCGCAAATTTAACGACATTGACCTCTAGAATTTCGAGATTCTAGTCTCACTCTTTCCTATTTCTCTTCCCACGAAGTCTCTATTTCTCTATTTTTTATTATTCTATTTAGGTATCTCAATCATAACTGTTTTTTCTAATCTACTCTAGTAACTTCTAATAACTACTTTTTCTAGTCTATGTATGGCGTTTCTGAGGTGCCTCATTTGTATTTCTTGGTATATTCTCGAATAGAGTTATTATAATGAAAAGGTGAAGGTTGTTCTATTGGTGAAGGTTTGTTCTATTGGATCAATTTTGTCTATCTTAGTTTTTGCATTGTAAAACCTTTAGGTATTGTTAGTGGTAAAAAAATTTGTAAAATAAAAGGTTGCAGGGAGAGAATAGGACTCTTGGATTTTTCTGAACCCATCCTCTATTTTTTCTCATTTTTATCATTTGATCGAGTCTATATTGACAGAAAGCTTTATCCATCTCACTTTTTGTTCTTGTTTTGTAATTGTGCTCTTCTATGGTTGTCTAATTACAACTTAACTTTGATGCTTACGGGGCAAGGTTAACTTTCTTGTTGCCTAGTAAATTTAGCTAAGTATTTTAGCAGCTATTCGTTTAGTTTGATTTTTTCCAATTGAAAGGAAATTACTTTTTATTGGTTCCTTAGGGATTTTGTTTAAGGGAAGAACTCTTTCCCTTGCTTCTTTTTGAATATTTTATTTCTTAATATAGTTCGTTACTTCAAAAAAAAAAAATTACAGGTTTAGGACATACCTTGCTCCCATTTTAATATAGATAAAAGTGTAGTTTTGTTTTTTCAACCATCAGTGCCTTGCAATGCAACTTATGCAATGATCACTGATCACATTTGATTTGAAAGTTATTGTCAAAACATCAGTTAGGGCATACTTTTATTTCTATAATGAAAGTTACCAAAACTGCTTTTAGTTAAGATAATTAGAGATCTTTGCAAATTGTCACGGTGAAGAGATCGCTTTGATCTCCTCTTCTTTCCCTTGAATTTTGGAGATTTGTGGGCTTTTTATATCAGTTTAAATCTTTTTGTTTTTTTATTTTTCAAATGAAATTCAAAATCTTTAATCATTTGTGTTGAAGGGTTCTCAGATGGAAAAGATAAAATGGATATATTGTGTATTGAGATTCAACAAGAACTTAAAATGTTTTTCGAGATATCCAAGGGGTTTAATCAAGCTAAGGGTGAGGAAGAGAAAACTCATGTTGACTCTTGTGAACCAATACTTGATGATCGAGTAGAGTTGTTGGAAGATGTTTTTGTAGAGCTTACACTACGAAGTAACTCTTTTGATTCCTTGGGCGAATACGCGAATGTGGAGGGACTAGCCCTTACAAAAGATGAGGAAGAGATTTTATATGAAAAGAAAGATGTTTTACTACAGGAAGAAATCATATATCCTCATGAGGGTCCTCTACTCGAAATTGATGGACAAAAGGACGAAGAAGAAGATGCTTGGCTAGAAGAAGAAGAAGTCTTTAAGGAAGGATTCTTAAATAGTGAAATTGTCTCCTTGAAGGTAAGTATGGAAAGAGAAATATGACATGAAGAAGTTGGTGAAACAACTTATATTATGACAGCAAGTTTAAGAGCAAAATAGGTATTAAATCGGCACCTACTAAAAGAAAAAGAAAGAACGTCTCAAGCCTAATTAAGGTACCAAACCTTAAGCTTGTGGATTTGCTAAGTGTTTTGAAAAGGGATATGTTTTATATTAATACCGTGAGACAAATCTCAATTATATTCCCAGAAGTTATCTTATTTATGAATGCTTTGACCTTAAGTGATGAAAATTTTTATCCTTCTTGCAAACGGAATGAAGTTAAAGTTTCATACTACACAACTACTTACTTTGAATTGGAAATGTTTTTCAAGACCAAACACAAGTTATTTGATTGGGTTAATTATGATTTCTGACCTCTCTAAAGGTCTTAATACCTCCCAGGGGTCTTTACCTTATGTTTTCAAGGATCTCTTTGGAAAACTCTAGGACTAATGACCCCTTCACGATAGTAAGTTGGAACAATAATAATACTTACGAGTTAGAAATAACGAAAGGGTATAGAATTCTGGCCACCCTTGATGATCATAACATTTTTTCTTATTTCGGAAAAGAGAAAGACTAACGAGGCACTCCCTTGGCAACTCCAAAATCTCATGTTGTAGCCTGTAGGTACTCAGAGCAGCTCAGAAAAGACTCTCAATCTAAGTCTCCTGTTACATTAGTTTATGAAAGTCGAAAAAAGGTTACTCAGTTGCTTAACTTATAGTGGAGAGGTTGATCAACTTGCTGTCTGGTGGTTCCGTCAATTTGACTGGTGATTCTTTTACTCGGGAGAGTTGACGATGACATTTTTGACATTTTACTTTTATTATTTATATATTTTATTTATTTATTTAAGTTAAAGTTAATTTATCGTTTTTAATGGTTAGCCTTAACTTTTCCTATTTAAGTTCTATTATTGTATCTTAGAAAAAAAGATTATGATGATTATTGAATGAATGTAGTAATGGTATTTTCTTAACCCTACTTCACTCTAACTTCTCCTCTCCTTTCTTTTCTTCTCGATTATTGTTCTTGTTCTCTTTCGTCTATTTTTCTCCCTTTTCAGTTATATTTCTTATTCTAATTCTGATTTCTTATTCTAATTTTGTTGCCTGCATCAAATTGGTATAAGAGTAATACTTTAATTTTCCGTTACGGATTTTGGCTATTGTTTATCACACGGCACTGTTCATCGGGTAATATTCATCAACGGCGGTATTGTTTATAAGCGGCAGAACTGTTCATTGGCCGTTCATTAGCGTCGGTCACTGTTCATCGCCGGTCACTGTTCATTAGCGCGGGTCACTGTTCATCGCGGGTCACTGTTCATCTTCGAAAATTTGAAGCTTTGGTAGGTTTGTTCTATTTCTGGTTTTCCAACGCGAAAAAAGACTAATTTGACCCAAGTCACACCTCTGGTTTTGTTATAGATATGTGCTTTCTTGGTGAGTATTTGTTGTGATTTTTGTACAATTGATTTGGCCGATGTATTGACAAGGAGTGGTTTTCAAAATAATCAAAAGCGAGAGACTAATTTGCAAAGAACTTCAATTGGCCACTTTGATAATGAAAGATCTTTTAATATTTCATTGCTTATTTTTAGTGTTCATTTAGATGGTTATGATATTTTTGATTTGTTAGAAAAGATAGAGATATTATTTGAATGTTATGATTTGCCAGAGAAAAAAAAAATCTTGCTAGCCTCATGGAGTTTCGGTGGGTATGCTAATTTGTGGTCGGACAAACTTATGAGAAAGAGAATATTAGATGACAAGGGCGAAATTTGTAAATGGGAGTTAATGAAGTACCTAATGAAAAAGAAGTTTACCCCAAGACATTACGAATATGAGCATGGCTCTCGGCAATTTGCAGGGTTACCAAACACATTGCAGCCACCACCCGCTTTAGTACATGTACGTAATGAAGTTGTTGAAGAGTTCTCAGATGGAAAAAGATAAAATGGATAAATTGTGTATTGAGATTCAATCAGAATTTAAAAGACTTTCCAAGATATTCAAGGGGTTCAATCAAGCTAAGGGTGAGGAAGAAAAAACTCATGTTGACTTTTGTGAACTAATACTTGACGATCGAGTAGAGTTGTCAGAAGAAGATTTTGTAGAGCCTGCACCACCAAGTAGCTCTTTTGATTTCTTAGGTGAATACACTTATGTGGAGGGACCAGCCCTCACAAAGGACAAGGAAGAGACCTAATATAAAAAGAAAAATATTTTATTAGAAGAAGAAATTATCTATCCCCAAGAGGGTCATTTACTTAAGATTGATGGACAAAATGATGAAGAAGAAGAAGTTTGGCTAGAAGAAGAAGTCTTTAAGGAAGGACACTTAGATAGTGAAATTGTCTCCTTGAAGACACGTATGGAGAGAGAGAAATATGACATGAAAAAGTTGGTGAAACAACATATATTATGACAACAAGCTTAAGAACAAAAGAGGTATTAAATCGGTCCCTACTAAAATAAAGGAAAGAACGTCTCAAGCTCTAATTGAGGTACCAAACCTTAAGCTTGTTGATTTGCTTAGTGTTTTGAAAAGGGATATGTTTTATATTAATACCGTATGACAAAACTCAATTATATTCCTAGAAGTTGTCTTATTCATGAATAATTTGACCTTAAGTGATGAAAATTTTTATTCTTGCAAACAGAATGAAGTTAAATTTTCATACCACACAACTACTTACTTTGAATAAGAAATGTTTTTCAAGCCTAAGCACGAATTATTTGATTGGTTAATCATGATTTTCAGCCTCTCTAATGGTCCTAATATCTTCAAGGGGCCTCTACCAGACGTTTTCAAGGATTTCTTTGGAAAACTCCTCCTTAGAACTATTGACCCATTCATGATACTAAGTTGGAACAGTAGTGATACTTATGAGCTAGAAATAACGAAATGATATAGAGTTCCGGCCACTCTAGATGATCGTAACCTTTTTCCTTATTTCGGAAAAGAGAAAGACAAACGAGGCAACCCCTTGGTAACTCCAAAAAAATCTCATGTTGTAGCCTGTAGGTACTCGTCAGAATAGCTCGGAAAGGTTTTCGATCCAGGTTTCCGGTTAAACAAGTTTATGGACGTCGAAAAAAGGTTGCTCAGCCGCTTAACTTATGGTTAAGAGATTGATCAGCTTGCTATCTGGTGGTTCTGTCAACTTGATTGAGTGATTCTTTTACTTTAGGAGAGTTGATGATGATATCTTTGACATTTTATTTTTATTATTTATATGTTTTATTTATTTATTTCAATTAAAGTTAATTTTTTATTTTTTAAGGTTATTTCTTATCTTTTAGGGTTAATCCTAATTTCTTTTATTACTGGAAAAGACAATTTATGATGATTTATTAAATGCATGCGATGTGTTGTTATTTTTTCAATCCTATTTTTTTTTTAGTTTCTCCCTTCCCTTCTCTTCTTCTCGATTATAGTTTTTCTTTTCTTTCGTCTATTCTTTTGGCTTTTCAGTTATATTTCTTATTCTAATTTCGATTTCTTATTCTAATACTGATGCCTGCATCAATTTGGTTCAATTGAAAAAATATTAGAATTTTCCTAATTTCTGCACATAAACTCTGCCTGACCTGTCTCCAGTAAATCTCATTTTTCTCTTTCATTAGCACTCCAATACATGAATAGTAAAAATTTAAAGAAAAAACTAGACAGCGATATCTTTCCACATATGAAGATCAAATGCTAGTTCATTATGAGTTATTTTTTCTTTGCTATGCTTCTGCAGAGATATTTTAATTGCTGTTATCCTGTTATGTTTCTTTTGAAACTTATCACTTAAGATCTCTATTGCTTGAATAGTTTTTAACCAACTTTAATGAGGCAAAACTCCTTATTTAAATAAAAACTTGTAAAAGAAATGATCTGAATAATTGCATATATGATGTATGAATATAAGCAGATGAAAATTCTTTTATTCTAGGAAAAATCTCATTCTGATAGGAACAGGTTTGTTTAGTTGGGTGTTTCCTTGTTGAAGCAAGGTCATTGTTCCAGCGCCTGTCCTCTCTAGAAAACTTAACAAAAAATTTACCTATATATCTAATAATGTTTTGTAGGATGGAGATGAACTGGCTGGTTTACATTGTTATCGGCACCTCCGTGATCACGTTACAAATTCAATAGAATCCATAAACAGGTAATTCACAAAAAAATCATTCTTTTACTGGTTGAAAATTTTTTGATGACTAACATTTTTTAGGAAAATGCCTGCACTTTTGGTATTCAATGTTTGGCATTGAAATGTCTACGAAAAAGTTTAGCGAAAGTGATAATATTGTTTTTTGGCAGCATTGTTGAGTTCTCATGTTATGCATTATCATTGATTTCACCTAAATGATGTGGTAAAAGCTCTTGAAATATGTGTTGACTTGATGCATGTGAGAAAGCATGATCTTAAGGCTAGAATGAAGGTGAAGTCAAGGATTATACTGATGATATAATGTGATAGAGACGTGACATTATTTTACACTACGAAACACTTACCTTTTTTTTTTCTCTGGAAATGACTAGGTTTGCAATATGTATCTGTAATAATCTATTAAATTTGTTCTTGTAGTATTCTTTCTGCAGAATTTATTTGCTGTGCAATGCGTGATGCTGGAGATATAGATGCAGTAATTTTGTCCAAAGCAAAAGCAAAAGCAAAAGCAAAAGCTTCCATTTTGATGAATGGAGAGGAAGTTGAAGTGAGTAGAAACTTGTAAGCTTAAATGTATTTGTATTACTTATTCTTGAAAAATAAGTTGGTGAATCTTTATTCAAAGTTTGCATTGGTAACTTGACCATGTTTGAGCTACAAATTGTGGGAAAATATATCTTAAAAGTTCCTCATGGTTGATTAGTTTGAGATCTTTCCTTAAATGTAAGAGTCTGGGAAGCTCATACACTCTATTTGAGGTGGAGTGTTAGTGTCTACTACATTTATGACAAAATATGTGATTGAGAATCTACTTATAGTGTCCTCATTTAATGTTTTGATATTTTAATTCGGATGCTGGCTGATAGAGAGCCGAGTCTTCAAAAATAACAGAGTAGTTTAAAATTAAAATAAAGCTGGTAAAAGCTAAAACATTTCCCAATATCTCCAGTTATTCCTCTTCCCTCCATCATGCAAGCTCTTCTTACTTTGGAAGTATGCTTTCTTAGTGCATCCACATGCTTTTATTTACTTTATTTTTGTAGAAGTCTGTTAAAAGTTAAACTTTGGATTTTTACATTTCTACGTCATATGATTAATATGTATCTTAAGTTATTTTTATGCATAATGTGTTAATGATGCTAATTACACAAACATAATTTTATTATTCTTTTAATTATGTGTCTAGACATATTAGCGTCTTTTTTTTTAAAATGCCACGTTTGAATGCCTGAGTCATGTCGTGCTTTTGTTGTCTTGTCTGTGCTTTTTCATAGGTGAGAGGTTGACTGCAGTTCTATATGGAAATTTTCCCTGTCGTCAGTAGTCATTGTCCTTGGTTGGTGCTTTAAAAATTTTGGACATTATCGGTGTTGTCAATACAATAAGCCAAGAAGAGACATACAATGAACTTATGGTTGGACTCAACCCTCTATTTGTGGCCTAAACTCTCATCTGCCTTTTTAATTTATATAGAATGAAATCTCAACATAGAAGCTCTGAA
>CM039518.1:11661792-11788134 GCA_022433055.1 Begonia peltatifolia | reverse complement strand
TTTTTTTTTACTTCCTTGTGACGATCAAGTATTCTATTTTTAATGACCCGATGCAAATGGACCAAGATTATCTGTTTTGGGCCTATTTTTGCCCCATTTTGTTCTAAGTTTTTATCTCATGAGACTTTTTGAGATCAAACCTAAGAATAAATCGGCTTGTTACAAAGGCTAATTCTGGTTCCCCCTCTTCTTCTTGCTTTATGTTTGAAATCCATTCACTTTTGGTATTAAAAATTTTGTTTCGGAATGTGAATATCTGGTTGATTATATATTCTTTTTTCTTGCTTTATTTTCTTTTTGTTGAAACATGAGTCAGTTATGTATCACAAAAGTTGTGTATGCTACCATAAAATATAAATTTATGCCTATTTTTTCTGCTAAGTTCCAAAAGTAAATTTGTTTATGCGACTAAGATTTAAGATTGAACTCTTGGCAGCTTAAGGTTGATCAGGAAGAAGCTTCTAACTTTCAAGATCGACTTCTACCTGTTATTATTGGATTACTTAGAACTGTAAGTTCCTCACGAGCATTTTTTTTTTCTTTTGTTAATCATTGCTTTTTGTGCTACATTTTACTTGGTTTGTTCTGTGTTTTGTGTCAATGCCTGAAAGTTAATATGCTTAAGATTCTATGTAGTCTTATCGAAGGGAAATACTTTGTTTTGCTTTTGTTGTGTTTCTTTACAGAATTCAGCAGCTGCTAGACACTTGGCTTACTATCTTGCTAGTTTTTCTGTACTATTGTCAAGGGCATACTTGCATGATCTAGTTAGAAAGCATTAGATAGAAATATTTTTCATTTTTTTTGTCTTTGCGAGAAAATGATAGAATTTTTCGTTTCATTAAACAATTGAAATATATTCGGAATTTAATTTGTGATTATACTTCATGATCTGGTTGTTTTTTTTCAGGCCAGACTTCCCTCTGTGTTAAGGATATACCGTGATACAGTTATTGCTGATATGAAAACCGCGATTAAAAATGCAGTGGCAGAGCTACTTCCTGTTCTTGTTTCCCGACCTTTAGAATCAGAATTTGTGCCCGGAGAGCGAACAACAGATTCTGATGGTGAGAATATCTTGACTATTACTATGGTATTGATGTGTCTGTATTTCCATATTAGTGAAATGGAATGTTGATAAAATTGCAAAAATCAAATTAACCTCAAGATAACAAGTTAGATTTTCTGGATTAGTGATTGTTTAACATGAAAATAGGGGCAGAGAATTTAGTTTAAATCTGTCTCATTACTTTACCAGATGACAGTCAAATTACCCCAACACAATAATTCAACCTTTTGGCTCACCAACAAATTTTTCCAAATATATTAGGAATTTTTCTCTTTCTTTTTTAGTTATTATCATTTGAAAAGATGTACATAAATGTATTTTCTTTGGGAGGAGCTCATGTCCTCCTTTTATAAGCTTTTTCATTAAATATAATTTTATTTAGAGAATAGTGGCAATTTCAGACATTTTATGGTCATTGATTTATCTTTTATAGCAGTTTTTTGGTCTTTGCCAATGCTGTACTGTTTTAAAACAACTTTTTATTTTGGATTAGGAGGTGCATCACTTGCAAGCAAGTTGAAAAGCTTGTCATCAGAAAGCTTTGTTCAACTTCTAAGTGCAATATTCAGGATTGTACAGGTAATGTAATACTTATTTGCAGTAAGTTACTGTTTCCATTATGTTAAGGCCACATAATTGTTTACTTTTGTTTGTTTATATTAGGGCACATAATTGATAACTCTTAGTTGGTATGGCATTATACATATTTAGTTAGTTTAAGAAGGATGGTGATAGCTTGCAAATTTACAAATATTTTGGAGGATTGAAATATTATTGAAAATACTTTTTAAAAATATCATTAATTCCTAAAGCTTAAGCCTTAATGATGGAAATCTAAGATATGAAAAATCTTAGACCCAACACGCAATGCGGAAATCAAAGAAAATTATGTCTTTATTGATTCGAAAAAACAAGAAGAAAGAACTTGACCTCAATTGAAAGTTAACGATGAAACTGAAGTTATCAGAAAAATAGTTATATCTGAATCAAACTCGTTGGTTGAACCTAAACTATCAAGTTTGATCTTTTCAAAAGTACACTTGAATAAAATCAAGTTCTAATCCAATAACTTAAGAAAAGAATGATAAGGATCTCACCTCAAAGCAAAAAACTTCATAAAAATCAATTTATTCTTAAAAGTTCCTTAAATCTATTATAAGTCTCTTTTAAATAGACAAAAGTATAAATTTAATAAGTTAGTAACATAATTTAGAAACTAATAAAATACCCTAATTAGATAATAGAAAAGTTGCTAAAAACAAGAAAAGAAAAATTGATATTTGGAAAGTGGTTCAATTGGATGGTGGCTGCCGACATTAGGTTTAAATACCGTGAGTCTCAAGTTTAATTCAACTTGTGAGTCTAGCCCAATGGTGTGGTACTTGTAAGAACTTTGAAGTTAAAGAGTTTGGGCTATAGTAGTGCCATATTGGGTGATCATGTGAGAAGTCTTTAATTTTTTTAGACTTTTCTTATGTTTTGAGCTTCTTTTCCAATCATTGCTCCTTTATTAACACTTAGTAATATTAGGGCTCGTTGCACATCTTGTGACAATTCATTTTCTTGGATGTCTTTGATTAAAATTTGTATTCTTTTGTTTATTTTCTTTTTTCTTGATCTCATCATTGGTTGTTCTCCTATATTCATCAATGGATCTTGGCTTCCTGTTGTTTCTTGATTGTCTTTGGTTGCTCCTTTAACTACACCATTCCTTCCCTCTTCGAAAAGATTTGTCCTCGAATCTGCATCAAACAAAGATAAGTCACTAACATTAAAAGTAGCTTTACATTACCATATTCGCTCGGTAAGTCAATCTTGTAAGCATTGTCGTTGATGCGTTCCAACATTTGGAAGAATCCGTCTCCTCGCGATTGTAACTTATTCTTTCTGCGCTCCACAAATCTCTCCTTTCGTAGATGCACCCAAACCCAATCTCCGGGTTTAAAGATGATTTCTTTTCGACTCTTGTTGGCTTGTCGCGGATAGTGCTCGTTCTTCTGTATGATGTTTTCCCGAATCTTCACGTGAAATTTCCTTACAAATTCAGATTTTCTTTTTCTAATAAATCAATCAATTCATTAGAAGGTAACGGTAATAAATCAAGCGGTGTAAGAGGGTTAAAGCCATACACAATTTCAAATGGTAAGTAAGAAGTAGTAGAATGAACAGTTCTATTGTAAGCGAACTCAACATGTGACAAACAATTTTTCCATTGTTTTAAATTCTTAGAAATTATTGCTCTCAACAAAGTAGATAAAGTTCGATTTACTACCTCGGCTTGTCTATCCATTTGGGGGTGTGTCACGGTGGAAAACAATAATTTTGTACCTAGCTTATTTCGTAAGGTTCTCCAAAAGTGACCTGGAAACTTTACATCCTTATCACTAATAATTGTTCTAGGTTATCCATGTAAATGTACAATTTTTTTAAAAAATAAATCCGCCGGCTAAGGAATGGGAAACCTTTCTCTTGTTACATGAATCAAATTTGCATTTCATCCGGGAAAAGCCATCTTTTTCTCAACAATGTCTTTGTCATTTGATCTAATAGCGTTTCATTAGTTTTAGAACATGCTATAAAGTATGTCATATTACTAAATCGATCCACAACCACAAAAATATTATCCTTACACTCGTGTTCTTGGTAAACGTATCACAAAGTCTATGGAAATATCCGTCCAAGGGTGCTCGAGCACGGGTAAAGGACTATACAATTCATATGGTTTGATCTTTGACTTTGCGTTCTTACATTCAATGCATCTTTCACAAATAGTTATAACACCATGCTTCATTATTTGTCAAAAGAAATGTTCTATCAATACATGCAAAATTTTGTCGATTCTGAAGTGTCCTATTAATCCTCCACCATGTATTTCTCTAACAAGCAGTTCACATAATGAACATTTAGGTATACAAAGTTTATCCTTTCGAAATAAATACCCATCGTGTCTATAATAATCAACACATGCAATTTTCTCACAATTTTTCCATACATGACAAAAATCTATGTCAGATTCATATAATTCCTTTATAAATTCAAATCCTAATAATTTAGATTGTGGAGAAGTGATTAAAACATACCTCCTTGACAACACCTCAGCGACCACGTTGTCCTTACTTTTTTTTGTAATGGATGACATATGGAAAGGTATCGATGAACTTCATCCACTTGGCGTGTCTCTTGTGCAATTTTCCTTGCGACTTTAGGTGCTTCAAACTCTCGTGATCGGAATGAATGAGGAACTCCTTAGGCCACAAGTAGTGTTGCCATGTTCGTAACGTTCTTACCAAAACGTAGAGTTCCTTGTTGTATGTTGGATAATTTAATGCCGCTCTACTAAACTTTTCACTGAAGTAAGCAATCGGCTTCATTTCTTGCATCAAGACACCTCCAATTCCTTTTCCCGACGCGTCACATTCGATTTCAAATGTTTTATCAAAATTGAGTAAGGCTAGAAGAAGAGCATTAGTTAGTTTCTTTTTTAACAAATTAAATATTTTTTCATGTATTTTGGTCCAGTTAAATTCAATATTTTTTTTAACTAATTTATTCATAGGTGCTATAATAGTGCTAAAGTCTCTCACAAATCTCTTATAAAAGCTAGTCAAGCCGTGAAAGCTATGTACCTCATTTGCGTTCCTTGGTGTGGGTCATTCCTTGATTGCTCTTACCTTTTCCTTGTCCACGGATACTTCCTTTGAGCTAACTACAAAACTGAGGAAAACTACCGATTCCATGCAAAAGGTACACTTTTTAAGATTAGCATACAATATATTCGATTGTAACACACTAAATACAGACCTCAAATGCTTAACATGTTCGTCTAGTGACTTACTATACACTAAAATATTATCAAAGTAAACCATAATAAATTTTCCAATAAATTTGCTTAAAACATGATTCATTAATCTCATGAACGTACTCGATGCATTAGATGGTCCAAACGGCATAACCAACCATTCATAAAGACCAAATTTTGTTTTAAAAGTTGTTTACCATTCATCTCCTTGTTTCATGCAAATTTGATAATATCCGTTCTTTAAGTTTATTTTGAAAAACATGCATGCACCATACAATTCATCAAGCATATCATTAAGTTGAGGAATAGGGTGTCAATAGTTTATCATAATTTTATCTACCGCTCGACAATAGACGCACATTCTCCAGGTGCCGTCCTTTTTTGGAACCAATATGACCGGAACTTAGCATGAGCTAAGACTCTCCTTCACTAGGCCTTTCTTTACCAACTCATCTACTTGCCTTTGAATTTCCTGATTTCCTCTGGATTTGCTCGGTACGCGGGTCGGTTCAGGATTGTCGCTCTGGAGATGAAATCGATTTGATGCTCGATTCCCCTACGCAGGGGAACTTCTTTAGGTAATTCTTCTAGAAATATGTCCTCAAATTCCTGCAATAGAGAGGCAACACTTATGGAAAGAGAATTCGTTAGTGGAAAAATATACTTCTTTGTAGAGTGACAAAATTATCTCCTTTCCTTTCTTCACAAGTCCACTTTTTTTTCTCTTTTCTTCCTCGTTTCTTCTCCCTTTTTTCAATTTCTTTTCTTCCTCATTGCATTTTTTACTTTATTTATTTATAGCTTTTCTTTCATCAGCTTCTATGTCTTATCTTTCTTTCTCGCTTTTTTCCTTCTATTTTTTCATACTTGAATTTTCGACTACGCCATTTTGTCATTTTCCCCATTTTTTTCATTTAAGCTATTGTCATTTTGGATATCTTTGACAATCTTCTCTTGATCCAAGTTTGTTTCCTATGGTGGAAATGGTTTTAGTATTACCAACCTTTCATTTTGAGTAAACGATTACTCATTTTTATAACCGTTATGTTTAACCGTTCTATCATATTGCCATGGTCTTCCCAATAGGATATGAGTTGCTTGCATTGGCACTACGTCACACAAAATCTCATCTTTGTCCTTCCCGATTGATAATGTGATGTTTACTTGTCTTGTTACTATGATTTCACCACAATCACTTAACCATTGCAATTTGTACGACTTTGGGTGTCGCTTGGTTTTCAAATTTAACTTTTGGACCAATAACGTACTAGTCACGTTTGTGCAACTTCCGCTATTGATGATCATGCTGCATATCTTGTTGTTGACATGACACCTAGTATGAAAGATATTTTCTCTTTGGGTTTTGTTGTCGTCCTCCTTAATTTGTACACTTAAAGGTTCTCATTGTGACTAATAAATCTCCTTTAACCGGTTCCTCCACGTCTACATCACTACAATCTTCGAGTGATGACATCTCGTTATCGCTTGAACTTAAACTTTCTATATCGTCATTCTCTAAGAAGACCATCGCACGTTTATTGGTATAATTTGATGCGATGTGCCCAAATCCTTAGCATTGAAAATACTTGACTTCTCTAGTTCGAGTTAGTGTTGGAACCTCGCTCTTTTCTTTTGGTGGGTTGAAGTTATTAGCCGTGATTTTTCCTTTGTAGTCCTCTCTAGGGTTTGGCTTTTGTCCTTTTCAATTTGGTTTCCACGAACTATTTGACGCTGTGTTTACCTTTGCACTTTTCTTGGCCTTTAGTTGTCGTTCGATTTTGATCGCCTTGTGTAGTAATTCCTCCATGTCCAAATAGTATTGCAAATCTACTATGTCGGCAATCTCTCGATTAAGTCATTCCATAAACCTTGCCATCGTGGCTTCTTTATCCTCGTTAATGTCGGCTTTTATCATAGCTATCTCCATTTCTTTATAATATTCTTTCACACTTTTATATCCTTGAGTAAGGCCTTGAAGTTTTCAACACAAATCCCTATGATAATATAAAATGACGTACCTTTGTCTCATGGTTGTTTTCATACTTTTTCATGTGCGGATTGAGGTTTCTCCGTTTCGTCTCCAAGTTTTGACTAGTTGATCCCACCAGATGCTGGCATAGTCGGTGAACTCCATTGTGACCAACCTGATCTTTTTCTCTTTCGTGTAGTTTCGATACTCGAGTAAAGAATCGACTTTCCTTACCCATTCCAAATAAGCTTCGGGATCACTTTTCCGGATGATGACCTTGATATCACTAAGATTTCCATCCTCTTGATCGTTCCTATTATATCTTTCCTTTCGGTTTGGTTTTTCATCGTGGTTATAGTAGTCGTCAAACTTTCGTCCACGAAGATTTGTAGGTGACGGTATTTCCAAACGTTCCATCCTTCGATTAAAAGTCTCGTATTGATCGTGTATAGCCTTCATAAACATCCTGATATCAATCTCATTCTCCTCTCCGCTCATGATTCCGAAATTTTTTTTTAAATAAATAACGCAAAAGGTAAATTGCGAAATTTAAATTTGCGAGAATCTAAATGACTGAATTGAAATGCAGAAATTTAAATAACTGAATTGAAATATCGAATTTAAATAACTGTATTAAAATGCAGAAATTTAAATGACTGAATTAAAATGCAGAAATTAAATGACTGATTTGAAATGAAGAAATTTAAATAGATCTCTCCCCTCCGTTACGTGTTTACACTCGTTCAATATCACTCCACTTGTGTTTCGTTCGAAATTTTAGCTCTTATAAGATAATCTCACACACTTGTCTTGAGCCACTCAATCTATTCTTTAAGTTTTTAATGTTAGAACCCAATCAAAATGCAATCCAACAAGTGCAACGTGAAAATTTCAAACTTAAAATCCAACTGTCGAGAATAGATTAAAGTCAAACCATTAAAGGTGTTTGGTAGAATCGATCTCTAGATATAACGTTTTTGAGCAGTTTGAATAGTTTTCGGTTGTGAATCCTCGATACTAATGAGGTATTCGTACAAATTCTTTTTTTTTTTTTTTTGAAACCCGGTAAACATGCAGAAATAGAAATCCGACTTGAGATTCGGATGCTAGGGATTGAGACAGACAAAGATATGTCTTTGTCAATTAGTCTTACAAAAGGAGTTTCTCGTTATTAACAAACGAGAGCTCTTCATTTTTTTTTTTGAATTTTAGGAAATTTTTTTTTTTTCCGAAATTAACACGAAAGTAAAAGAATCAAAAGTTTTTGTGGAGAAGAAAAAAAGAACAAAGAAAATAACGAGAACGATAAAGATAACTCTTCTGAATTGAAAAATCTTCGCTCTAATACCAAATGATGCAAAACTAAGATATTAGAAATCTTAGACCCAATACGCAATGCGGAAATCAAAGAGAATTATGCATTTATTGATCCGAAAGAACAAGAAGAAAGAACTTGACCCCAATTAAAAGTTAGCGATGGAACCGAAGTTATAAAAAAAAGTAGCTACACCCGAACCAAACTTGTTGGTTGAACCTAAACTATTAAGTTCGATCTTTTCAAAAGTACACTTGAAGAAAATCAAGTTCTAATCTAAGAACTTAAAAAGAGAATGATAAGGATCACCCTCAAAGCAAAAAGTTTCATAAAAATCAATTCATTCCCATAAGTTCCTTCAATCTATTACAAGCCTCCTTTAAATAGACAAAAGTATAAATTTAATAAGGTAGCAACATAATTTAGAAACTAATAAAATATCCTAATTAGATAATAGGAAAGTTGCTAAAAACAAGAAAAGAAACATTGATATTGGGAAAGTGGTGTGAGTGGATGATGGTCGCGGAAATTAGGTTTAAGTACTGTAAGTCTTGAGTTTAATTCATTTTGTGGGCCTAGCTCAATGGTGTGGCATTTGTAAGAATTTCGAAGTTAAAGAGTTTGGACTAGAGTAGTGCCATATTGAGTGACCATGTAAGAAGTCTTTATTTTTTTAGACTTCTCTTACGTTTTTGGATTCTTTTCTAATCTTTGCTCCTATATCAACATTTAGTGATATTATGACTTGGTATGTCTTGTGACGATTTCTTTTCTTGAATATCTTTGATTAAAATTTATAGTCTTTTGTTTATTTATTTTTCTTGATGTCGTCATCTGTTGATCTTGTCTTCTTATTGTTTCTTGATTATTCTTGGTTGCACTTTTGACTAAATTTAGTTCAAAGTTAATCTAATCATATTTATTATTTCTTAACACCCCCTGCCATGCGTAGGTTGAATCCTAATAGTTCTTTGTATTCGCTAAACAATAATAATAGTAAAACGAGGAGCAAGATATTACCATTAATCTCTGCCATGCGTTGGTAGAATCTTAATAGTTCTTTGCATGCTTTAAACATTAATAAGAGTAAAGCGATGAGCAAGATATTACAATATTGGGGAAAAGGTCTTTAAAAAAATTTAAATTATTTCTTAGTGCTTCCAATTGAATGTGTCTATTCTCTAAAATATGATAAATTAAAACAATTCCTTGTTATGAAATCTAGTCCCTACTGCTTAAAAGGAAGCTACTCTACATTGATTGTCATTAAGATAGAAAATTCACAATCCCTAATATAGTTTTCTAATTCTAGCTACTTTCTTTTCTTGTGCATTCTGTACCTTGTATATTAGGAGATCATCTTAATACATTTGGATTGTTTTCTCGTATAACATTCAAACACATTTTAGCAGAAAAGTTTCTGGACAAGGATAACTAGGATGAGTTCTCTAAACTTCTTAAAAATTTTACATTGGAGGGGATAAGATCTCAGCATACATCATGCTCGTTTTATCTGATTTGTTAAGTAGCCTTTGGTGAGTGAAAATGCAAGATCATGGAGAATCTTTAATTTGTCTCCCGTTTTCCCATAGATACTTGAACAATGAAGAAATGAGGAGATCATCTTAATTGATCTGTATATGAGAGGTTAGATATGACTTGAGGCTCTTTGCCTGGTCTTTAGATTTGGAGGGGTTCTCTTAAACTTGAGCTTAAGAATTCAAGGTTTTCCTATGGTGATGGGTTTCCAAGGAAGAGCACGTGGAATATGGTAGCTCTGAGTGTAATATCTTTTGTTTTGACAATCATGTCGAATCAGTTAGAACTGTCTATGAAAGAAAGAGGAGTTTGTATATTTTTATGGATTTTTTTTTGTTTTAAATCATCGCTGCATGAGAAGATAGTAGAAAAATATAGACCCCACTCAAAATATCAATATCAATTTCAAAACACTTTGTTTCAATATCTTCGATTTTAAAAGCTCCAATCATTTTTTTTTTCAACATCAATCAGAAAGAAAAAGCCAAAGAATAGGTAAATTCTTTTCATTTGGATCCTTAATGACACTACCATAACTATTTAACATTTTAAGAGCTCCTGTAGTCTCCCTGGCATGACCAACATGATCAGATAGGCCATAACTAAGAAACCTGTCCCACTAATGATTTTCTAAATACATCATAATTACATATAAAACAGAAGTATATCACTTTATATATTATCATGAATTTTAGGATACTAAAGCGAGATGTTGTTCTGATTATCACTGTAAAGTTTGGTTGATGTGATGCGATTTCTTCTCTTTTAGTGAATGCAGGTGCATTTAGTACGGGCTTCTGAAGTGAAAAAGTCAATTGAGTGGATTATGTGCAACATTGATGAGAACTATGCTGCTGGTGCAATTACGGATGCAATTGCACTTGGTGCTGCAGCAGCAGAAACTACTCAAGTTAATGGTGGTCAAGATGGTTCACTTTTTTCATTGTCACTTCAGAAAGGTGCCACGAAGCTTCCATCCTTTGATGGGAAAGCAATTGATGCACCAAGCCCCTCAAATATGTCTAAAAATTTTAGGTAACCTCTTGCCTTTTCAATGTATAGTCCCATAATGTTAATGTTTTGAACTTGTATAACTTTTCTTGATCAGAGAATATTGTTTTTGTTTAGCTAGCACAATCAGAATAATTAGTTTCTCTTGTAAAGGGCTAAATTGCTTATGAAAATTTTTCCAGATGGTTTGTTGGATTTGTCAGTTGATAAAGAACACCTAATTAGATAGAAGGATGTGATTAAACTTAAGGTTGAGTTTGTTTGGCTCCCTCATAAAGCTAGTTTTTGGTGGAAGAGGTTTTGGCCTTTCTTTTGGAACAAGAAAAGTGTCATTTAGTGAAGATGAGAGTTAGTTGAGATGCTTTCTTTCCTTGGGAATTAGCTAATCCTCTTTCCGGTATTTTGAGTCCTGCAACTTTAATTTTTTCCAATTTCATTCCGTTTGTTTCTCTTCCTTTCCTTGGGAATTATATTACATTGTGGGGAATATGACTTTGAAAGCACAATGAACTGGGCATGCACACTAGTTAGGGGAGCACAAAATAAACCAATGGGCCAACTCAAACCAAAATTCTTTGCACTAACCGCTACTTATTGGTTCTATCATTGATAATCTCAATCGAAATGAGAAAACAACCATACAGCACCCCCACCACATACATACTTGCAATACCATTTATAAACACAACTCCTGTAAAATTGTTCTCCATCAAACCCAATCCTTTTTTGGCAAATTAGTGTAATTGTGAGTGGTTTTTTTTTTCCTTATACAATTATATGATGCTTTATCATTCAACTCCAAAGTGGATTCATAATTGATAAACTTGACCTAGATGTTGTTTATTCACAGGTGCACTATCCATAGTTATAACAATTTTGCAATTTTTGGATATTCTCCCTCTTAAAACATCAATGTCAGAATGCAAGTTAAAAATAGGATCAGGACTACATGAGTGCAAGCGTGAGAGAGTTTTTTCCTTTTGACACATGAATGCCCTTACTCTCTTATGGTGTTTAGGAGTATAAACTTTTACTAGTACACTATCACATGTTGAGGTCAAATAAGGTGGATTAGGGTTCTATTTCTTGGTTTGGTGGTCGTGGTCGAGCTATTTTCTAGTAGAGTTTGTTTTGGTCAAAGGTCTGGGTCATGGTTGAAGTTTTTGTGGTAAGAGAGACATGTTGGGGTCGGACAGGTCTAGTTTATAGTCGGTTGATCGGAGAGGCTCAGGAGGACTGACGTGGTTGGCATTGGATTGTCGTGGGTGATGTTGTTGAGGGATCTTCTTGGTTAGAGTTTTCTTGGTTGGCTGACGCCTGGTCATGGTTGGAGCTTCTGTTGACACTTGACAGAGGTCAACCTTCTTAGTAGAGATATTTTTGTTGCACCTTATTTGGACTTCTAGCAATCTTGATTGTTACAATTGAACAGAGCGTCTAGGAGTTTATGTTTATGGGTGGGAAGAAAGAAATAAGAAGACTAAGAAGCCTTTGTAGAAGTGGTATTTTGGTAACCTTTTAGGTTATTTTGTTTCGTTCATGCAGCCCTTTTGAAGACAACCAAATAATAGTCTTTAGTGAGATAATACTAAATTTCATGTTGCAAAGTGGGCTATGTACCCTCCAAGCATTTTAAGAATTACTTTTTCTTTTTTGGTATTATTCAATCAGGTAGACATAACAAAATTCAAAATTATTGTTGTTTTCGATATGGTTCAAATCCCTTTATTATTTGAAGTACAATTCAAATGGTTATAAAGCATTAGTACATTCTTTAAAATTCTCCTACAATGTGATCTTATTAACAGAGCTGATGTGTTGAGAGAAAATACAGAAGCTGTGTTTGCAGCTTGTGATGCTGCTCACGGAAGATGGGCTAAACTCCTTGGGGTCCGCATTCAGCTTCATCCCAAGTTAAAATTGCGGGAGTTCTTAACTATATATAACATCACACAAGAATTTATTACTGCATCAGAAAAGGTAGTCAGTTTTCCGTCTATTTTTTTCTGAGAGACGATAATTTATCTGATGCATATATGATTAAGTTTTATGCTAAGTTAAACAGATTGGTGGGAGGTTGGGGTATAGTATCCGGGGAACCCTGCAGTCACAAGCTAAAGCCTTTGTTGATTCTCAGCATGAATCTCGAGTTAGTATTTGTCAAAGTTTTTTTAATTAATTTTACTTAAGCTATACCTGCAGTTAGTAGACTGATTCTTTCATGACATTCTAGATGGCAAAAATTAAAGCTGTGCTCGACCAAGAAACATGGGTAGAAGTTGACATTCCAGATGAATTTCAGGCCATTATTGCTTCACTTTCTTATTATGAAGAATCAAGCTCTCTGGACATTGATGATAGTCACAGTAGTACAAGCTATAGTGAAATGGTTGCAACTAATGATGGTTCTCACTCCGAGGATGGTGGAGCAATGAATGGTCTAGAACAATGTGATTTGGTTGATTCTGACAAGACATCTGCCACAGCATTTGTCAAACAAAAATCCATTGAAAGGAATAGAAGTGGTGTGATCACCCCTGCATCTCAGAGTAACAATAGTAACTTGAAGGAGCGGGGAAAATCAACGTCCCAAACTGTTATATATAAAAGTGTTTCCTATCATATGGTTAATTGGTTAGTCTTCATTGCCCTTGTCTTTTTTAGTAATACAAAAGATGGTTAAGTAGTATAATAGAACTTATTGTTCTTTTATCGGGTGCGCCAAAGCCCGTTCAAAATCTTTTGCTTTTGATGTTTTAAAACATGAGAAATATGATAAGTTTTTTTATTGTTAAAGTTTTCATTTTGAAGTTTTTAGACCGTTCTTTTGCAAAACAATTTTGCTTTCTAGCTTAAAGCAAAGTGATGGTCTTAAGGAGCTGAGCTCTATCTTCTGGCTCTTTCCTTTTATATGTACATTTGGTACATCAATATATTTTTATATAGCAATCAAAGACGATGTGTAATTTTTTATTAGTCTTTCAATTATTTTAATTTGGTCTTCTGTAGATTAGACTATTGTAATCACTAAGCACACTTGAGACTGTCGCATATTTTTAGTTCTTTCTAACAGAATTACATAGGAAAATTTTAATTTGTAATTTTTTTTCTTTAGAAGTAAAGAATTGTTTGTTTTTTCTTCTATACATATTTTTGTCAATAAACATTGCATTTCCTATCCTATTAAAAAAGGGTAGATCATTGAAACAGTTAACTGATAGAATACTATATTATTATCTACCTAAAATCTGGTTCGCTCGGATGTTTTCCTTAATTTCTCTTTTTTCACAGTCCCTCTTTTCCTTTTTCTCTTCCTGATCTTTTTATTTCATACCCAGTTTAATTCTCATCTTGTTCTTCATTAATCGGGTGGCATAGCCGAAGCCTGAACAAAGCTCAAAGTTTCTGTTTTTTTTTTCATCTTTAGCTTCTCATCTCATTTTCTCTTCTCGATTACTATTCTGTCAGACCTTTCATGTGTTGCCCTCAATCGTGAAAATGTTCTCTTGTCTTGGGATATTGTATTGAGATGTAGATTATATTTATATTGTACATCTTTCCTGTAGCATATTCTTGTTCTTTTATGCTTTGCAATTACATAGTTTACCATTATACTTGCTTCATCTATTTCCACTTGTCTCTGTGCAAATTCATCATCGACCGAATGGTTAGTTCATGGATTCAGTTGCAATTGCTTAGTTTTATTACAGAAATTTTTCCTTATCCTTCTTTTTTCTGGTTCCTTTTCAGTGGCCTAATATTATTGAAGATTCTGTCAGAGTACATTGATATGAATGATTCTCTGCCAATTCTCTCTTCAGAAATCGTTCATCGTGTTGTGGAAATTTTAAAGTTTTTTAATACGAGGACCTGTCAGTTGGTACTTGGTGCTGGTGCAATGCAGGTAGGTAGTTATAGTCAATTGTCACTAATGTATGCTTTCTTATACTTGTTTTATGGTCCAAGAGTTCTGGAAATTCTATACCGTTTGTTCTTAGTTCTATAAGATAGAAAAATGCTATTAATAAGTTGGTCTTGAAAATCTTTAAATCTTTTGCGGCCTGCCCTTTTCTGTTATTTGAAGCACATATTGTTTTCCAAATAAGAAAGAATTTTGCACTTAGAATATGATTACAAATTTTTCTTTCCCATCCATAGACTCTGGATTTAGTTTCATTGTTATATCATCCCGTTTTTCCACTTTATGCAGTTGGAATTTTCCATTTGGGGTTAAATTTTTTATTTATCATTTGACATTTTAGGTGTCTGGTTTGAAGTCTATCACATCCAAACACTTGGCCTTGGCAAGTCAAGTTATCAGTTTTATTTATGGTATTATTCCTGGTATGTATATAAAAAATAAACTTATCTTATTATTTATTTACTTTTTTATCAAAATCTTTCTACAGAGTTGTAATTCCAGTATCACAGGATAGTGGGTACTGAATTGATTTCATGTTAGAATTAAGTTAACTACAACTGATAGGTGCAAATGAAATTCATTCTTATTCAGAACATTTTGTGCACAAGTTTTTAACAGGATTAGTGGATGTAAATTATTTAAGTTCTAGCGACCTTTTTTTTTAAATACTATCTTTCAATTAGGATAAAATCTAGGAGCAGAAATGAGACGGAAAAAAGATCCATGTGATATCTAACCAATGTACTCTTTTTTGGTATATTTAAGTATATCATTGAATTTATAAAAATTGATGTCATCTATAATGGAGCTTTTGGATTTTATAATCATGTACTCTATCTCAATACAAAAGTTTCTTCCTAGAAAAAAGAAATATCACGGTAATGGATTGCATATGACCTTGAAATCAATTAATTTTACAGAGCATTTGACATTTTTTTCACCTGTTCTATGATCTTATTATGCTTCTTCCTAGAATTTTATAATAATATTGCAGTTTTTGTCCAGTAGTTTAACTGAATCCCCTGTTCTAACGAAGAAATCAGGCACATTCTCTTCCTAAGGGTACCTGATACACGAAAATCATTGTTGCTATCAGAGATTGATCGTGTATCTCAGGTAAAAAAGTTTTGAAATTCTTGGCCTTTTATATTTGTACATTTAATTGCCCAAGTTCTTTTGGTTGCAGGATTTTCCATATGGTCTCTAACATATGCTCTCATTTTCTTTTGTAGTTTAACGATGTAATATGGCACTATGTTTACCAATTCTATCCTCTGTTTAGTAAACAAACCCATATTTTAAATAAAATATTCATTAATATTTCAGGCGAAAGAGTCTCTTGTGCTTTGAAATTCCTTTTGTTGTGGAGAGATTGACGTCTGATTAGTGGTGTGGTTTGACCAATTTTCATTTGAAGTCATTTGATTATTCATGAATTTTAAAATCACTTGTGTGCCTTCAGCATTCATGAATATTACTTGTTCATGTAGTTCATTAAATGGGTCAGCGAGTTGGCTGTATTCTAGATGCAGTTTTTTATGGTAATTTATTTTACCTGTTTATGAAACAAATACATGTAAGGCATCTGGCTCCATCTTTGGTGTTGATGAAGCCAGTTATACTAAAAAATTAATAAGGTTTAGATCTTCTTTATGCTATACAATGCACATATTAAATATAATTTCAATAATAGTTTTGTGAGGAAAAAGAAGTTAATGACAGAAACTGTACTTGGGTGTATGTGAAACTGTTGGTTTCTATATTTGTGTGGCAAATGAAAAAGTTCATATAACTTTTTCAAAGAAATCTTTGTCAATAGTTGGAACTTAAAGAATGTGATTTTGGGTAATCCAATGTGTAAGAAAACTTAAGAAATCTTAGGTTGGCCATCCTGGTGTGGTTTCTTTTTTCCTTGGCCCCATTAAGTTTATATGGAAAGGTGGTGGATGCTAATGACTTATTGTATATCGTGACATTGGCTTTTCTTTGTAATCTGTGGATGGTGGCCATGGGGTGCTGGGGATGCTCTCTGCTTTCAAAGATGGATCTAAGTACCTTGGGTGATTTTTTTCTTAAGATCATTACCTCTTCAGACTCGCCTCTTCTTATGCTGCTAACTTTCTCTTTTGAACCTTTATTGGAAGAAAGGAAATTTATTCAAAATTTAAATGTTTGCTTGGATCCTTATAAAATTTTATGTGGGTTATCAAATCCACCAGAGAGAACCATCAATCATCCTCTATGACTGCGATCATGTCCTTTTTGTTAGGAACAGTGGATCTAATACTCACACTATGATAATTTACCTTTACTGGGAAAATATGGTTGTGGTTCTTCTCATTGTTCAACTAGACTTGGCGGCACATACTTGATGAGTTCCTCAATGATGATACGGAATGGAAAAAAAAAAAAACAAGGCTAAGATTATTAGGGCACTAGTAATCTTGGCGACTTTATGAGTTATTTGGTTTTATTGTAAGGATATATTGTGCAAAGTCGAGACACCCAATAACAACTTGTGTAATAGTATCTTAAATGAGCTTATAACTTTAACATTGTATGAGCTACTATTTTAGTTTGATTCTTTGTAATCGGAGGAATTTTGCTGTGAATTAAATTATAACAAATTAAATCTCTGTTCGAGAGGGTACTTACTAATATGGTGGCACATCCTTGGCCATCTCAATTTAGAAGAAAAAAATTGTCTTCCTTAACTCAAATCATGCAATCGGTTAAGTAGTTTAATTTGTCTAGTTTTTGCCTAATCGTTTAGTTTATTTTTGAACACATCACATTTCATGTTCCACTGTTTTGGAGACTGTTTAAGACTGTAGAGAGATTTTTTGAGAAGACAAACCATATTTGAATTACCATTTTCAAAACCCGTGTCTTATCCTCCATTTTTCTTGTGGATTCTGATTCTCATTAATGCAACTTGTTTCTTTTTAGAAAATAAAGCTGTCTCTCTCTAAGTACTACTCATTTGGTGTTTAGATTTTGTGATGCATTTTTTTTTACACTTAAAACTATCTGGTGCAGGATTATAAAATTCATCGTGATGAAATACATGCAAAACTTGTTCAGATAATGAGAGAACGAATGTTGGTTCATCTTAGAGGCCTGCCTCAAATTGTTGAGAGCTGGAATAGACCCGGCGATTCTGACACACAGCCAAGTCAGTTTGTTAGGTCCCTTACCAAGGTTACTACTTGTATTTAGTAATCCAACTGCAGTTTCTTTTCTCCATTATTTACAATTTTGTTTGATTAGAAATTCTTTTAGTGGTTACTCTGTTTAGTGCTGCTGGTATATTTTTTTTATGAAGAATTGTGGTTAGAATTGTTTTCTGAGTTAAAAACAGATATGATGTTTTATGACTTTTCTTTTTTATATAAGAAACATGTGTGTGTCTGTGTCTATATTTGTTGACAAGAAATAAAATTCACGAAGGAAATGAAGTGCAAGGAAAAAAAATCCTCTCAAAATTAGAAAAAAATAATTTCTCTTCGATGGAGAGAATTACTCTAAATAGATAATTATTAAAATACTTAAAAATTATAAAATTATTTGATGACGTGCAATCAAATTAGAAAGGTTAAAATTACCATGACAAATTCTATTTTTTGGCAGATTGCAAGACGAATTTCGATTGTTATAAAAATAGATCTAACAAACAAATTTCCATGCATTTTTTTGGGCTACAACAACGTTTAGATGTGTAGAATAAACCCTTAAAATTGCAGACCAAACTATGTATTGACGTAAAAGTTGAATTGGAAATCGTCTAGTTGTGACTCCTAACTCCAAAGGTGACTCCTTTAAGGAAGAGAAGTACTCCAACTTCGTTGTTTGTGTTTGTACAACTTTATTATCAAATTCATCCAAAGATGAGAATGGTGCAATATTAGGAAAACTTGATCACACCCACAAATATCAAATCTAACGTTGAACACAAATAGTTGGATTTAAAACAATCCAAAAAAATGTGGTTTCTATCTACAAGGAACGAATCCAAAGAAAGGAATACAATTTTTAATTGTCAAAAGTTCCCCCGATATTCAAAAGATAAATGATCAAAATAACCAAACTAAATATGTCCATTGGCTATGTTAGACACTAGCCGAAAAGATCATCTCTTTATTTAAATAAACTCAATGACTAAAAAAAAATTAAATAAGGATTTTTGAATGAAAACATCTGATCCTTTCAAAAAATTTTTAAATGAGATTATCTTTATTTAGAAGATTTGGAGTGTACGTTCTCACTAGAAGCATATGCTTTGGTATTTCTATATCACTTTGATTAGGCACCTCTTTTAAACTATCTTGAAACATATAACATGTAAAATAGAGAAACATATAAAAGGTAATGAAACGTTTAGCATGTGACCTAGTGATAAGTTTTCGTGACACATCAATTGGCAATAATAAGAAAATAAACGTTATCCTATAAATCAATTTTAAGAGATTTATCTTCAAATATAATCTCATTGTGATAGATTTAAATAACTCAACTGATAGTTAAAATATTGAGTCTCCAAATTAAATTTCTATTCTTATACTTTTTGTCTATAATAAAAATATCAGTATTGATGCTTCTAATGTCAATGTGAATTCTCATTAATCGGTTGAAAGATGAAAAAAATTGTATCACACAACTGTTTAACCACCTCAAATTAGATCATAATGTGGTTGTTCTTCACATTCGACCTTACAAAAAGGACAACAATAAGGACACAAGGCTTTAGATGGATTCGTCTTTTAAATTTGATCACTTGTATACACTTTTCTTTCACTAAAATCTAAGTGAAAATTTAAATTTTAGAGTTGACTCTTTTCTTCCAAATGAATTTACATAAAGGAAGTTGACTCTTTTCTACCAAATGAATTTACATAAAGGAAAGTTGCTATAATAAATAAAAGTCAGTTGAGAGAAAAAAAAACGAGATGAGAAACCGTCAGAGGGCTCCAAAGTCCACCTATGAGAATGAAGAACATTCTTGGAGTAAAAAAAAGACAGATGATTGGAATGTGGCCATATTGCATAACTCTGCGTGCTGGTCATATCTATTTGAAAGATCAGCACCTAGGAGCTGTTATGTGATTGATGACATTGTGGAGGGGGGCAATGGATTGATTTATGTGACGAGATAGAAGATAAATTTTATGAAATCTAATGCATGAGGGCTCATCCCCTATCCATTTGTCCTCGTCATTTGTCATTTTAGATCCAATGTAATTTTGAAAAGACAAAAAAAAAAAAAATGTTGTCAATGATTGCAAAAAGAAACATGGTTAACTGGATTCATTTTCCAATTGAAAATTTGAATACTATTTGATCATTTGAGTTCTAAAAAGACTCTGGAAATCTCCAAAACCGTTTCCGTAATAACGCCTTATTTTTTATTTCAAAGTTGCCAATGCCAAGACCTCTGCAAGAGTTTGTATTGATTACAGAATTCTAACGAATAAGATGAAGTTTAGTGTCATTATCATTACCTTTTCAAAAAACGTTTTTGACCAATTTAACCTATACGCAGGCTGTCTTGCAAGGAAGCTTAAAAAGAGATACATACTATCAAGATAGCTTAGCCAAAAGTCATGAGAGCATACTTGCTCTAATGTTTTATAATTTAATCACTTGAGGCTTATTTTAATCTATTAATCTCTTCAATGGCAAGATTCATTAGGTGTCTCATTAATATGGTTATTTTAGATATTTACTTTGTTGTTACGAATAATTACTGTCACTGAAAGTTGTTTAATAGCTAATTTGATGACATTCAAACAAATAGAGCTTCAAGGGAAGATAATAGTAGTGAGGATGAAGCAATAGTCATTTCTTTTGTGGATGTTTATCGACTGAGTTTGCCTTTGAGCTAAAATATGGCCTTTCCTGACACTAATGATCCAGTGCAATGTGGGTTTTCAAACTAAAATTCTCATACAAAAAGGAATTGAGCATATTTAAAAACTGAACAGAAACAGTCGGACAGAATAATTATAAACTTTTAAGAATTTAATTGCACACGAAAAATTCTGTCACGAATTTAAGCACTTCTCCAACAAAGCATTAGTCAATTATTCTTTCTGGGTCATTAGTATCCTCCTAAAACTGATGACATTTCAACATTTTCTCACATATATTGCACATGTTTGTTAAGATAAGAATTGACGGTCAATAGCAGGAATAGAATTTTACAAGGCATACCTCGTGAGTAAAATGGGTTTTGGAGGTTCAACAACCTTCTGAACACATTGTGGGTAGACAAGAATATGGTAACATTATGAGGCCTTGTCATAAGATTTAATTTCTACCGTTGCATGACTTAGGCCATCCACAAAATAGAATTGCTTTTATAAGCTCCTAATAATTGATTAAGATTTATCTTGACATTGTAATAAGATCATTTACACAATCTCTTTAATTCAAAGAGGTGGCACAAATTGTAGGAAACTCAACTTCAAGAGCCACCTTACCACACTGGAAAGAGTAGAATGCAATGAAAGATTATAAAAACATATATTTACTTCTTAACCATTGAGGTGTTGAGGTAACAGCTAATGATGGACATTTAGATAATTTTTACAAGATATCTGTTGTATTATTTTATAAATAAACTCTTTTATTGTTTTATTTTATAAATTCCAGTTTAATAAACGATGGTTTAATTCGTTTCTAGGAAGTTGGATTCCTTCAGCGTGTTTTATCCCGAACTTTACACGAGGCAGATGTACAAGTCATTTTCAGGTACAGTTTTCCATCTCAATAACAGTGGAAAAATATCTTGTGTTCGGCATTGTTTATGTGCTTGCAGTTTTTCTAACTGGTTGGACAGTTACTTAAACTACATTGCATATGTTTTTTAATTCTTTTCCATTTGCTAAAAATGTTTGTTCTTTTAGTTTTTGACTGAACATAGTTTCAAACA
Organism: Begonia peltatifolia; assembly: GCA_022433055.1. NCBI lineage: Eukaryota > Viridiplantae > Streptophyta > Magnoliopsida > Cucurbitales > Begoniaceae > Begonia > Begonia peltatifolia. Next base: position 11,766,579 of record CM039518.1, on the reverse strand, counting down.
CTGAAATTTGCATGTATAAAATGACTAAAGCCCAATGTATACATTTTGTATGTTATGGGCTGTGAGAAAATTTTTCAATACAACAAACTGAATAGATTTTTTTTTTATGAGAAACGAAGTAAGTTGAAAGGGGAAAGATACAAGTTTTTAGAAGAAAAAAACTCTTTTCAAAACAAGAACTTAATTCAATATAAATTTTTTCCAAATAGAGAGAATTAAACTAAATGGATAAATCCTAAAAAATTCAGAATAATACACACTTGGTGATAATGAAGTTAATATTTGTCTAAAATATCAGTAATTAGTTTTTTTATAGTCGATATCAGCATTGCGATGAAATCAAATAGCTCAGAAGATTTTCAAAACGCCTAATCTCATAATTAGATTCTTCATCTTAGACTTTATTCCCTATCGAGAATCTCAACAAAGAAATTTTAAATGTTAGAATACATTGCCATAGTCTAATAGAAGAGAGATTTGCATCCATATGCCTCTAATAAACTCACAAGTGTAATTTTTTTGTGTTCCTTACAAAAAGGACAATAATGCAAGGAAAGAGTTGAGAGATGGTTTTTTTTCTGCAATGGATCATAAGTATATAACTTTTCATGAATAAGGTTTTAAGTGAAAACTCAAATTTTGGATAGGACTTCCTTCTTCCAGACAAATTCAAAAAATAAGAAATTTCTAGAAGAAGCAAGACGTGAGTTGGGAAAAGAAAGATAGGGAGGAAAAATTTGTTGGAGAATCATAAAGCTACTTTCTAGTATTAGCAATACCCTTTGGACAGAAGAGATAGTCACCTAAATATTGAAAAGCTCGATAAGATTGAATTGCTTGGAAAACAAGCATAAAAGGAAGCATATCTAGTCTACCTATCTTTCCAAAACCGAACCAAGGCTCTGTTCTCCACCTTAAAGACAATGCAATGCTGAAAAAAAAAAGAAAAACAGAGAAATATCCTTCCAAGGATTGTCCCGGCAAATGTCGTGAGACCATACTTGCGCTTACACACCTTATGCCACAGTCTCCAAGGCGAATCTCCTCAGCCATTTCCCGATAGAACATTGATCCTTACCTAAAAGTTATCAATCCCAAAGTCCCCCTTGCAATTTAGGATTGATAACAAGCTCCCATGATTACTGAACCCTCCATCATCTCCTTCCCAATAAAAGTGTAACAATTTGTTGAGCATCTTAGCAACCTTATTCGAAAGGTTTAACAGAGAAATAGTAGATTGAGATACTATCAAGCATTGCATGAACCAAAGCAAGTCTTCCACCTCTAGAGAAGGAATCATTTTTCTTACCAAGATGTTTTCTAACTTTTTGTTAGACAGCTCCCAAAGACACTATGAAAGGGGATTACTACCAAGACGAAGACCTGGTTAGCAAAAAGGCCATGAACGTTTTCTTCAATTAGTGATAGTGGCTAATCTATCAATACCATTCAGATCAACATTTTTCTTGCCACAACACTTTTGTGAAAGTTTAACTTAAGACCATAGAGTAATTTAGAATTCTTTCACAACCTCCACAAAATCTTGAATATTATAAGCATCCTCAACAGTAAAGAGTATCGCCAATGACAATAAATAAAAATGGAGAAATAGGGTTTCCTTGTTTTGAGCCCTCTTGTTGTTTGAAATTTACCTTGTGGCCTACCTTTTATAAGGATAGAGGAATTTGATGAGCACAAACACCTAACCCACTTACTCCGCCACAAATCAAAGCCTTTCATTCTTAAAACAAAGTTAAGGAAACCCAAATCAACATGATGATAAGCTTTCCCAAAACTAATTTTAAGAACAGCTTCTTTTATTTATAATATTCAATACTTTCATAATTAGCAATTAAGAAAAAATAAAAAATATTCTGACCTGCAATAAAAGTTCTTTGTTCCAATGAGATTATTTTTGCAATAACATCTTTAAATCTAACACGATTGTCTCCAATATTGGACTTTAAGCACAAAAATTTCCTCAAAACGCGCCTTAAGTTTACACCTTTTTTGTAATTTGAGAATCATTTAAACCTTGTTGAACATCTGCAAGTCAAGCGACTGAATTCTGCTTTTGATGCTTACTTTCTCCAATCTCATGTCACTAAAAGTAGAAACTTTTCTTGTTAGTAATTACATTTTTGATGACACGCCTTTTATTACTAGATCTCAAGTATTGCACATTCCAACTAACGATCTTCATAATTAATCTTTATTTCCCTAGCAAAGACATTGAGATTCACACACTAGTGTCTATACGTGGGAGGAAGAAGTTCTCAAAACCACTAATAATCTTAGTTTCTATGCATAGATTTTCGTCTATGTCATTCGTCTATGTCATTCCTTGTTCAAATCACGATAAACTTGGTTGGTCTTCTCTCAAGTTTGATCATCACAATCACTGTTTATTGGTTTGGTTGCAAACACATCATTATGGGACCCCACATTGATAGAGTTGCTCTGTATCTTATGCATGCATCTTTGATAATGAGTCATTTCGCAATCTTGAGAAAGCCCCTATGTAGGAACATTCAAGTCAGAATGCAATGTAAAAGAAGGTTTAAGGATACCACGAATTGGTTGGGAACAAGCCACTCATCACATATGGTGCCCACTCTTTTGCAAACTTTAATTTGACTAATATGATGATTCAAAGGAAGTTTCTTCTACTGTTGTTTGTAGCAAACACTGTTGTACGTACATCTTTTGAATCGAAGGCTCTCTTCAAAAGAAATCGACTCATTTAAGGAGGGGGTGAAGTTGCAAGTGGGATTAAAACCTTGTTTGCTTCGAATGATGTCAATATTTTTGAAGATGGATCAGCCAATTGCTCTAAACAATCATCCTTTGATTCTTTGACGGATGAGCCCACCCTCTTCCTTTCTCATTGAAGTGGGGCAGATGGAGCACCTTCAGTTTATCTTCCATATGAATATATGTGCTTCTATTGTAACGATCTGATTTCAAGGTATTCTTTTCCATGTAGAGGAATAGACATTTTGGATGTGACATATCCACTTTTTCGAACATTACACCTTGATTCTTACCTCTGAAATCTTGTTGAAAGATTTCGTGTATTTGTCGATTGCCAAGAGCCCTCTACAATATTTGCCCATTTGTTCCCATGTTTCGCTACACCAAAGATTGAAAGGGATACCTAAAACTACACAATCCATCCTCTACATATTTCCTTATAAGCCTCAAGAAGGACTTCTTCCTCCCAAACTCTGAAAGTTACATAGAATCCTTCGAAGAAAAATGTTCCAACTACTTGAGACTATCTCATTCTCCTTTTCGAAAGGCTTGGAGGCTAGATTTAAGATGGCTTGGTGATAAAAGATATCACCTGGGAAAGTCGTCGGAAAACTTGCTAGGGCGCCAAGAAACTTTGGCGGAAGCAGAAACAAAATCCCGTTGCAGACAGAACTGTGACTGTCAATGGACAATGGGCTTAGAGGCTGCGGGGGGAGGGGGCTTGAAGACGACGACGTTGATGCAGCTCCGATGAAGATGGCTAGAGGCAACTTGCAGGCGATCGGCGACGAGAGCAGTGACTACCTCTGGTGAAGATGACCGTCGCCGAAGATACTACCTGCTACTACAGTTAGGGAAATATTTTTAGCACAGCAAACTGAATGAATTGATGGCATCTCCTCGCGAAAAAGAAAAAAACAGGACTTGGCATACATGACTTTTTGTTTGAAGTAAAAATTCAACTGTGCAAAAGATGGTGGTTCTGGACTTCTTTTATGTGAAAGGTATTGCGTAAAATGTGTAAAAAGTACAAAACAAGGGTGAATAGAAATTTTCCTAACAAAGCACAATTGCAATTTCAGACCTTTGCTACATCCATAAAGTTAGAAATAGCCTAAGAAGGAAAATTCCTAAATTCTTAACAGTCGTCTTTTTTCAATGAGTAGATCTAATATGCTCCCACAAAACTCTATTATTTGGCACTGAGTTTTAAGAAAAGTAGCATTGCAGTTCAGCCAATTAACTTAAATTTTTGCTTCTGTTATAGCCTATCAGTGCGATTGTTTGCGATTTGCTCATTGTTATGTGGTGATTTGCTTGCATTTTTTGATTAATACGTCTCGTGTATGCTACAATTTTATGAATGCATCCCATATCTTCCCATCTCTCTACTAGATAGTTTTGAATAAGAACTTTCAGCAAATTGCTCTGTTCGGAATAAGAACTTTCAGCAAATTGCTCTGTTCGGGTGTCTTTCATTTATCCAACCAAATAAACATGCATTTGATGCTGTTCTAGTTTGTTGTATACGTTGAACTTAACTCTTGAGAAACCCTTCTGCCAAGAAAGGAACTAGCTTTTCCTTTCTGAATGATGAAAAGGTATGTTATTTTTTATTGACTTCAGAACTTTAAGTAATAATACTCATATGTTCTTCTCAGGCAAGTGGTTATAATTTTCCATTCGCAAATTTCAGAAGCATTTTCACAGTTAGAGATCAGCACTCCGCAAGCAAAAGATAGGTGATGGCATTTTTTTTTTTTTTTGGTTTAGAAGAAATCTGTAAAAGGAAGAAAAAATGGTTCTTAATCTAATCCCTTGCTAAGAAACACTTCTTTGAATTATGTGTACAGGCTGTTTAGGGATGTTAAACACATTCTTGGATGCATAAGATTATTGCCCACGGATGACCATGGTAAATCTGGTATCCCAAACTGGGGGCAGCTTGATGAGTTCTTTGTACAAACATTCGGTGATGAAACCGCATAATTTTTTTCTTGCTTCGAATTGATTGGTCTGAGTTGGTGACTAAATTTTGAATGAATGTATGGAAAGTTGCTTATAAAGCAATTAGTCTTCAGTCTACACGTTCTTGTGTGTTTGACAAAAAATGAGGTAATAAAGCACCGAAGGTATTTGTGCTTATTAAATTTTCTTTTTCCAAATGCTAACAGATATCTCAAATGTTTCTTCCAGGTCTTCAAGTTGCTCCCAGTTTGATCTATGAAGTTGGTTTTGGATTCAAACATTGGAGGTTCTTTCTTTTTGTAGCATACATACAATTGTGTTGAGCAATATGGGTGCTTCTCTACTTAATTTCTGAGAAAGTTGTCTAGATTTAGTATGCTATTTCCTGTGTTTTTTTGTATGTGTTATGTTAATGTAAATTGCAAAAATAATATACATATTTTTTCGTGAATCATAAAGTGGATTCCCAATTTATCTCCCACTAATCTTTTTGCAGTTCGGCCCCATAAGATTGAAGGGGTATGAATTTCAGGGAATAGACTTGAAAAAACATCTCTTTTTAGCTGCCCCTCTGGGTGCCCACGAGGAGGGGAGATGGTATGGTGGAATTTGCTGATGGAGCTGAGCCATGGAATAGCCAAAGCTCAAATGGGTCATGTCGACTTCTTTGATACGCAAAATATGTATAATTGTGACAACCAAAGCACAAACCAAATATTTCATTTTCAAGGAGCAGAGCTGTTCATTCTCGTCTTTACGTCATTAAAAGCTAGTACAAAAATGAAAACACCCTTGCCCATTTCCTTATTTAATTTTTAATACCTACAATTCCTTGCACCCCTCCAAAGCTTTGGTTATATTCGATAATACCTTTTCGCTGCACACACTAAATATTTCTCAAATTCCCACGATTTTATTTTTATTTTTTTTGTAATTAAATTTAAATAAAAAAATTAAATTAACTTTATTGGTGTGGAATGGGAGAATTGAGGCCATTTTTTTTTAAAATTTAAATAAAAAATTAGATTCTGGAAAGTGTCTTAGTTGTGGAAGGGATCTCAAAACGCAAACAAATAAATACTAATTAAAGATCAATCTATTTTCTGTATTTTCCAAACCCGATTCGTTTCCGACCCATTTTTGTCCAATTCGGATCCTGAATTTCGCCTCCTTTTCTTCCTCGCTCGCTTCTCCTCGCCATCACCGTATTAATAAATCCTTGCCGACCTTCCAATTTCCTTTTCGGTCCATCATTTTGACCCATTTCACGCGCTTTCACTTTCAGGTTCTCTATCTCTCTTCCTCCCTCTCCGTTTCTCTTGCGAAATAATTCTGGTCGTTTCGTGGACTTTTTCTTTTTGTAAATTTCTTCCCGTTGTTTTTTGGAGATAATGGCCCCAGTTTGATTTCTTCTTCTCTGAAATTGGCAATTTCTGGGTGATTTAGGGCTTATTTATTTGGTTGTTTATTTTTTAGGGAGAAACGCTGGACTTCCATCTCGCTGTGCAGATTAACACTTTTTTATTTGCTTGCGCAAAACCCCGAGAGAAATTGAGCTGAATTGGGTGAGATTCCTTCCTGAAAAGTTTTCATAACATCATATATATGTTGTCCATTTTCTGTCAATTATTAATGTTAAAATTGCTTCTTAATAATGCTACCTTGATTCACTTCTGAATCTCCGTATAATTATTTCTGGCAGTTTTTTCGTTAATAAAATGTATTTTTAATTAACGCCTAGGTAATCTTTGATTGTGAATGTGAATGGTATTCATTTTCTTTAGCCATGCTGTAATTTATTTTCATCCTCGTCTTTTTATCTAAGCTTCTATCTAGTATTATTCAACCAAAGAAACATTCAAAACCTCGGTGAATCTTGGAGGCCCTGTTCTTATTAGGGGGAAAAGAACCATTTTTTACAATAGTTTCTGACATATATACTTTTAAAAATATATATATAATATACTTTTTTTATAAACAGTGTGGCAGATTTGAAATATTGAGTTGAATATAGGTGTGATTTTAACTTTTGAGTAAATTTGTCTCACATGATCGTGCATTTGAGAAATTTGCCTTGCTTTGCTGCTAAATTTAAATTGATCAGACGACCCAATATTAAAGTAATGTGTTGTCGCGTTGATATTTTGTCCTTAAAAAAATACTCTATTACAGCAATGCAGAACCAACTCGTGTGCAGCGGGTGTAGAAGCGTTCTTCTTTATCCTAGAGGAGCTACAAATGTTTGCTGTGCTTTATGCAATACAATCACTTCAGTTCCTCCCCCTGGTACATATATGTGACTTCCTCTGTTAGTTTCCCTGACTTTGCATAATTATAATTTTAAAGCCGATTTAATAGCTCTATGATGAAGAGTATTTAACTGCTAATGTGATTATTGGAAGGCGCGTGAGATGTAGTGGGATAAAAATGGAGAAGAGTATCCTGATGATGTCGCATTTCGACTTTTTAAATCAGTAAATAAAACTGTATGAAAATAAAAAATATGCAATAACATGAGAGCTAAAAAAGAGACACACTAAAATCAAAGAGGTTGGGTATAATATAACCAAAATTGGGATTCATGTTACTTGTGAATTCAAAATTCATATAATCTCTATTCTCAACTGCATTACTTAAATACAACTTAAATTACAGGATTGTGTTTTTTGTCATATTTTTTTGTTGTGAAGTATGATTCTAAGTTATTGTTTTGTCATTTAATATCTAGTTTAAGCTTTCTGGCTGTTAACGAAGAGTAAATGTATCCTTGTGTTCAGTTTCCTATTCATATCATTTGATTTATGAAATCTCACGAGTTGCTCAAGTGCGTTTCACTGAGATTATTATCCTCCAAGACTTGAAATACTGTTTGAATGCGAGAGCCATACTTTATATGCATCCTGTATTGTTCACTTTGATGTCGCTTTTGTATATTTTATAATATTCTATGGAGTTTCAGTTGAAAAAGATCTCATTTTCATTAAAATGACCGGAAGTAAAATTGTCCATAGATTCTCAGTCAACTTGGAAGTCATCCTTCTTAAACACCTAATCATCTTGCATGAATTGATGCCTGTATTTGTGATTATTTTATTTCTTGATGTGAAATTTGGGACTGGGTTGACACCTTTTAATTTTTGTCAACATATAGTCCATGGTAATCACTGTCGGAGATGTAAATTTGTTTAAGTATTTGTTAACTGTTTCATCCAACAAGGAAGAAATCAATGGATAGTTTTTTTGGCGTGGTTTTTTGTTATGTTGGGTTGGGAACTAACCAGATGTAAACATCATTTTTTCTTAAGACTGATGTATCTCTCTGTTAGTCTCCCTCTTTTTCAATTTACATAAAAATTGAGGACACAACAACTGCACAATTGTCTTAGATGCATAAATTAGGTTATTTGTTAACTGTTTCATCAAACAAGGAAGAAATCAATGGATAATTTTTTGGCGTGGTTTTTTGTTATATTGGGTTGGGAACTTACCAGATGCTAACATCATTTTTTCTTAAGACTGGTGTATCTCTCTGTTATTCTCCCTCTTTTTCAATTTACATAAAAATGGAGGACACAACAACTGCACAGTTGTCTTAGATGCATAAATTAGGTTATTTGGAAGTAAGAGATTTAATACACACTGCTTTAAGTGTTTCTTGGTGATCAGCATTTGGATGCTTTAAACTTTAAAAAGCTCTTATAGGGATGGAGATGGCTCAACTTATTTGTGGCGGTTGCAGAACTTTGTTAATGTATACAAGAGGTGCAACCAGTGTGAGATGCTCCTGTTGTCATACTGTGAACCTTGCACCTGGTAAATTTATTTTCTATATTTAGCTTAGCAAATATGGAAACCTTTCACATCTAAAAACGTTTTCTGATTGCTTGAATATGTGAATCTTCTGATGTGCAGTATCATTTGTGGGGTTTATCTTGTTCAGCTATTAACCTATTTTTTCAGTATCTTGTCAAACAGTTTGATTATGTTCAATTTTCTGTCATTATTATTAGACTTGCTAAAAATTGTTACTTTCCTTTACACTTATTTGTTGTCTTCTTTTGCATCCGTCATTTTTAGATGGAAGAAAAGAGGAACTTTGTTGATGTGAGTGAAATAATAAAAGGAATAACCTAGGGGGCATAGTGAGATAATATTGGAGTGAGGTGGCAGATTTAGCAAAACTTATTAGTAGAGGAATATTTTGTGAGAAAGCGAATAACCTATATTAGGAGATATATAATGAGTATTGAATGTTGTTGCTTAGTATTCTAGAAGGGAGATTAGGATTAGGGTTTAAATCTATGGATTTTTGGACTCGTGGTTAGTTTTAGGGAAATTTCGGAGTCTTAGCATTGTTCCTAGATTCGTGGTTGTTCTTTTGTTTTATTTCAGGTTCACAATGCAACAATGGTATCAAAGCCAATGATCCATATGGAGATTGCATGGAGAAGCTGGGGAAGGAACTGTCATACGTCAAAGCCGAACTATCAAGGTTGAGCGGTCATGTTTCTGTCTTGTGCAGAATGGAGGAATCACTCAACCGAAATTAATAGAAAAAGTCAAGGATGTTGAGAGCGAATTAAGAACAGAAGACCCAAGTGCACCATCGGTCAAGGAAGAAATGGGACTGGAGAAAAATGAGGAACTGCCTATCTTGGACAGAAAAATATCGACACGACGGGAAGAAATTCAATATGAAGAGGAGAAGGATCAAAAAAGACTAGAACATAATTCCTCAAGTAGAAAAATGACCTCAGTGGATATTGAATACAACTCAGCGGATGCTACTTTAGAAGGCAAACCAAATCATTATTTCCAAAACTCCTGATCTATTCCAGTAAGAACATTGCCTGTATCTCTACCTGGGAAAGCTATCCGATGGGAACAGATTGATCTGGATCTTTGAGTATTTTGGGTGGCAAGAAGAGATGTGTGCCGGAGGTTCTTCTGGACAGAATCGTCGAAGAAGTAAGAATCCAACCCTAATGAGTGGGGATTGGCGAAGGAGCTCGGAACCTGCACCTTACACAAAAGTGCCTAGATTGACCTCCTCCACTGCTGAGCGAGGAAGGAAGACATCCAACCGTGGACAGTCGGAGATTGAACTTTGGAGAGCCGAAGCCGTGCAGCGATGGAAGTCTTCAGGGACGGTGGTGCTGTGTGTGTGACGGATGTTGAGAAGAAGTTCTAGGCGGCTACCGTTATTTTCAGCTCACAAGATCAACTCCATTTTGGCTCAAAATTAACGTTGGGTTGGAAATATGGGGAAAGATGATAAGTATTTCAAGTCAGGCTAGGCAAATAATGTGGAGAAGGATTCTTATCTCTTAGGCTGGGCTGAAACAATCGAACTGTGCCAGAGAAATTGATGGAAGCAAGAAATTCAGTGAGTAAATCCTAGAAGAAGAGCTCGAATTTGAAGAGGAAGAGTTGAATATTCCTATGGGCTTACAATTTGGAATCGATGACCGTGGATTTGTTGAAGACCCAGCTTGGCACATTTATAAGGACACAGACAAATGTATTTGTATATGCACTTTACGCCATTTGATTTTTACTGTTTGGGACAGGAAAAATAAAGAGAATTTGGGAACGTGATCAAATTTTCTACTTACTACCTTGAAGATAAGGTCGATTTCGAAAGGAGAGAGCAACGACGAGAGTGAAATAATTAAAGTAATCAGTTAGGGGCAAAATGAAAAATTAAACTTGTTAGCAGGAGAATATTTTGTGCGAATCTGATAGCTTATATTAAGAGACATGGTGAGGAGAAAGGGGATTATTGATTATAGAGTATTGAATGTTGTTGCTTAGTGTTTTTGCTAGAGATTGGGATTAGGGTGTTCCGAATTTGTAGATTTCCGCATTTGTGGTTAGTTTTAGGAAAATTTCTGAATCTTAGCATTTTTGTCAAGTTTGAAGTTGCTCTTTTGTTTTTTTTTTTTTTCTGGGACCACTTTATTATTTTCAGTTTTAGGGTTTTGGCTGGCTCTCTGGTCTTTCGTTTGGTATCCAACATTTCCTAGAAGGTGCAAACATTATAGGTTGGGCTTTTGTTTTGTATTTGATCAACATCTTTAGAAGTTTGATTACAAACAAAATGAACCACAATTTTAAACTTGAGATAATTTTTTCCCTCCTGCTAATGGTATCGAAGTACTTCATTGTTTCATAGACATGCTAAAATGCTGTTTTAAATGCACGTGCCCGATGGCTTGTTGATGATGATAACCTATTATTTTGGTGTTCGTGTTTGTTCCTATGTCTGAATCTTTATGATCTCCGTCTTCCTTAAATTTACCTTATTAATTATTTTGTTTACTGAGTTGGCCTGTTTTGGGTTTTTTCATTGTGAAGCTTCCAATCAGGTGGCTCATGTTAACTGCGGGAACTGCCGTACTACGCTGATGTACCCGTATGGAGCTCCATCAGTCAAATGTGCAGTCTGTCACTTTGTCACTAACGTTGGTGTAAGTACAGAAATTTCTGGAAATGTCAAAGTAGATACTTACCCCCATTAATTCAATACTCTCCCTCTCCCTCTCCCTCTCTCATCTTTTCAAACCTTTTTTGCAGACGTTCAATGTAAGGGTTCCAATTCCAGTTCACAGACCAAATGGAACGACCAACCCAGGAACAATACCCTCCACCTCCACAGTAAGTTCCTCAGCTCTCTCTTTTTTCTCTCTAACAAGAATGTTTCATTGTATTTTCCACTGTCTCAGAACCAGACTGTTGTGGTGGAGAATCCAATGTCTGTTGATGAAAGTGGAAAGCTGGTAAGTTTTTTTTTTACCTGGAATCCCCCAAAAAAAAAGTCTCATGAGCAAGTCAAGAAATCTAGTATTTTGTTAACAGGTTAGCAATGTTGTTGTTGGAGTCACTACAGACAAGAAATGATGTTTTGAAAATAATAAAGCTCATCTTTGAAAGGAATATGGGAACGGAAATTGGATTTTCTTTTTCTTTTCTTTTTTATTTTTGTGGGGGCCGGTTTGTTTTGTATAGTTTTGCTCCATTTTCCATGTATGTACTAACGTTGGCCTCTGGAGAGAAATTATGAAAGTTGATGTACTATATTCTAGTCATATTGTTATTATATTCTATAGAGCTTTTTGTCTGTTTCTCGGAACACTCAATATTTCGTAGAACAATGGAAATCTTGAAATAGTTTTATTTTTCTCCTTTTTTGGACATGAAACAATGTTTGGCTGCAATCTAGCCCAAGAAAAGTGAGCGCGTTAGTCAATGGAAATGAGATACTTTCATGCAAAATATTTTCTAATTTTAATCATTTATGTACATTCTTTGTGGTAGCCAATGGACATGTCACTATCCATAAGTTGATCATAATAGTAATTCTTTTATCACAAGTTTGGTTGCCAGGGATTCATGTATGATTATTGTGATAACATGTGCTTTTAATTATTTTAGCACAAGATTGTTTTAGTTTAATTAGTTTCTCATTAACTTCAAATTGTCACGATCCATCTCAAAAATCACATTTTGGGTTGGGATTACAGACTTTTCGATTTTCAAAATGAGAAGATTTATTGTATTGATTCATGATTAACCTCTGTATAGTATTGCCTTAAGTAGTAGTGCAATTCGAGGGAGTGAGGAGGATTATGGTTTAGAGATAACTCATTCAGTATCAGGTTCAGGAATCTCTTTCAGCACAACTTTTAGGTACTTTGGTGAATGATTATCAGCATAAACATAAAAATCATCCTCCACTTCTTCTAAATTGTAAAAAGCATTTATGGTTATAGGTGAAATCTCTACTTTTCATTTCTAACCTTTACCGTCTGGGGTAGCTCACCCTCAAAATTAGCATAGAATTCGCGAACCAGATTCATTATTACCTCTTCTGCAAGAGCACAGAACTTTATCTAGTTGCGCTCTTGAATAATTAAAGAGACATAGTTTGGTTACCCAATATAGTTTCCATTAGAAATTACAAAACTTTTCTCCATCGTAAAAGTTTTTTATTTCATCCCTTGCTCGTACCAAAGTTTTGCATTTTCAAAAATGAATTCCAGCTGAGGAGACTGAACAATGTTTTTCTAAAGCTTTTAGACTTCATGTTTGTATCTGAAATCCTGCAAAGAAAAAAAAAATTATGGTGTGTGCTCTTGAAGAGTTGACGTAGCATTTATAGGAAAAAAAAATTTGAATTGAACATCATTTGAAATTTGGTGAAATTTTGGACTGAAATTAAATAACTAGATATGCTTAATTATTTAATTTTATTTATTCTACTTATTTTCTCTTTCTTTTCTTTTTTTGTTTTTTTGGTGATGCTACAGCAAACATCGTAGCATCAACATTATGTTTAGCAAAACCTAAAATAAACAAAAAGATATTAAAAATTGAGTTATCTGCCAATAAACACTTGATTTTTAAGTTTTCAGCCTGACTTTTTCATGATTCATATTGTTTTCTGTCCTTTAGAGAAATTGACGTTATTTCTGTTAATTTTCTCTAAAATATAGCTTCACTATCTGGTCATTGACCTTAAAACTTTGATCTTTTTTTTATCTCGTAATTCCAAGATACCATATGTATAAATTTCTATCACTTCAAAGGGGCTGGAGACCACCGATATTTTAACTTTGCTAGAAAAATCTTTAATTTCAAATTAAAGTAAAACTGTTTGACTTTTTTAAAAAATCCACTGTTGTATCTTTCTGTCATACTATCTCTTAACTTTTTCTTTGTAAATTATAGCATTCTCATAAGATCTAATCCTCAGTTCTTCCAATTCTTACAGTTGTAAAAACTGATTTTTTCCTGGCCATTGTAAATCCAAATTTAATATTTTACTTGCGTAGTAAACTTTATATTCAAGTTCCACAGGTAGGTGGCAAACTTTTTCGTAAATCCAATTGTATGGAATAGTGCCCAAGAGAATTTTATAAGATATTATGTACGCTCACAATGCATCATTCAATTTTTGAAACTAATCCTTCATGTTGGGATTTACTACTTTTTCCAGAATTCTTTTTATCTCTCTGTTACAAACCTCCGCTTGGCCATTACTTTGTGGTTGATATGTTGTGGTCATCTTATGTCTGACTTTTCATACTTCCTTAGTAATCCATTGAAAGATCTATTACAGATGTGAGATCTTCCATCGCTAATAATTGCTATAGATGTTCTAAATCTTATAAAGATATTTTTTTGTAGAAATTTTAGAACACCCTTTCTTTCATTGTTTGGCAATGCCACTGCTTCTACTCGCTTTGGAACATAGTTTACAGCGAAGAGGATGTACTGATTAACAAAATATGTTGGAAATGGTCCCATGAAATCAATCCCCCCATACGTCTAATATTTTGATCTCCATAATATTATCAAGTAGTAGTTTATGTTTCTGAGTAATATTTCCTACCCTTTGGCATATATCACAAACCTTCATAAAAATATTGACATTCTTAAAAAGAGTGGGCCTGTAACACCCAGAATTTCTGTTGGAATTAATTTCGAATTTTGTAATTATAATCGGTAGAGTTTTGGTCAGAATTGAGAACGGAGAATTTTCACTCTTAAGTATAAAATTATTTTGGGACTAAAGGTGAAGGAGAAATTTTAAAATTTCAACCGAACGATCGGATAACAGATTTATTAAACGGATTAGAGTAAAAGGGAAATAGTAATTAGGTATTATTATTATTAATTTTTAAAAAAATGGAAGAAGAACACCATCGGCGTTCTCCCTCTAGTGCAAACCACTCATCCTTCCCTTTCAATTTTCCTTTCCCCGCGCGAAGCCTTGACGATTCTCCTCCGTTCTCCTTCATTTTTTCATTTCTTAATTTTTCCATTTTTCAATAAGTTCTTCTTATTACTTAGTAGATAGTTAGTCTTCTAGTGGTTTTGATCTGTAAAATGTGAAGTAGAGTGAGTAGTTTTAGTAAACCCTAAGAGGGAGATACGAAATTTGAAAGTTTAAGTCGATTTATGTTTGTGTGTTGGTGTTTAAACTAGAAGTAGGAGTAGTTTACGGAATTTTATGGAGAAGATTGAGCGTTCGGATAACTGAATGCTCGAATTGTAGAACAGTTTTCGTTCGGCCACATCTGACTAAGTTGTGGAGGTCCAATTAGGAAATGAATGAAACCGTTAGAAATTAGACGCCCTAAGGAACTTGTAGCATTTTGAATTGTCCAAATCGAAAGAGTATTGGAGAAATTATGCGATTCCAAAATTGGTCGAAAATTGTATAAGATTTTGGGTTAGTTAGATTAGTCGTGAGAGCGTTGCTTCCTTTAGGGTTTTATGAATTGGAAGGAAAGTAGAGTTGATAAATGTGTGGTTTTATAGGTTGTCCCAATTAACGCATGAAATTACGAAGTGCGAGGAATTTTTAGGACGCCAGGTAAGTAATGTAGTAGTAGTTTTGCCTTCGGGCCCACATCACAGTTCAGTAGGATACATTGCACGTTTACTTTGCGTTATGCTTTCATGGTTGTGCATCATTGTTTTAAATTAGGAAAACGAGACGAAAATGAATTTTCATATTTTTACGAAGTGAAATAGTAGATGTGATGAGACGAACGAAAAGAAAATATACGTAAGAAGATAATGAAGATGGGGTTGGGTGACATTGTACTATGAAGGGGACAGCGTCCTATGAGGGGAACCGCGAGATGTGTTACTTTTCCCCGCTTTACGTGGCGATATTGTCCTATGAGGGGGACGGCGTCCTATGAGGGGGACCGCGTCCTATGAGGGGGACCGCGAGAGGTGTCACCTTAGTGTAGCACGTAAAGAAGAACCTAGTAGTAAGAAGATAAAGATAATATAAGAAAAAGACGAAAACAAAAGTAGAGACGAAACTGTAGAAACTGCATATATTAGGATGAGTTGTTTGCGTTACGTTTCATGCATTACTTACTTAGCATTAGGCTAATAGTTGGCTTCTGTGATGTAGGTGACGACGCCATAGTTGGTGAGTACTCCGAGCATGCACAGGAGTAGGAGGCAGTTGGAGGAGTACGCACGTGGACGATCTGGGCAGCCGTCAGGGCGTTTTGACTATGGAAGACATAGGTATGAATGAAGTTTGGGAGTGTAATTGATAGAGTTTTAAGTTGTTTTGAGTCGAATGAGTGTATAGACAGATTTCAAACCTGAGCAGCCATTTTCTCTATGTAAATAATGATTTGAGTTGATGGAAAAAGTGTGTGTTGGTTTATTATTAGCGTTGAGTCGAAGTCCGATCGATTTTGTGAAGTTTTAAGAGTT
Organism: Begonia peltatifolia; assembly: GCA_022433055.1. Lineage (NCBI taxonomy): Eukaryota > Viridiplantae > Streptophyta > Magnoliopsida > Cucurbitales > Begoniaceae > Begonia > Begonia peltatifolia. The sequence continues at coordinate 11,750,607 of CM039518.1, read as the reverse complement.
TTTAAACAGAGTTTTGGTGAGGAAGTGTCGACCGATAGGCTTATAGGTTGACCAGATCTTGCAAGTGTCGACCGCGAGGGTCGACCTGTGCGGGCAGAGCCGAAGTAAGTGTCGATCTATGGTTGTAGGTGTCGACCGGTAGTGTAAAAGTGGCAGCGGTGTTGACCGCGAGAGTCGACCTGCGCGGACAGAGGGGATTAGGGTGTTGACCCGCGAAAATAGGTGTCGAGCGCTCTCTTAGATGAGCGTAGAAGTGTCAATCGGCGTTCTCAGTGTCGACCGTCGAAAAGATCCGAGATGATCGTAATGTCAACCTGTGTTGCTAATGTCGACCGATGCAAAAAAACCCGAGACAACCCAAGTGTCGACCAATACTTACAGGTGTCGACGGTGTCTCTGTTTTATGTTTAAAAAAAATGAGGTTTTATTCAACTAATTTTAATTAATTTTTCTGGTGTAATATCATTTAAAATACTTTCAAAAACATCGTTTTAAACCGAGGAACAAAATATTTAAATTTTATTCAAATTCTTTTGAGTGTAGTGAGTGAGTAGTAGAAGTGAACGAACTGGAAACAGGTAGTTTTCGGGGCGTTACAACTGTGGTATCAGAGCCAAATGGTCAAAACGTTCAAACGATTACCTAACAGCGCCGATTCCCGCACGACGTGCTTCGACAACTGTGAGTATTTAAGTTTAGTGTTATTTAGTAGTTACTTATGAGAGTATTTGACTGTTGTCCAGGAAAGATAGTAAAAAATGTCTAGGCGACTAGGACGTCCGAGAGTGTCGAGAGAGACAACCGAACCGAGGAGTGAGAGTGATTCGATGATGATTCGACGGTTGACAGAGTTAGTAGATCGGCAGTCTCAGCAGCTAGGGATGTTACTGAATCGAGAAGTACATGGAGGTGCAGGCCTTAGCTCTAGTCAGGACCAGTCGGGTGACCGATTTCGGACATTACGGCCACCGACTTTCGAAGGACAAGTATCACACTCGATGGCTGCCGAGGAATGGATCTGGACGGTAGAGAGCATGTTTAAATACACAAAGGTGGAAGAGGAGGATAAGGTTGTGCTGGCCACATTTCACCTAGCAAAGGATGGTCGATTCTGGTGGGAGTCTATAGAGGCTACCGTCGATACTCAGCATATGGCTTGGGAAAAGTTCAAGGAAGCCTTTCTATGACAAGTATTTTAACAGCACGGTTCAGGCAACGAAGAGGATGAAGTTCTTGCAGTTAAAACAAACTACTTCAGTGATGAAATACAATTGACAATTTGAGTCTTTGTTCCAGTTTGCCAACAATTTGATAAGCCGGAACGAAGATAAGATGTTTCAATTTGTACAAGGGTTGAAGCCGGAAATATACAAAGGAGTGAAGATAGTGGGCATACGGAACGTGCCTTACTCCGAGGTGGTGGCCAAAGCATTAGAGGTGGAGGAAGCCGAGATGAAGTGTGTTAATCAGAGAGAGGCTTCTAGGAGGTCTTTCAAGGAAGTTGCTCCACAGCAAAGCAGAAGTGTCTCTCAGCCGCCACAACAGAGAGGCACTAAAAGATTTAGCGAGGGTTCTAGTAGCCAGGGAAGTAGCAAGAGGCCTCAAGGACCGGTATAGTATCCCCAGTGCCCTAAGTGCTTGAGATATCACCCAGGCGCGTGCAGACTAAACCTGAGAAAGTGCTACAATTGTAATGAAGCTGGAGACTTAGCTAGAGATTGCCCGAAGCCCAGAATGATTCGGTGTTTCAACTGTAACGAGGTGAGCCACATCAGCAAAGATTGCCCAGCTCTAAAGAAGGGTCTGACGCGTTCAACACCGAGGGTATTTGCGATGATTGATTTGGGCGACGAGGATAAGCCAGCCATGGTGTCAGGTACCTTACTAGTAAATTTTGTACCTGCTTATACCTTGATTGACTCTGGTGGTACACATTCATTTATTGCAACCACATTCGCGGTCAAGTTAGATGTATGGCCTATATCGACGAATTATAGCTACGAAGTGATGCTACCTTCTGGTGGGAGGATGCACTCGTATCAGGTTGTAAGAGATAGTGTGGTGTCTGTGGGAAGCAAAAATTTATTAGCTGATTTCATCATTATGAATATAATGGGATACGATGCAATATTGAGAATGGATTGGCTATCCAAACACTACGCTACGATTGATTGCAGGTCGGGGACAGTGAGATTTCAACCCCCAGGTAGTGAGGAACATATCTTTCAGGCCATGAAGAATGCTAGAAAAATATCTATGATGGCGCCTATTAATACTCGTCAAATTTTGATTGGTGAGTATTATGGTTTTCTCGCCAATATTATAGATATGCAAATTCCCAGGGATTCGAGGCCGGAGGATGTTTTAATTGTTCAAAACTTCCCTGAAGTTTTTCTAGAGGATTTACCTAGCTTGCCCCTGGATTGGGAAATAGAGTTCGCTATAGATGTGCATCTAGGAGCTGAGCCGGTATCAAAAAATCCCTACATACTGGCGCCAACAAAGCTGAAGGAGTTGAAGAAGCAATTAGAAGAATTGATGGAGAAATGATTTATATGCCCTAGCTTCTCGCCGTGGGGCGCACCGATCCTTTTTGTTAAGAAAAAGGACGGGTCATTATGAATGTGCATCGACTACAGGGAGTTAAACAAGCTAACGATTAAGAATAAATATCCTCTGCCAAGGATAGACGATTTATTTGATCAACTCCAAAGTGCACGAGTGTTTTCAAAGATTGACTTAACACAATTTCCAAACGTTGAAGCAGAAATTGACTACTGCTCCAATCTTAACGCTTCCTATCGAGGACGGAAAATTTAGCATTTATTGTGATACTTTCAATAGGTTTTGGATGTGTGCTAATGCAGGAAGGAAAGGTAGTAGCCTACGCTTCTAGGCAGCTGAAGAATTACGATCAGAATTATCCAACACACGACCTAGAGTTAGCCGCGGTAGTTTTCACACTGAAAATTTAGAGACACTATCAGTACGGACAACTGTGTGAAGTATATTCGGATCACAAGAGTTTGAAGTATATCTTTTCTCAGAATGATTTGAATATGAGGCAGCGGCGGTGGTTAGAATTCGTGAAGGACTACGATGTTGAGATTAAATACCACCTTGGCAAGGCAAACGTGGTGGCTGATGCATTGAGCAGAGTGACGACATCCACTTCAGCGATGGATTCAGCTATGCCACTAGCCTTGGAGGCAGAATTTCATAAGTTCAACTTGGAGGTAGTGTCAAGTGTCTCGGCCATGTTATCGGCTATGTCCTTATAGCCTACGATTCTAGAGAAGATTAAGCAGGCCCAAAAGGACGACGCTGAGTGCGATGAAATTAAAGCAAGCATGGCTTCCAACGACAGGTCAGAGTTCAATTATTCGGACGACAGAATTCTTAAGTTTCGAAACAAGTGGTTCGTTCCAAGTAATGAGGAACTACAAAGAGAAATACTGGCTGAAGCCCACTATTCGAGATTTTCTGTGCATCCAGGAAGTATCAAGATGTACAGAGATCTTAAGTAGCATTATTGGTGGCCCGATATGAAAAAGATTATGGCGAAGTATGTCGAGGCGTGTTTAACTTGTCAGCAGATTAAGGCTAAACACCAGAGGCCAGCAAGAAAGCTACAACTGTTGCCTGTTCCCGAGTGGAAGTGTGACACGATTCCACCTCGAATGAGTCGTGTTTTACCCACAAACGAAACAGAAAAACAAAATATAAACAGAAAATCGAATGTTGTCCGATGAGCAACTTTTTAGGCTCTCGGCATAACGATCTTCCGCAGGAAGACGGCAGCAAACGGGGCCGGTTTCTGGCCACTCTCTTCGTGTATCCTTCTCTGGAAAAGAGAGGAAAGACGAGTGGAACGATGGCTATTCAAGCAACCTCGGGCTTGAAAGCTCAAGGAGATGAACTCCTTCTCGGTTCTTGACCGAACCGAGCCTTACCGTTCACCAAGCTTCAACTACTTCGGCTGAACACAAAAGGGCTATTTCTCATATATTCAACAACCTTTACACACACCAATAGCCATGTATTTATAGACCTAGGGTGGCTGAAGGTTAGAATGAGCTTGGGCTTGGGCTTCGAAATGGGCCACATGGTTGACCATTCTTAGTCCACTTGCACACCAGATCACTCTTCAAGCTTTGGCCCATTTGTTACATCAGTGGGCTGCTAAACTCCGGCCCAATTATTGCTTCTAACCACCATCTAACTTAACATACATCTAATCCTAATGCCTAAGGATGCATGCAATTATAAAACATTACAGGAAGGCGAATGTTTGCCAACAAAAACATAAGGCGAATGTTTGCCGAATAAAATTCAATTACAAATTAATTCCGAGGGAGACAAATCCCTTCTTCATGTGCTTCCACCTTTAGTTCCCACGATAGCAAGTGCAAGGGTTGATCCTTGTCATTTGTGCTCGGGTCTCATTCCAAATCCGCGAAGAGGCATTCGACACCTGTAATTCCTGCAAAAGAATTGAAGTTGTTAGTTAACAGGTTGGATAAAGTTCGTGTCTTAGTTTGTGATCGAGTGACGGCCCTCTGGGGCATATCATCCTCCTCAGGTGATTAAGGATTTGACCTCAAATCCGTTAATGGGGTCACTTCGATGTCATCATCGTCTCCTTTGTATGGCGAGAGATCTTGGACATTAAAGGTGGAGGAAATTCCGTAGTTGTTAGTTAACAGGTTGGATAAAGTTCGTGCCTTGGTTTGTGATTGAGTGACGGCCCTCTGGGGCACATCGAAGTGGGAGCAGATATCGATGGATTTTGTTGTTGGATTGCCTCGGACAGAAGGTTATGATGGCATATGGGTGATTGTGGATCGGTTAACCAAGTCAGCCCATTTCCTGCCAATGAGAATGACATATTCTATTTATCGATTTGCCGAACTATATGTACAGGAAATTGTATGGTTGCATGGAGTTCCGACCTCGATCGTATCAAACAGAGACTCGAGATTTATGTCAAAGTTCTGGAAGAGTCTGCACAAGGCTATGAGTACGCAGCTCAATTTTAGTACGGCATTTCATCCTTAGACAGATGGTCAATCTGCGAGGACCATTCAAACGCTGGAGGATATGCTTCGAGTTTGCGTAATGGAATTTCAAGGTTCATGGAGCAAATACCTACCATTGGTGGAATTTTCGTATAACAACAGCTTTCAGGCTATGATAGGTATGGCTCCTTACGAGGCTCTTTACTGGATGAAGTCAGCGAGGCAAGATTGGTTGATCCGGATATTTTGCAGGAGACAGTGGAGAAAATTGCATTTATTCGGCAGTGAATTTTAATTGCTCAAAGCCGACAGAAGAGTTATGCAGATTGTCGGAGGAGGGAGTTAGAATTTGAGGTGGGAAATGAAATCTTCTTGAAAGTTTCACCATTTAAAGAAGTTGTGAGATTTGGAAGAAGAGCCAAGTTGAACCTAAGATTTATTGGGTCATTTCCTACTACGAAGAGAATAGGAAAAACAACTTACCAGCTGCAGCTACCAGTCTCGATGGATGAATCCACAATGTATTTCACGTATCCATGTTGAGGAAGTGTATACGAGATCCCTCTCACGTCATGGAGCAACAAGATATAAAGGTGCAACCCACATTGACGTATGAAAAGGCAACGTGGGATATTTTGCAAGTGAAAGTATTGTGGCGTAACCATAGTGTGGAAGAGGTAACGTGAGAAGACAACAGGATATGATAGATCGTTATTTTAAGTTCTTTAGGTAGCAAATTTTGAGGACAAAATTTTTGTAAGGAAGGTGGAATGTAACACCCAGATTTTCCGTTTGAATTAATTTCGAATTTTTGTAATTATAATCGGTGGAGTTTTGGTTAGAATTGAGAGCGGAGAATTTTCACTCTTAAATATAAAATTATTTTGGAACTAAAGGTGCAATAGAAATTTTAAGATTTTAACCGAACGCAGATCGGATAACAGATTTATTAAACGGATTATAGTTAAGGGCGAAATAGTAATTAGGTATTATTATTAATTTTAAAAAAAATGGAAGAAGAATACCATAAGTGTTCTCCCTCCCCAGCGCAAACCCGTCACCCTTCCCTTTAAATTTTTCTTTCCCCTTTCGAAGCCTTGATGATTCTCCTCCATTCTCCTTGGTTTATTTATTTTTTGGTAAGTTCTTCTTATTTCTTAATAGATAGTTAGTCCTCAAATGGTTTTGAGTTGTAAAAAGAGAAGTAGAGTGAGTAGTGGGTAATTTTAGTAAACCCTAAGAAGGAGATACGAAATTTGAAAGTTTAAGTCAATTTATATTCGTGTGTTGGTGTTTAAACTAGAAGTAGGAGTAGGTTACGAAATTTTAGGGAGAAGATTGAGCGTTCGGATAGCCGAATGCTCATATTATAGAACGGTTTCCGTTCGGCCACATCCGACAAAGTTGTGGAGGTCTAATTAAGAAATGAATGAAATCGTTAGAAATTAGACGCCCTAAGGAACCCGTAGCATTTTGAATCGTCCAAATCAGAGGAGTATTAAAGAAGTTATGCGATTCCAAAATTGGTTAGAAATTGTATAGGATTTTGGGTTAGTTAGATTAGTCATGAGAGCGTTGCTTCCTTTAGAGTTTTATGAATTAGAAGGAAAGTAGAGCTGATAAGTGTGTGGTTTTATAGGTTGTTCCAATTAGCGCACGAAGTTACGAAGTGCGAGGAATTTCTAAGACGCCAGGTAAGTAATGTAGTAGGAGTTTTGCATTCGGGCTTACATCACGGTTCAATAGGATACATTGCACGGTTACTTTGCGTTATACTTTCATGGTTGTGCATCATTGTTTTAAATTAGAAAAACGAGACGAAAATAAATTTTCATGTTTTTACGAAGTGAAATAGTAGAATGTGATAAGACGAACGAAAAAAGAATATAAATAAGAAGATAATGAACGTGGGGTTGAGTGACATTGTCCTATGAGGGGGACCGCATCTTATGAGGGGGACCGCGAGATGTGTCACTTTTCTCCGCTTTACGTGGCGACGTTGTCATATGAGGGGGACCGCGTCCTATAAGGGGGATCGCAAAGTGTGTCGCTTTACTAAACTGAGGGTGACGGCGTCCTATGAAGGGGACCACGAGAGGTGTCACCTTAGTCTACCACGTAAAGAAGAACTCAATAGTAAGAAGATAAAGAGGATGCAAGAAAGAGACGAAAACAAAGTAGAGACAAAACTGTAGAGACTGCATATGTTAGGATGAGTTGTTTTCAGCGTTACGTTTCATGCATTACTTACTTAGCATTAGGCTAATAGTTGGCTTCTGTGATGTAGGTGACGACGCCATAGTTGGTGAGTACTCCGAGCATGCCCATGAGTAGGAGGCGATTGGAGGAGTACGCACGTGGACGATCTAGGCGGCTGTCAGGGCGTTTTGACTATGGAAGGCATAGGTATGGAGTTTGGAAGTGTAATTGATAGAGTTTTAAGTTGTTTTGAGTCGAACGAGTGTAGAGACAGATTTCAAAGCTGACCAGCCGTTTTCTCTATGTAAATAATGATTTGAGTTGATGGAAAAAGTGTGTGTTGGTTTATTATTAGTGTTGAGTCGAAGTCTGATCGATTTTGTGAAGTTTTAAAGGTTTTTAAACAGAGTTCTAGGGAGGAAATGTCGACCGATAGGCTTCGAGGTCGACCAGACCCTGCAAGTGTCGACTGCGAGGGTCGACCTGTGCTGGCAAAGCTGAAGTAAGTGTTAGCTTATGGTTGTAGGTGTCGACCGGTAGTGTAAAAGTGGCAGCGGTGTCGACCGCCAGGGTCGACCTGCGCGGACAGAGGGGATCAGGGTGTTGACTCGCGAAAGTAGGTATCGACCGCTCTCTGAGATGAGCGTAGAAGTGTCGAACGGCGTTCTCAGTGTCGACTGACATTCTCAGTGTCAACCGCCGAAAAAACCCGAGATGATCGTAGTGTCGACCTGCATTGGTAGTGTCGATCGATGCAAAAAACCCGAGACAACCCAAGTGTCGACCGGTGTCTCTGTTTTATGTTTAAAAAAAAATGAAGTTTTATTCAACTGATTTTAATTAATTTTTTCGCTGCAATATCGTTTAAAATACTTTCAAAAACGTCGTTTTAAACAGAGGAACAAAATATTTAAATTTTATTCAAATTCTTTTGAGCGTAGTGAGTGAGTAGTAGAAGTGAACGAACTAGAAACAGATAGGTTTTCAGGGCGTTACAGGGCTAGTACAAACCTAATTGCATAATTTTTGCAGTTGTGTGCGTACCTCTATATGGTGATGCATGACATTGCTGTAGCACTGAATCCATTTCTTCCTCCGAAACACATCTCCTTAACAGTTGGTTAGTGCATTGTTTAAAGAGGAAAAATTTATCTCAAAAATATTGTTTCACATCTTTCAAAAACTTTTTTCTTTATTGATATTGCATATCAAGAGCAATGATATCACTTACAATGTAATTGACAAAATCTACATACCATGGCATTGAAGATACATTCATTTTTAACATATGTTCATCTGGAAAGGTTTGTTTTATGTTTTCTCCATGTTGTTGTTCGCTCATATTTTTCAGACGATATAAATTATCTGTAACCTGGTTCTCGCAGCGTTTCTTATCGCAGATTTCTAAATCGAATTCTTGAAGAAGTAGAACCCAATTGATTAATCTTGATTTAACATCTTTTTTCGTAACTAGATACTTGATGGCTGTTTGATCAATGTACACAATCACCTTTGTTCCTATCAAATACGCTCTGAATTTATCAAAAGCAAATACTAGTGTGAGTAACTCTTTATTTGTAGTTGGGTAGTTTTTTTTAGCATCATTGAGGGTTTTGTTGGCATAATAAATGGAATGGAATACTTTATCTCTCTTCTTCCCCAACATTACTCTCACAACATAATCGTTGGCATCGCACATCAGAATAAATAGCATGGACAAGTCAGGTGCTGTTATCACAGCCATGGTTAATAATTTCTGCTTCAACACATTAAAACCTTACAAACAGTCTTTGTCAAAGTTAAATGAAGTATTCAGTTGCAGTAATATGCATAAGGGTTTAGAGATTTTTTAGAAGCTTTTGATGAAATGACGATAAAATCCTGCATGGTGTAAAAAATTTCGAATCCCCTTTATTGAATTCGGTGGAAGTAAATTCTCAATGATTTCTACTTTGCTTTATCCATTTCTAAACCCTTTTCTGAGACTCGATGCCCCAATACTAACGCCTCATAAACCATAAAATGACATTTCTGCCAATTTAGCACCAAATTCATATCCTAACATCTTTTCAAAACTCGCTCCAAATTTTTTAAACATGTTTCGAAATACTCTCCAACAATAAAGAAATCATCTATAAAAATCTCCAAACATTCTTTGATCATATCTGAAAATATAGTTGTCATGCAACCTTGGAAAGTTGTTAGAACGTTGCACAATCCAAAAGGCATTCTCCGAAATGCGAAAGTTTTATAAGGACTTGTAAACGTAGTTTTCTCTTGATTTCCCGGAGCAATCGTGATTTGATTATATTCTGAATACCCATCAAGAAAACAATAAAAAATGTTTACCAGCCAACCTGTCTAGCATTTGATTAATAAACGGTAACAAGAAATGATCTTTACATGTGACCTTGTTTAATTTCTGGTCATCCATACAAATTCTCCATCTTGTTACTGTCCTCGTTGGAATTAACTCATTTTTTTCAATGGACATAACTGTATCCCACCTTTCTTTGAAACACATTGAACTGGATTAATCCATGAACTATCTGAAATTGGATAAATAATTCCAACAACCAACCATTTGAGAATTTTCTTCTTCACAACTTCCTTCATTACTTGATTTAATCTTCTCTGTTACTCTATAGATGCGTTGTATTCATCTTCTAGGAGTATCTTGTGCATACAAATATTAAGACTAATCCATTTAATGTCTCTAACTGTCCATGCCAAAGCCTGTTTGTAAGTTCTCAATACTTGGAGTAATTTTTCTCTTGCATGGTTGTCAAAGTAGCTGAAATAATAACAGGAAGGATATCCTTGAGTCTTAAAAATGTATATTTGAGGTGAGAGGGCAATTGTTTAAGCTCCAATGTTGGCGCGTCTTCAATGAATGGCTTAAGAAATTCTGGTTTATATTCCGTTCTCACTAATGCTTCAAACTGTTTTCTATAGCCACAGGAAATCTGCTTTGTTTCTTCCGTTTTCATTTTTTCTGATATAATAAAATAGTGTTCTTGGTCATAAGGATACTTATGACTTTTAAAATGTTGAAGGTAACATGTTGATCATTTACCCTCATGGTGAGTTCTCCTTTTCGAACATCGATTAATGTTATTCCTGTGGCTAAGAATGGTCTTGCCAATATGATGGGCACTTCACGGTCTACTTCCTAATCCAAAATAATGAATTCTGCTATGAAAATAAATTTATCTACCTTTACGAATACGTCTTCTATCTCCCCTTGAGGATAAATTAGTGAGCGATCAACGAGTTGCAAAGTGACCCTAGTAGGTCAAGATTCTCCTATTCTCAGTTTCTTCAAGATGGAGGTGGATATTAAATTAATGTTTGCTCCTAAATCGCACAAAGTTTTTCCAAAATAGTTGTTGTCAATCGTTCATAGAATGGTGAAACTAGCTGGATCTTTCAATTTAGGTGGGATCTTAATCTCTAAGATATAACTTGTTTCTTTAGTCATGGCTACCATTTTAAATTCTCTCAACCTTCTTTTCTCTGATAAAATATCATTAATAAACTTTGCGTAGTTGGACATTTGTTTAAGTGCTTCCACCAATGGCACATTAATGTGAAGTTGCTTAAGAAAGTCAAGGAATCTTTTAAACTGCTTGTTTTGATTGTGTTTCTGCAATCTTTGGGGGAATGGTGGTGGTGGCGGCTTCTGAATTTTCAATTCACCTTGTTGAGGCTGCGATGTAACTACAGCATCAGTCACTGGGTTACACTTTTCTGGTTTATCTAAATTCTCTTGTTCAATCAACTCATTCTTGTTTCCTTAAATTTTCTGTCCTCTGTTGTTTTTCTGGAATCTCAAGTTCCCTTCTATTCCTCAATATAATGGTCATGCAATGCTGCTTTCTTGGTCTTTACAATACTTCCGTATCACTTGGTAATTACCCTACATTCCTTGTGTTCATGGATTAAGCTAGCTGTCCCAATTGAGTTTCCGTATTTTTGATGGACGAACCAAATTCTATAGAATTTGGTCTGTTTTGGAGGCATATTCTCTGGCAAAACCTTCTGATTTCTCTTGAGGCATCGAACTATGAGTTGTTTGCGAGAATACTTGAGAGTAGTTTTTTGTAGATCTGTATGGTGTTGTAGCATTCTGCTGCTGGGAATTCCACTGGAAGTTTGGATGTTGTTTTCAGTCAGGATTATATGACTGAGAATATGGATTGTTGTTCCTGTTGTATCATACATTATTCGCAGATTATGGTTTAGTGAAACATAAATTGTCATCATGGTATTCCCCACAGAAAATACATGATACTTCTCTCATCGTTGGCTTTGATGACTTGTTCATCAATTTGATAGTGTTTTCCAGCATGACAATTTTTGCATTCAAGGCATAAACTTCATCCAAATCGTAAATTCTAGATGTGTGCTTTGTAGAGTTAACTCTTTCTGAAGGCCATTGGTAATTATTTACTGTCATTCTTTCCAACAAATCATAAGCTTCATTAAAAGATTTTGATAGAAGAGTTCCATTTGCTGCAGCATCGATGATTAATCTAGTCTGGCCATTAACTTCATTATAAAATGTCTCCTGCTGAATCCAATGTGATATTCCATGATTAGGGCACTGCTTTAACAATTCTTTGAATCTGTCTCAAGCCTCATAAAATGATTCACCATTCCGTTGTTGAAAACTTGTGAGTTCATTCCTTATTTTGGCGTTCTTCACTGGTGGATGGTATTTCATGATGAATTTTTTGACTAAATCTCCTCACGTAGTGGTTGTATTTGCTGAAATACTGTTTAACCAATCTCGTGCTCTGTTTCTTAAGGAATATGAGAAAAGTTTGAGCATTAACACTTATGTTGAAACTCCAGAAAAATTGAATGAATCGCTCACTTCTCTAAAAACCTTGAGATGACAATGAGGGTTGTCCAATACTAATCCACTAAACTGCCCAACTATTTGAAACAACTGAAACATGACTGCTTTTAACTCAAATCGGATAACAGATAAATCTGGTCTCACAATACCAGGATTCAGATCACCAAGCATGGGAATGGCGAAATCCTGAATAGGCCAATCTCGATCATCAATGATACGATCAGGATTATTTCTTCTTTTTTCTTGGTTGACCATATTGTCTTCTTCAATAAATGGTTATTATTGTTGTCTCCTTCTTACTCGAAATGTCTGTTCAATCTCTAGATCGTATGAAACAAGATCCTGGTTGTCCTCGTCAGGCATCAAGCAAATGGTACCGAACAATGAATAAAACATAAAAACAAATTATAGCAAAGTAAAATAATTAAGAAATATCCCCGGAAACGGCGCAAAAAATTTATTAGCGATTGTCTACAGCTAACGCAAGTGCACATGTCGCTAACAAAGTAATAAAGAGTAAGTAAAAGTCGATCCCATGAAAATAATCTTAACTAAACTTAATTGCTATAAAAATTATGTAAAATAAAGTTGAGGATAATATAAAAATAAAGTTTCTTCAGAAATAATAAAAAATAAATCGAAGGAAATTGAAAAGATTAATATCATGAAAGTCTTGATTAAGATTGATTTCCTCGTTATATTCAATTTATTACTGATGCTATAGAATGCTACAACATTTTTTACTAAATAACGAGAAATAATCTTTCTAGGGTTCTCTCAAAATTGCCTAGTTAAATTCATCTTAAAGTTTATTTCGATTTTAAAAAAAACTTAATTTGAATTTCTCTAGCATCCTATTCTCAATGCCAAGTAAATTAATGTCAACAATTTTTGTAACAATTTAATTTACTTAATCAATCAAGCATCTCAAAATTCTTATCTACCTCTCGATATAACAGAAACCTTTAGCATCAAATTTGTCTGCCGACACGATTTCAATTAAATATCAAATATCATGATAGATTATTCAATAGAAGGAAAAAAAAAAAGTAAATTTTCATTGATTTCAATAAATCACGTGATAAATACTTTTTCTCCTAACCAATATTAAAAATCCTAGTCTAAAAACATGACAATAAAATTTAAAATAAAAATATTCCTAAAAAGAAAAATAAAAAATAGTGAAAGAAGAATTGTTGATGTCGAATCTCCAAAGCTCCTCCTCTTCTTTCTTTCTTTTTTGGTCTCCCTTCCCCTCCTTTTCTTTTCAATCTTCTTCTCTGTTCTCTTTAGCCCATTTGTTTTCCTTCCTTGATTCTAGAAATTTTTCCTTCATTTGCTCCTTTTCTTTTGGTCATTCAAATAAAAATTCAATCTTTCATTTTTACTTTTTTGCCAGTAAATTAGTGGCTAAACGTGATAAAAAATTCAAATTAGTGCTAATAACCTGATTTTTTTGAAAATATATATAAAAATCATTAAATTCTTAAAATCTTTCAGTGCTACAGTAGCCTACAACAATTTCTATAATTTTGACCAAACTCCTTTCATATTCACTCAAATCATAGGAGTTTTATTAAATAAAAATAGTATAAAATAATTATATTTTAAGAGTTATCAACTATGTACCATGTTCTTTTCTTTATTGCCCATAAACTTAATGAATAAACTTTATATTTATTCTGCATCCAATATTTAATTATATTTCTCAAAACAAATGTACACACACACGCGCACACACACACACATATATATATGAGAAATATCATAAGAAAAGTTACATCAACGTTCATTCTTATAATGAAAAATTATATAGACTAGCCAAGTTTCATTCTTTCTACATGATCCTAAATTTTGAAATTGGTGTACTTTTAGTTAATGTATTGATAATATTTAATTCAATGTTAATGTGTTTGATGACCAATGAAGCATCCTTAACACGTTCCCTTGTGGATAAATAGTTAATGTTGATGTGTTTGTTTGACTACCAGTTGCATTTTTTTAGCCATAAGAATTATAGTTGAATTGTCTTAATATATCTTCATTGACCTATAAATAGAATTGACAGTTCTAAGTCCTCAAATAAACTCATCTATACACCATGTGAAGTAGGCTCAAAACATGATACAAACTCAGCCTACATAGTCGATGTGACGTGCAACCAAAATAGAAAAGTTTGCAATTTGTCGCGGTCATATTTTGGGATTCTTGACATATTTTGGGGTCAACTTGCGTATGTGATATCTCTATAAAATGGAATCTTTTTCACACGTTTTTTAAAAAACAACACTTCCAATATTTGAGGAAACAACAGTCAAAATTTAGGAGCAAAAGACACGCAGACGAGAAAGATGTGAACGAAAAGTGCAACTGGTTTGGAAAGTCGCATTAACACAACCTCCAACTCCAAGGTCAGTCTTTGATGAAGAAAGCACTCCAACTTGATGTCCTAAGAGTTCTTACAACCTTACTAGAACTTCAATTCATAAGAAAATAGATGAGAAGGCTGCAATAGGAATGGCTCGGTCGACAGCCACAAAGATTGAACTACGTGAGACACTCAATCAGATTGTCAACAATTCAAGTAGAATGTGATTCTTGCAAGGATTAGAAATCTACAGCAAAGAGAAATAATTTGCTTAAATTTAGTTGCCAAAGAACAAACCTAAGAGGAGCCTAAATACCCCTCTAATTAGGGCATCATCCCATGGTCCAATTACAACATGTCAAATAAACAAATAACACATACTCAGCTAACCATTAAGGCTAGCCAAGCGACATAATTTGACTTACATCACATAGTTCAAATAAAACAAAACAAATGTTTCATCAATTTTAAAATATTATATTACACCATATGCAACTAGGGATGTATCAGATCAACCTTCTCGCCTCATCTTCAAATTGAGGTTGGCTGATTTAGGGCAAAGGAAACTTAGGCTCCTATACGATAACATGTTTTGGCATCTCTTCATCAATGGTGCAACGTGGTTTCTCTAAGTTATCTTGAAACTTATTCCCTGCAAAGAAAAGAGAAATATAAAGATTTGTTAGCCGCCTTGCTTACCTAGTGAAAGATCAACAGGGCACATCATCCTCCCTCAGTGAAAATAGGTTTTACCTCAAATCCATGGATTCATCAACTTCTTCCACTTCCTCTTCAAGGTAAGGAGAAAGATCTTGGTAAGCTTCCATTTGAACTATTTTCTCTTCTTGGTACAATCCGATTGCTGTCAAAATAATGCTAAAATTAGGAATGAATCTTCGATAAAAAGATGCTCAACCATGGAATTCGTTAGGAGTTGATAACTCTTTAACGGCTTCAACCTTAGTTCCGTACACCTCCATGCCAAAGCTCGATATCACAAAATTGAGGAAATAGACTTTTCTTGCCCAAAAGAGCAATTTTTGAGATTACCATGAATTTCACCAATCTAAGGGTCGTAAAAGTTGGTGAACATGGTCCAAATGAATAAGCAAATTGGAGCTAAACACCAAGACGTTATCAAAGTACACCATTATTGTAAAATCCATGAATTTTAAAATATTTCAAATAAATTTTTTGCATTTTTTTAGATCAACGCATTTTGTTTGACCAAATTATTGTTATTCATCGGCATTTGGTCACTTGTAATTTTCTTTGATGAATGGTCATGGTAGTGACCTTCATTTGATTGCAGGGTTGAATCCCCAAAATATCGTGATTAGAAAATATTTTATCTTTGTGCCTATTCAAGTCAGCCCATTTAGTCTCAATCGAGGAAATGTCTTCATTCAGAAATCTGTGTTCTGTTATGATAAAGGAAAACTGAATTTAATTTCTCTTATGTGGAAAATTGAGCAGAACCAGACAAAAAATGTCGGTTCTGGTCCGGTTCTTCGATTTGGGTTGATTTTACTCACCCCTACATGGAGGCTGATATTGTGGTTACTTATTGAGGAGTGGACCTTCAGTTTCATTCTCTTCTTGTTTGAGAGTATTATTGTCTTGTAAGGATTTTCTCGGTTATTAAATTCCCTATTCTTTCCTCTGTACAAATTATTGGGTGTTGCACTTTATTTCTTGCACAGTGTCTTATTAGATTATTTAAAATTCTGTCATATCTTATTTTTATTTTATCATTGTGTGGGTTTGTCTCATTCTCCATTGATGTACCAAAGACCTGCAAAACTGCGGTTATTCAACAAAATAACACAAGATCGGTGATATTGGCTCAATTCGATAATCATCCCCAAATAATCCAGTATAACTTCACAAAATAATCCTCAAATGAATAAACACTTCTAAGATGAAATGTTACCTTATATCTGGAGATTATAACTTGAAGGTTTCAAACAAAAATATTATCACAAGAAAAAGATAAACAAAAAGACCTGTGGTTGGCCTGAAAAGCAACTTTGAGTACCTCCGGGCAATGTAATTTTCCTATGAAAATAACAACAGCACTTGGGCTATAGCCTTCACCTTGAGTAAATGAAGGCACACTCCACTCGGCCAACAATCCGCCCAGACACTTACCTTGAGAGCCAAAATGCTCTTCAACCTTGAGAGAAATGAGTCGTGTTTTATTGATTGTCAAAAGCTGCATACAAATGCGTTAAAAGATGCTTAAATATGTCCTATAAGTGGTGTAGGGTTTGAGTTGCAAAGTATTTTAAAAACCCGTGGGGATGATTAAGGCCATGAGTATAGGCGCCCCTCCATTCTTCCAACCGTTGCGATGATTCTTTGCATGGTAAGTTGTCTTGATTCCATAAGGGGAGAGGGTGAGCCGTGGAGTATTCAAATTTCTAAGGCAATAAGAGCACCTAATATCACTTAATGGACCGGGCCTTCATGTTGTGTGACTTGAACATAAACGAGTTTTTCCTTCTTAAGGGTTGAGCCTTCAAATGTTGTTTCGGTGCACTCCTTTTCATTTAGGGTCAAGCTTTCTCTTGTTCCTTATGTGTGGAGGATGTTTGGTTCTCCTTTTGGAGTGGGCCAAGGGGACTTGTTGAGGCTTGGCACCTTTCCTCTTTGAGTTAACTATGTTGCATGCCGCGCTCGCAACTCATGAGCCCAAAACCTTCACCACCATATTAACCTAACATTCATCTAATGCATGTAATTTATAAAAGGGCTAGTGTTTGTCAAAATTAACAAGAGGGTTAATGTTTGCCAAATTAAAATAAAAATGGTTACATCAATTTGTCTTTGGGAAGACAAATTCCCTCTTGAACCGGTCCAGTACTTGTATCCCAAATAAGCACATGCAAGGACTTGTCTTTGTTTTGAGAATCTGGATCTCACTCCAAGTTTTTAAAGAGCTCATCACCTGCATTAAAAGTGAACTTGTTAGTTAAAAAATTAGATGATAAATAAAGTTGAGTTTAAGACCTTGTTATGGGCCTATGAGGCATATCATGTATGGGTCTAAGCTCATTTCTTTTAAAGTTTTCTACTATCAAATCTAGCCTTGGGCTGAGGCTCAACTCGACATTTCTGTCTATGCTCATCTCCAAGTCGTAACAATTATAAATGTTTCTAAATAATCCTTTAAGACATGATGTAATCTTTGTGAAAGAGGTCGATGACTTGCTTGTGGAGATCTTTAGCTTCTTCTGGATTCATTTGATAAAATGGGCGAGTAGGTAACACTACACCTAGTAATAAGTCAATTTAATACTCAATACCTCTGATGGGAGGAAGGCTTCATGGAAGTTATTAGAGAAAAATATATGATATTGATCCAAAAGTGATACTCTAGAATCTTCCCCAAATCTCAATTCGCTCGCTGAACATAATCATTATCAAGGGACTACCACTAGTCAAGGACTTCCTCAACTCATTCCTTGACATGAAAAGCATTTCCTTGCTGTTCCTCCCCTTCATCACCTCATAATCCTAAACAATTTCATTCGGACTTAAATGAGCTAGCTACCAAACTTGCATGAGTAAAAATTAGTGAAACCGTCACGCAAAAGTTTTATATCAAATTGTCAAGGCCTATCGAGTAAGAGAGGACTTGCACTCATAGGCACTAAATCACAAAGTACCTCATCTTGACATACGACAATGAAAAAATAAGTTATTGCTTGTTTGAACACTTTGACTTCGTCAAGGTCATTCAACCACCCACCGCAACTTATAAGGCATGAGATGCATAACTATCTCAACCCAAGCTTCTCCACTAATGCCAAGGATGTAACATTGAGGCAACTTCCACCATCAATAATAAGGGAACACATCTTATCATTGATCAAACAACGGTTGTGAAAAATACTCTTCATTTGACATGCATCTTCTTGGCTTTGAGTAGTAATGGTTGATGTGCCTCGGAGGCTTTTGACGCGCTCACAAACCAAGGTATGTTCCCCAACCAATCTTTTTTCTAACAAGTTTGCTAGTTTTGCAGATGGAGACCTTTTTGATAATTTGAAGTGGAAACCCCAACCTCAATATGTGCACAAACCGACACATGTCCTTTCGTGGAAAACACCTTCGAAAGTATTTGGCATTGAAGAGGGAATTTGTCTTCACAAAGACAAATTCATGTAACCAAGCTTGTAACTCTTTTGTATTTTTGGAAAACATTTGCCTTTTTTATTATATGACACGCTTGCTAGTCCATTATTGGGATCACTCGAGTGATCAAGGAGTTGGCACATGCAAGGGAGTTGATCAGTGATGGGCACGCGCAGGAGGAGGCCATAACAAGGCAGCAAGATGGGTGCACGAATGCAGGGCGCCACTGGGTAGCAGAGTTGCACAAGCGCGGGAGACGAGTCCAGCCGAGAGCGTTGTTTGAAGACAAGTGTGTGCTGGAACGAAGTCCTAATAGTCGCGTGCGCTGGTGGATGATTAGGGAATGATGCGTTAGACCAATGATCATTGTTGCACGCGCACGTGTGGCCAAGATGCCGATGCTAAACGACTATTTCCTCAACTGTCAATCTTTTCGTTTGTAATATGAAACTTGAGCACTTTTGAGTGCTTATTTAAACTCGATTTGCAGCTCTATAATGGACTTTTGATCAATCAAATATAGTAAAGCCTTTCTTCGAAATTTTGAAGTGTTTTTTGAACATGTTCTCTTGGTTTCTCATTGATGTATTATATCTTATCGAGTTATCGCCATTGTCTACCAATTCTGGGTTTCTTGGAGGCTCTCATTTGACATCCTTCTCTCCAATCCTTCAATGGATTGAAAACAAGAAGAAGCGTGGAAAACCCCGCTTGGTTGCTAGAGTAGCCCTTCTGACACGATTGTGGCCTGCTAATAGTCGTGTTCTACCTACAAAGAAAACAAGTTAGCACAATGGTGCTCGGCTAAGTCGATGATACCCTAAAATAAATAGGAAGTTGAATAAGAAAACATGTACCAAATCAAGCGAAATTTTAAGGGTCTCTTATATTATGAGTGAGGAGCAACACCTTAAAATATCAAGTTAAAATAGATTCGGGAAAAGAAGTTATACATAATAGAACCAAGGTTGTCCGCTGAGCAAAGATTGAAGCTCTCGGCAATCACTTCTTTCCAAGAAAAGAAGTGGCAACCTTTAACAAAGGGTTTGGCCACCTTCTACTATTTTCCAACTCTCAAAAGAGGGGAGAGAATGGTGGTCATAAGAACTTTCAAGCAACCTTAGGTTTGAGATAATGGAGGCGCAACTCTACTTGATTGCAAGCAAGCCGAGGCTTTACCTTTCAGCAATGCAAAACCTCTCTCGGTTTCTTCAGCAAAACAAGGTTATTCTCATTCTCTCAACAACCATTACAAGCACCAATAACCATGCTTATATAGACCTAAGGATGGTTGGAGGTTTGGTTGAGTTTGAACTCCCAAAAGAACCGTTTGAGGCTCGGCTGAACATGTGGCAAGGTAATTGTAACACCACGAGAACCAACACGTTCCCGATGCGCTCACTACGTCTACACACTATGATATACAGAGACTCGATGCATACTCACTTAATTTAATACCACTTTCATTTCTCAAATCATATTTAAAAGAACATTTGTAAGTATAAAAAAAAATTTTTGACTCGATTCGAAAACTACTCGTGCCCAAAGAGGGAACACAAAATTCTCAATATAAAATACGCAGCGAAAAAGACAATTTAAAGTGGTTTTTAAAAAAAAATAAACGACAAGACTTGAAATTCTAGGAAGAAGTCCAACCCATGCCTCGCGTTACCCAACTCAGCGCTGCGCGCCCTAGTAGCAGCGCCACGAGCCCATGGTCCCACGCCGCGCACCGCTCTCACGCACTCCACCTGGCGCCGCGCACCCTCTCGGCGCCGCTCGCGTCAACTCGACACCATCGCGTCACGGGCACGGTCACAGCGCCGCGTGTCCCACGAACCCTGCCTCCGTGCAACACGTCCACACACACGCCCTCACCCGACGCCGCACAACCCGTGTGCCCTTGCAGGGTCGCGTGCCCCTGTGCGCCTGCGGTCATGCAACGCTCCCGAACATACCGCCACTCCCTTAGTGCCTCACCGCACACACCCCAATCTATTCCGTACCCTCTCGACTCCCCGACCTTTCTCCTGAAAATTCGGCAGAGTAATGCCTAAAAACAGGCTATCCCAAAATTTAAACCCTGCACACAGTTCACCAGAAACTAAAAATATCCATCCATCACACTATCTAGAGAATCTCCAATACAAAATCGAAGTTTAAAGACAACGACATCAACTACAAATGAAGAAAGTCCACAGTATAAAGCAATGTCATACTCTAACATATAAAAGTACACACGCGTCTCCAAAACACCACAAACGCTCTATACAATTCTGTACAACTGACGCCTATACGAATTCATCTGACCATAATAAATATACCGACACAAAACAACCCGAGTAAATCTCACCACCACCTACCATCTCCACGGGTCGGGTAACCCTAATAATCCACCGTCTGGTGCCTCGGTCGCGCACCGCCAACCGTTCTACACCTCAGGACTAGGCTCTCGGGGCTCACCAGTGACAATATCTGCACTTACACCATAGAACACACAACATAAGCCTAACGCTCAGTTAGCAATGCGATATGAAAGTAAAAGCCAACAATACAATCCTATCACATGCAGTCTTTACATTCACACTGATGTTGTCACATCTGTGATGCGTAGTGCAGCCGCACCAGGGTGAGAATGAACCTAGCGCCACCCTACAGCTTGGCACGTCGCCATCGTCCCGGACTCCCCAGCAACGAGGCCCACAAGCTACACACACGCATCACCACACAGCAACCACATCAGGGTGAGGGTGTACCTCGCGCCACATTATACACCCTGACACGTCGCCCCCGTCCCAGCCTCTCCAGCAACGGGGCCACAGTTGCCATACACACACATTTCGCAACAGCCTAGCCGACCCACTACTCGAGTGAAATCCGCGACTGGTGTTGCACCGGCTCACACACTAGCAGAATCTGCGGTACCACTGTCCATCATCCTCACCGTCGACACATACACGCCGCATGACTGCCCAACCGGCCCACTCCTCGAGCAAAATCTACGATTAGTTACACACCGGCCCATACACTAGCAGGATCTACGGAACCACCGCCACGCGTCTCATCATCATCTACTCAAAACATGCTCAAAACTATTTTCGTTCCTTTTTTAAAACATGATACATGTCAAACAATACACACACAAATCACAGTCAAACAACATAAATCCTAAAGTTTCACGGTGTAGGTCCGCCTGGGCAAAACACATGCATACACTACTTACCT
This sequence comes from Begonia peltatifolia, assembly GCA_022433055.1. NCBI lineage: Eukaryota > Viridiplantae > Streptophyta > Magnoliopsida > Cucurbitales > Begoniaceae > Begonia > Begonia peltatifolia. The sequence continues at coordinate 11,728,793 of CM039518.1, read as the reverse complement.
GGTATCCTAAGCTTACTCGACGCACAGCTTTGCCAAAACGCCTCAACCTAGACCATAAACAATCGTCCATCAGTCTTCACATCAAAATTCACTAAATACGCTAAAAATCACATTCTCAACTAAACCCATAAAATCCCATCTAAAACGAGTCACTAATTCGGTTAGGCCGAAAATCAGCCTAAACTTCGGACGTGCATAACTTTTGCGTCCGTTATAGGAATTGAGCGATTCAAGAGGCTACTTGTTCCCTTAGGAACCCAGTTTAACATACTAAAATGAATTTTAAAACGATAAACTACAACTAGGTGAAAAACATTGAAAACCGAATCTGCCCTTCACTCAATAATTCTACATTTTCTTTTCCTTCAACCAAAACTCACTCAAAATTCGCCTTACGCAGTAAAATCAGCAACGCTAATATCACGCGTCACAATTCCGCTAAAATGCTCAATAATTTGACTCAGTCGAAAATTCAACATAAACTTTCGACGCGCATAACTTTTGCGTCGGACATCGGAATCGAACGATTCCAGCGGCCAAACGTTCCATTAATAACCTAATTTAACATACCAAAACAGAATTTAAAACGATCAACCGAAGCTAGGCCAAAACGGACAAAACAGAATCTGTTTTTACACAAAAAAAATTTGAATTTCGATATCAACCCGATTCCCGCCAATCTATCACATTCTAGCTCACCAACACATATGATAGCAGAATGGACGGTTCCCAATTAGGAAACCGAAAATGGCAGCACAATTACTCTCGGTTCTCAACATTTCTCATCCAACCTCCCCCACATTTCAACCACAAACCGCCCCCTACACCAAGCCAAACCTCAGAGAACCTGAAGGAATCGAGCCCTCACGCTCGGTCGACAAAAAACCGTAACAGAGGAGAAGCTTACCGTCGATTTTGAGGTCAGGAAAACCCACTCACGCCAGAGTTTCTGCCTCGTCAGAACCGTCTAGCTTGTCAGCACCTCTCCCTTAATGGTTGGTCGTCGGCAGCTCGCTCTCCCGATCGCTTTTTCGCTCTTTGTCGCTCTCTCGAGCTCCCTCGCGAACGACGGCCGAATGGCTTCTCTCCGAAGCTATTCAGTTGTTTATTTTATTTATTTTTTCTTTCTTTTATATTTTTTTTAAATTAACAAAACAAATTACTGAAACGCTCTCTCGTATATAACCGTCTGGAACTTCATTAAATTCACGTCTTCCCGACTTTAAAAATTTTGAAAATCGTCACTAAATTTAGATTTTGAGTTTTATAAATTAATTTACCCGTTAAAATATTTCTCGAAATTCCAACCAAGATTTAATTAAAAATTTTGAAAATTAGATCTAAAATCTGAAATTTTTCGGGTTATTACAGTAATGTTCTTCATCTTCATTTTGATGGTCGAGATTGAGTTGCACAACTTGATCCAATGGCTAAGGGCTGTCATGTCATCAATCTAAGACTTTGTTCAATAAGGGAAACTCCAACATAATATCTTCATTTGGCAGCAAAGTGATTGACCAAAAGGGGTAATGGTCCCCACTTAACTTTGGCGCCTCACTTTGGCAATTTTCTTCATGGCCGAGCACTCCTTGCATACAAGCCATGCAAATGTGAGTTGAACCACTCCAAGCCATTATCTATCCTAACATACATCTAACCCTAATGCCTAATGCATGCATGCATGAATAAAATTACAATAAAGTCAATGTTTGCTAACAAAAATACAAGCGTGGCTAATGTTTGCAAAAACATGAAAACTTAAATTATTTGGTTACAAGGTGATTTTAGGGAAGACAAATTCCCTCTTCATGAGCTTCTAACCTTGGGTCCCAAGTTAGCATGTTCATTGGTTGCTCCAAGTCTCTTGTGCTCAGCTCTCAATCCAAATCTTTAAAAAGTTCATCAAAATCATCATCACCTGCAAATGAATATAACTTGTTAGTGAATATATTTGATAATGCTTGAGTCTTGGTTTGTGATCGAATGATGGTTCTCTGAGGCATATTACCTTTGGTTTTGGAGGTCTCATCACCTGAAGGTGCCATTATTGCCTCTCGGGCCAGCAGGTAAATCTTCTCACCTGATTTTCGTCCCATTTGGACATATTTTCTAAGAGCTATAATACTGGAATTTGGGGTGTTCTCGATTAAACCTGAGATCACCAAACCTTTGCACATTTTCCTGGGTTTGCTTGACATTTACAGAATCGGTTGTGCATCAATGGTTCTCCAAAGAATCTGCTCTTGGCTATCATCATCTTCATTAGTGAGAGCCAACATATCATCTTCATTTTCTATTTCATTAGAACCTTCCCTTATCACCATTACTCATTTGTATGGACATTGAGACCAATGTAGTCAAATCGAGGCATTTGATTCCCACTAAGTCCTTCTCTTCACTTCCCTGATTGGCAACACCTTTCAAAGGATTGGGCTTCTTTTCACTTTTGGCTTGGGACTTGTACAAATTTGAGGGCTTCGGGTTTGGCTGAGAATTGTACAAATTAGGTGACCACTTGTACAAATCTCTTTCTCATTAATTTTGTCATCATCCTCCTAGTCAGAATCTCGCTATCCCCATCTCGCGAGCTTTAAGATTCTTCCACCACAAGTCAGCATAATCTATAAATTCTAAAAAGCCCATTTGGATTTTTTCTATCTTTGAATAGTTGTAATAGTCAAAACTTTTTTACACCTTTTCCAACAAATCTAAGAAATTATCATTTGTTGGAATCCTTAAAACAAATGATTGATGGTTTCAAATTCTTCAACACATCAACAGGGTTGTTGTGGATCCTTGGACGAAACAACTCTTTGTAATTGCTGTCCTTTTCCAACTCTTCTAATGTGACTTCTCATTCTTGTCTCCTTCCACCAACACCAAATTGTCCCGTTGCCTAGGTGTTTGAGGCACCCTCACATTTTGATTTGAAATATCTTTGACTAGTTGAACCAAATTTACCATAGATTGAAGTTCTTCAATTTGATCTAGAACATTAGACTCACTTTCCTATGAGGAGGTTGCGTGGTTTATTGGCTAGTGCCTTCACGATTTTGTGCAGTATTGGCTCTGCTTCTTGTCATCATTTTAGAAAGAAAAGAACAATCTATAAAGGAGGAATATAGGCCTGAAATGTACTTTGATACCAAATGACGTGTAACCAAAATGAAGTTTACAATTTTCTAGGGTCAATAGGGTTCTTAGTAGATTTTACGGTCAGCTTGTGGATGTGATATCTTCATCAAATGGAATTTTCTTTATGTGCTTTTTGGACAGTAACACTTCCAATATGTGAGGAAAAGATCGCCAACATTTTAGGGCAAAAGAATCATGAACAGGAAAGAAACAAAAATGTGCAAGTTGGTCTGGAATGTCGTGTTACCACCACCTCCGACTCAAAGGTCAATCTTCTAAGAAGAAAGCACTCCAATTTGATGTCTTGAGAGTTTTCCAACCTTGTTAAGACTTCACCTCACATGAAAAGAGATGAGAATATTGCAATAGGAAAGATGGCTCAATCAACACTCAAAAAATCGAACTACTCAAGGCACACTCAATGAACCGTCAGCAATCCGAGTAGAAATCAGGATTCCAACAACTAAAGTATATGGAATGTTCTTCATTTACTCATAGGGCTATTGATTGATCTCTTTCTATCCTTTCTCTTGAACTTTCTAGTTGTTCTTTATGCAACTTAGGTACCTTTAACTCTCTTACATTCCTTAATACAATAGCCTCACAAGGTTCCTTATCTGACCTTTGTGATACTCTGTGTCAATCGGTAGGGTTTCTATCATCCCTTTATTCACTGTCTGGGCGAGATGACCGATTTGTGTCTCTAAATTTTTGTTGATTGCAGCTTGATTATGAAACTTTAATTATGTTTTGTCCATTTCTCATCGATGCTTGCCTCAATTGATTGCTCAAGTTTTGCTAGATGATCGGTTGTCACTTGCTTTGATTGTTGCTCAATATGTTGCTCTCCTTGCATTATTAATCCTTCTTTGATGAGTTGTTACCTACACTCAATGCTTTAACATTGCTTTCAAGCATCGCTATTTTTGCATTCAATGTTATCATCTCATCTGTTTCATGCATTCTTACTGTTCTTTTTGTTACATAGCTTCTGTCAGTGGGCCATTAGTAGTTGTTGCGTGCCATTCTTTCTATTACCTCATATGCATGATTGTACAATTTACACAGAAATATACCATTTACTACAGCATCCAAGATTGACCTAATATGTCCATTTAAACCATTGTAAAAAGTTTCAAGCAGAATCCAGAAAGGTATACCATGGCATTGTCTTAACAGTTCCTTAAATCTATCCCAAGTTTCATAAAGTGACTCCCCTTTCCTTTGTAGAAAACTCGTAATATCATGGTGCAACTTAGCATTTCTCGTCGGTAGGTGCTACTTCATAACAAACTTCTTAGCTAGGTCTCCCCATAAAGTAATAGAATTAGATGACAAAGAATTTACTGACTCACGTGTATGATCTTATTAAGAAAATAGAAAGAGTTTTAATCTAAGAGCTTTTCCAGATACAATGGAGAAGTGAAATGCATCGCTCACTTCTTTAAAGACTTTCAAGTGGCTGTATAGATTTTTGGTCGCTATACCGCTAAATTGTCCCATACTATTCAACATTTGATACATTACCAGTTTCATCTTGAATTGGATATTATTTAACTCTCGTCTTATAATCCCCAGTCTTAAGTCGTCCAATGTTGGAATAGCAAAATCTTGGATAGGTCTATCTCGTTCGTCTATGACTAGAATGATATTTTCTCGTAGTCGGACATATTTTCTTCTTCTATGAATTGTTGATTCCCTTGCCCTTGCTGCCTTCATCGTGCCCAAAATGTAAGCTCAATTTGCTGATCAAATACACTATATTCTGATTGTATTCATGAAGAATAATCTTTGAAACGAGGAAGGAAAAAATTTCGTGAAATTTTTTTAAAGCGCAAAACAATAAAAATCTATCTCTTGTCTCCGGTAACGGCGCCAAAAATTTGTAGACAAAATATACACGCAAGTATACGTATAACGCACAAGTAATAAAGAGTAAGTGTCGATCCCACGAGAACAATGTAGATTTAGTTGATTTACACAATAAACAAATATATACAAATTTATAATTGAGAATAAAATAAATGAATTTAATATAATTAAATATCATATAATTGAATGAAATAAATTGAAATGGAATTCAAATTGATTAAATAGTTGATTAAGGTCGATTTCTCCATACATGAATTTTACCACACATTTTGTAGCATCTCTACAGCATCTCCTTCAACAGCGAGATTTTACTTAGATTTTAGAGTTTCACCGAATTGCCTACATTCATACCTCTATAAGTTCTTTCGCTATTATTGGAAACAAAATAATATTGGCACGATATTATAAATTTAATCTCAATGCCACATGAATCGAATTAAAAACATGTAAAACCCTAATTCACATAAATTTATATGCATCTTAAGAATTTAACTATCCACTGATAAAATAAATATGTATGTTATACGTTGCCTCTCGACACAAGTCTAACTACAACCATATAACAACATAAAAATTTATTCAAAAGAAAAATGTACAGCAATACTAAACATTTATAGTAAAATACATATGGATACTCTCTCTTAACTAACTAAAAGAGAATTAGTTTATGTTCGTCATGTTAAAACGCAGAAAAATCGTAAAAATCAAAATGATAAAAATAAAGAAGAGAATAAAGAAGAATTCACCCCTCCTCGTCCAATTATCTCTCTTCGTCCTGCTCCTCTTCTTCCATCTTCTTCTCTTTAGTATCCTACTTTATTTGAATTTCCTTAATTTCCTCCACCAAATCCCCTTTTTTCTCTTTATATATGATTTTATCATTTTTCAATAATTTTCTTTAGATTTTCTTTTAGTTGTCTTTTTCTTCTCAATATGTTACTAAAAATAAATGTTGCACAATTATGTAATAAATCATTCTTAAATTCAAAGAAGTAACTTGAAATTAATAAAAACCTAAAAGCTATTTTTACGTCCATGTTGCAGCATTTGTACGAATTTGCATGGATATTACTTAAGAACCGAACAACTTTAATGCATCTTAAAATTTAAAGAATTTCGAAAGAAGAAACTCAAGAGAAGAAGAAAACTGATAGAAAATAAAAATAACAGCTTGAAACTAAGAGTCTTTGGTCCGATATCAAATGATGAGAACCAGAAATATATAAAATATGATAACCTTAAAATATCAAAAACTAAAAAAAAATACAAATAAGAAAGTTTTGTGTGCAGATAGCTACGCTGACCGCGTGGCACGTGCGTTCACCTGCGCTACAATCGCGCCTTCCCCATGCTGCATAGCGTACTTCTGATTGCGCTCTACTTTTGTCTCGCGCGCCTGCTTCTTTGTTGTCGTGTGCCCAACACCGCTATGTCTCACTCGTGCGCACTTATGCCTGCCTCCATCAACTTGTTGCATGCCCAGTCGCTCCTCCAGCGCTTCTAGCCCCTTGATGCATGTATTTATTCATATTTTTTACTTAGTTGACTTACAAATTGCACTCAAAAAATCTTTTTGGCTTTTATATGTAATATTTGACTTAAAAACTATTATTTTACACTTTCAAAGGTATCCTTCCTTTAATGAATTCAAACTTGTTTTTGAAAAATTTTTGATTGAAAATTTAATTTTTTATCTTCCTTGGTTCGTATCAAGCATTCATTTAAAATACATTGTTTCATACAAATACGAACACGCATAGCATTATAAGTGATATCATTTTGTAAATCAATAGAGAAAAGACCATTGACAATATACCATTTCTAATAAGATCAAATTTATAAAATAAACAAAATTTATTTATGAAAAATTAAAGAAAAAACTCAAAAGTACAAGTCATGAAAATAAAATTAAGTTAAGAGAAAACTAGGAACGGTCAAGGACTAAACTGCTTGTTCCAACATCTTCTACATGGTAATGCATATTGCTTCTGAAACAAGTTACGAATCTTGTGCCAGTTGAAAAATTACGCATGCCATTTAAAAATTGTAAAATTTTCATAGGCTAATTATACTCTTATTGGACTTGAAAAAAAAATAAAAAAGAAAGAAGCTAGCGAACATTTATCCCAACTTTTTAAATTTTGTAGCATGATAGTAGAAATCTTACCATTAAGGCCAAGGTGGTGGTAATATGTGACCATAATTTCAAAATCCCGATCATTCACTTGAAATCTTCAACATTAATTTTTAAAAAATAACCTATAAATTAAAAACATTTATAATTGCAACATTCCATTATAAAATACTAGTGAAAATTCGCTAATAATTTGTTAGTGTTTTAATTTAGATTTGAGCAGCCAATTATTTTATTATAAAATATTAGTGATAATTTACTAATAATTTATTTGTATTTTAATTTAGATTTAAGCAAACAAATATTTTATTATTTTCACAGCCAATTTTTTAAGTAATCGAATCTCATTTTTCAAGGCGAAATATATTTATTTTAAATAATCAATTTTATTATAATGGAAACAAAAGTAAAGTAAAGAGATATTTGAGTTAGAAAATAAGAAATAACAAAATACAGAAAAATGAAACTTCATTATGTTTTGCCGAGTAAATTCCACGCAATAAATAAAAAAGAAGAAGAAGAAGAAGCAACTTAGACGGAGAGAAAGTGGAGAGAGAGAGAGAGGGTCAAAGAGAAGCAAGAGTACCCGCTAAAAGCCCGCAGTTTTAACGGAAAGAGGTAATCCAACCAACCCCCAGTCTCTCTCCTCTCCCTCTCTCTACCTTAATATGTCAATTGTCTCTCTCTATATCACTGTGTTCATCCATCGCTATCTCGATTTCTCTTTTCAAAAACCTTAATCTCATCAAATATATTAAACCCATCATCCCCCCTTTTCTTTTTCTTTGCTTGGCTGCAAATCTGAAGCTGGTATTTACCTCGCTCTCCTCTGTGTTTGCCAAGTTAGATTAGAATCTCAGCCATTCATAAGGTGATACTTTTTTGTCCTTCTTTTTTTATCTTGTTATCTCTATTGCTTTGTGATTAAGTTTTTCTTCAGAAGTTACGATTTTGGTTTGCTTATAATTCGCCATTACTGTACATTGATGGATTCTTTTCCGATTTGTTTTCACAATAAATTTCGTTGACATGGTCAATAATTTTTTTCTTATGTGATGATGAGGATCTGCAGCTTAGTATTCTGATGACCTAGTTTTTGCACTTCAAAAAAGAAAAAATTAAGACATGCAATTGAATAGGCTCTCTTCTTATGTTCTTATATAATTTCCATCAAATGTGAAAAAGCAAAAATAGGTTATTTTTTAGATGATTTTGCAACTCTTTGGGGATTGAATTGTACATCTTATCTTGATAGTACATGTAGAATCTGTTCTCGGGATTTATCTTGATTTGATTTCTTTATGTTGATTCGGATGACTCAATACAAGAATTTGATATTGCAGGTAGAGTTGGTGCGTTAGGTTTTCACTATTATCTTATCACAGCTAATGGAACAGTTTAAATTGGCCGCAGCAACTCATTCTAAAGAGGTAGGATTTTAATTTTTTTCCTTCGTTCTTAGATTCAATGGTTACTTCTTTTGTTTATGAGCATTGAGTTTGATGATTGGAAATCTAATGCATGAGTTGACATATGGTACTAAATTTGATGATTTTTTGCGATTTTTGTTTGCTGGTTCTGGTCACTTTTACTTTAACTTTCTTCTTCATGGTTTGATTATTTGTTATTACTATGAAAATTCCACAGAAGCTTTTTACTTGGTTATCCACTCTGCTAGAACTGCAGTTTTCTTCATCTGAAAAAAAGAGAATTAGAAATTATGGTATAATCCGACAATAGTTTCTACAGATTGCGAGGAAAAAGAGGTGTAAGCTCGATTCATGAAAAATTGTGTTCAAGATTCATTTTGAATCCTGATAAATTTATTGTTGGCAACTAGTCCAGTATGTTCTCCTATTAGTGGGTGGGGGTTCCCATGTTGGACTCACATTTGATAGCGTCACCATGTTTGTCCTATTTTTTTTAAAAACATAATAATCTTTCAATGTGTTTGTGTTCATGTTGGTGGCGTTACCTGTTCTTCAATTGATCATTCTACTGTTCGTATAGCTTTAATCAATAGTATGTAAATCAATATTATTCTTTTGCGATGTATAGGATCATTCTGTAAAGGGCATTCAGACAATGGACCATTCTTCTGATTGCTCGAGGATTCCTCAACAACAGCAGGTTTGTGATGTTGTTGCATTCACGTTCAGAGTCACTGTGAAGCATAGTAGATAGCAATGAGCCTGAGAAGTACCAAGATTTCTAATAAGATTCATCTTCCCACTTTAAAGACGCTTTTTTAGGAGACTAAGTAAAATATAGTCGAATAGGATCTAAGGGCTGTATTTAGGAAGGTCTTTTTTTTTTCTATACTTGATCTCTATAAGTTTTATTTTAAGATGGAAAACTAGCACAGAATCTAGACACGGTGTATCAGGTCACTTTTAGGCCTGTTTGGCTATTGCTTATAGAACAAGAATAAATTGAAAACAGCTTACTGAAACATCATTTTAGAAGTGGCTTTTACAAAGTATATTTTTTTCGGAAAATAGTAAAAAATGTTTTTTGCTTTCTGTTGAGAAGAAACAAGTTTATGAAAATGTCTCGTTTCTTTTCTTTTTTGCAAAAAAAAATCTCCTGATATATAATCTTAGCTATTCGACTCCTTTGAGAGTTATCTTCAAATCACATTGTGCTAATGCACATTTACCATGATTTTCGTGTTTCAGATCTCAAGTAGATGGCTTCCAGATGAAGCATGCAGGCCTACCATTGGCGAAGCACCTGTATATTATCCGACTATTGAGGTACTCATTTTTTTAACTTAATGCCATCTTGGTGTTTTAATGGCAATTATTCAATAATTTCTTTTTACTTCAAAATAGATTTCTACCAATCTAAGAAATTGCAAAGAATAAGTTTTTTGAGGGTTATGCTACTATTAAGTAGTTACTCATCCTTATAATATTTTCATTCATTAGGAGTTTGAAGATACACTTGGTTACATAGCAAAGATTCGTGAGGAAGCAGAATCATATGGTATATGTCGGATTGTTCCACCATCTTCATGGAATCCACCATGCATTCTCAAGGAGAAAGCCATACGGGAAAATGCCACATTTTCTACACGGATTCAGCTAGTTGACTTGCTACAAAACAGGGAACCCATGAGAAAAAAAGGTAGAGGCAGAAAAAGAAAACGAAGAAAGCATTCAAGAATGGGAACGTCAAGGAGGCACACAAATCCTGGTTCTGATGCAAACATTTCATCTGAGATTGATGAAAAATTTGGATTCAACTCTGGGTCGGATTTTACTCTAGCTGATTTTCAGAGACATGCTGATTACTTTAAAAAGTGCTACTTTGGAATGAAAGAGGCAGAGGATGAAGTAGATGCCAGTGAAATTAAACCAAAGAAGAGATGGGAACCCTCTGTAGAGGACATTGAAGGCGAGTACTGGCGGATAGTTGAGAAACCAACGGATGAGGTTGAGGTAGGCAATGGTGCTTTCTTTCTTAATTATAATAATTGTTAACTGATCAGAAAAAATTGTGCTGAAAGAAAATAGTTGTGAAGAATAAGAAATTTGAAGAGTAGTTAATATAAAATCAAGTAAATGCTAGTTCTTTCTGATATGAAAGAAACATGGAAAAGAGATGAATCCTAAAATGTTTGGAAGTACAAGTCCATTATCTCTCGTAATTTCAACATGTAGTTATCATGTTATGTTTCAGGTATACTATGGAGCTGACTTGGAGACTGGAGTATTTGGAAGTGGGTTCCCCAAGGCATCATCTGTATCAACTGAAAGCAATTCAGATGAGTATATGACTTCTGGTTGGAATCTTAATAACTTTCCACGCTTGCCAGGTTCTGTATTGTGCTTTGAAGGAAGTGATATCTCGGGAGTTCTGGTCCCATGGCTCTATATTGGGATGTGCTTTTCATCATTTTGTTGGGTAAGTTGTTAGTGTTTACTGATTTCTTAGTCTGTTCTCGTGTAAAGTGCTTTGTTCTTATTTTAGTTTTAAATTATTGAGTCAACTAGAAGATTAATGCAATATTACGACATGGATCAGACTTAATTCAGGATACTTATGATTTGAAATTGATATTCTCCTGGAATCCTCTGGAAGATTAATGCAAGATGTCGACATTGATTGGATAATTATAATTTGTAGTGATATTCTCTTGGTCAAAAGTGACTGCAGGAGTAGACCGGCACAAGTTGAAAAAAAGCCAGCAAGATTTTTTTTTATTTACTTTGATGTTTGGTCTATGCCAAACTGGCGTTAACAACGTTTATGATAAGATTCTTGAGCATGAATAATTAGTTCACACTAATTTAATTAACTGCTTAGTTCCAAATAAAAAATATTTCAAATATCCACTTTACATTTCTGATTATTTTTTTTACTTTGATGTCTCATCTATGACAAACTGGCGGTGACAACGGTCATAAAAGGATTCTTAACCGTAAAAAAACAGTTCATACTTGTGTTAATGGAGTTCTTAGATCCAAATAGAAAAAATATTTCAAGCATCCACTTCACAGAGTGATAGTTGCCTTAAATTCAATGAAAGTATGCCGTTTTTAGACCTATACTAAAAGAGCAGGAGCACATAATGGAATTTAAACATTGAACTGTTGATTGTTAAATATCATTGGAAATATATGGACTACTCAAAGTTAGTTCCAACCTGAATATTCATTGAGATTATTTTCTGAAGCATTGTGTCAAAATGTTAAGTGCTCAATTATGGAGCCTATTTTTTCATATGATGTTGTACACAATTAATTATATCTTTTCTTCATCAAAAGTAGACTTGAGAATTATCTGGAGACAGACATAAAATAATTGCTTTATATCATTCTCTTTTTTTTATTATATTCATAAATGAAAGAAATTATGTCTTATCTCTTGTTTTTATGAATATCAACCAGCATGTTGAAGACCACCATCTTTACTCCTTAAACTATCTACACTTGGGTGACCCAAAAGTTTGGTATGGTGTTCCTGGAAGCCATGCTTCTATCTTAGAAACTACAATGAAGAAGCATTTGCCAGATTTGTTTGAAGAACAGCCAGATTTACTGCATGAGTTGGTGAGAAGTGATGCTGACACACTTTTCATTAGATTGGCCTTGATAAAAAAAAAAGCTAGTTTGATGCATATATTTTGTTAGCATCATTTGCCTTTAATAATAAATAGTATACAAGTATTTGTGTAACTGTAATTTGATTTAACTACATTTTTTTGATTGGTGTACTTCAGTTCTTCCCTGTGATACGGATGTGGATTTTCCAAAGATTTGATTTGAAAACTCATTGTTCTAAAATGTGGCGTGTGTATGTGTGCATTTCTAATCCCTTCTGAAGTCCCGCTGGTCATATTCTTATTTTTTCTGGGTCAGGTTACTCAGCTATCACCTTCAGTTCTCAAATCAGAAGGAGTGCCAGTATATCGTGCTGTTCAACATGCGAGGGAGTTTGTTCTGACATTTCCTAGGGCATATCATTCGGGATTCAATTGTGGTTTTAATTGTGCTGAGGCAGTGAATGTGGCACCTATTGATTGGTTGCTTCATGGTCAAAATGCAGTGGAGCTCTATAGCGAGCAGCGTCACAAGACATCAGTGTCCCATGACAAATTATTACTTGGTTCAGCTCAGGCAGCTGTTCAAGCTCTTCGGGAGATTTTTTTTCTTGGAAAGGAAACTCCTAGAACTTTTAGATGGAAATTTGTGTGTGGGAAAGATGGGGCCCTCACAAAGGCAGTGAAGGTACAACCTTTTCCAATCTTTTTCTCCATCTTATCCACGTGTAATACACTTGGTTTCAATGTTTCCAGATGATGTTACCTTTTTTTACTAGTTTTTTGTTTGCTAAATTAATGTGTTATAGGCCAGGATACAAATGGAGTCGGAGAGAATGGATTGCCTTCCAATTCATTTGAAGTTGAAAAAGATGGATAGAGAATTCGATTGGGAGGAGAGGGAATGCTTTTCTTGCTTTTACGACTTACACTTATCTGCGGTCAGCTGCAAGTGCTCTCCCTGTCGTTTTTCATGCCTTAAACATGCAAATAAATTTTGTTCTTGTGAAATAGATCAAAGATTTGTTCTCATTCGTTATAGTATAGAGGAACTTGATACACTTGTCGATGCCTTGGAAGGAGGATTAGAATCCATCAAACTATGGGCCACAGAGAACTGTCAAAAGATTTCTTCTTCCGTCAAAGAGGATTATCATGCAAATATGGAGTTAGAGAGAGAAACATGCAAATCTAAGTCAGACAACTCAGTAGAAAGATTTCTCATTTCCGAAGAAACAGAGAAGAAGATGAAAATAGATCTTAATTGTTGTTCATATAGTCATGTATCATCAGAAGTTGCGCAGTCAGAATTTCCAAACGGATTATCAAGTCTAAGTTCATTCCAGAAACCAAGTGGTAGTAGTAATGCAGTTATCAAATGTGAAAATGTAGACTTGGGAAAAGAAGATCAAATTGTAGACTTGAACAAAAGAGAAGGCTTTATCGATTTAAATCTTGATATTATGTGCATGGTTAAGGAAATTGGGTGTCTTGGCTCATCGGATGATAAAATAATTGAAAATAAAGTAGAGCAGATTCACTTGTCAGATGGTCGGCAAGATGCAAGTCCTTTTTCGGACAAAAATCATCCTTTGGGCTTGAGAGATTGTAGGAGACAAGATTTTGTTGGTAAGAAGCTGTTCGGGGCTGATGTTGGGTTTCCACTCATACATTCGAAATCAATACCTAGTAGTTTGTCAAAAATGAACGTTCAAGATTCCTTTGTACCAGAGGTAATAGACATTGGATCTGCCATGTTTGGAAACCTCTGGTGCAGTAGGCAGGCTATATTTCCAAAAGGTAAATTCATGCCAAAAACTAATTTCAATGATTGAATTACTTCAACTTAACACTTGTTATTTTAGTTGAGTGGTAATTCAACCGTTCATGTTGTTTGAATGAATGCAAAAAGCAAAATACATCGCCTTTTATTCTTATATTTTGATTTTTTTCTTTTATCCTTGCCAATTTTTCAGGATATAGAAGCCGTGTTAAATTCAAAAGTTTGCTTGATCCCATGGTTAGCGGCAGCTATATATCAGAAGTTCTTGATGCTGGGTTTCTGGGCCCTCTATTCAAGGTAGAGGTCCCTCTCCCGCCCACTTGTTAATTCGTAACCGGAAAGGCCATGTTAATAAGTTTGTTACTATCTTGTCAGGTTACATCTGAGCAATATCCAAGGGAGTCTTTTGCAAACGTCTCTGCTGATAAGTGCTGGGAAATGGTTGTGCAGAGAATAAACCAGGAAATCGATAGAAAGATGGGTCAATGTAAAAGACTCCATCCTTTGCAGCCATTGCAAAGAATCAATGGGCTTCAAATGTTTGGTTTTCTCTCCCCACATATTAGACAGGTATATACTCTTCTTCTTCCTTTTTTGGGTAAGAAACAAGTTGATATTGGAAAGCAGAATGGGAGGATGAGAATGGTTTTCCTTGAAGAAATTGCTTTCGATTTTAGGTTAAAAAAACCGAGCTATGCATTCAATCTGGACTTTCCCATAAAATTGCTTGAAACGATATTTAGAAATGAATTCTCTCCATGGGACGAAGATGGTCTGTTGCAATTATCTAAATGTGAGACATTGATGTCCAATCTCACGTGAAATAAGTCGACCACCAAGGAAATCTAACAGCATAGACGCAGTAGACTTGAGTCATTTTTTAGGTTGTTGGTTGACTTAGTTCATGGTATTAGAATTTAAATCAATTAACTAGATATTGTCTAGGACAGAAAGGAAAAGGGAGAAAACAAAAGAATTTTTTGTCTGATATAACGATATTTGAGTTCAAGTAATTTTATTTCAGGCAATAGAGGCGCTCGATCCAGATCATAGATGCTTGGAGTATTGGAATAACTGGCAGTGCAATGGTGATATAAAAGTTAATTTTCCATCGAGTCACTCTTCAGAAATTTCTAGAACAAATGCCTTTGATATCTTAAAAGGAAGCCTTTCTCTAGACGAAGAATTTCAATCCGTGCTAAGAAGGCTGGTAAATAACGCAAGTAGAAGAGACCTAAGCATAATGCATAGCTTTTTCAGCCATGAACATAGAGTTGAAGAATGGAGATTGGCTCTAACATCAGTGATTGAAGAAAAGCTAAAAGACTTGGATAGATAATTATTCTTTCTGATTAGAGGCAGATCCTTGTTTCTTCTTCATCTTAACCGATTCACTTGGATTCTTTCAGAAGATTCATAAATTCACAAGACATCCTGGATAGTGAGCGGCTTGATCTGAGGTATCGTGCTTGGCAGGTCAGCAGCATTGACAGTAGAAAATTTTGCTAATTTCGTCTCTCAATACAAATATATCTACTATTCAACTCACCATTTTAGTTTGCTTTATCTCAACCTTGGGATTTCTGCCATTGTTGGTGTCATGCATGAGGGGAGGCTGTAAAGGGTAATTTGAGGTTTTTTCTTTCTTTTTTTATTTTTTTTACTGGTGGGAAAAGTCAGGCATTTGTAGTCAGCTGACAATTAACTGTCTCAAAGTATATACGAGATTCAAAGCAATAGTTGAAAATGTTTTGATTGGATAATGTTTCTTTTGAAGATGAGGCTTAGTGGTTCAGTCCAACATCATAAGAACGGCTCTCTTTCTCTCTCTTAACAAAGATTGAGTGTGAGGTTTTGAAAAACATCATTAAAATTGTAGGTGTTAAAATGAGAGATTGAGGGAGAATGGGAGAGAATAAAACGAACAAACGTGTATGCAAGGAAACATGTATCTACCATGTCATATGAGGTATGAAGAGCTCTTTTGAGTTATTTTTTTACTCAACATTTGATAGACGTTCAATATAAAGCTTTTAATTGAAACGCAAAACATGCAATACATCGTTCAAGCCATAAAGTGATAAATACATATATCAGTGTTTTTTTTCTATACAGACAACCTGAAATCTAAAAGCAAATACTCGAGCCCAATTCACGGCGGAAGTTATATGATTAGACAAATTAGAATATGAAGAAGCGATAAATAGGAATTGATCCACTCATTATTCATCAAGCATGGTGTTAATTATTACCCAAAAAAAGGAAAGTATCAAGTGAGGTTATTTTCATCGAGAACTTCTTCTTCTTTGTCTTGAGAATTTATGTTTAGAGCACTTGCATCCCCTGTAGGAAGCTTTCTGGCAATCTTTATAATCTGCACTCACAAATATCATTTCTTCTCAGAAGCTATTCAACAAACATCACAATCAGATGCGACAGAATGTATTTTTCTTAGCAAGAAAAAACAAATGTAAAGTTCGACTTCAATGAAGAAATTATGCATAGATATGGTATGTTTTCTACCAAAAGAAACGTAATAAAAGGATCTATTTTCTATGATCAAGGACTTCCAAAACTATCAGATACTAATTGACGGGCAATACAAAACACGATAATGTACTTCTATTAAAAATACATATTTATATATAACTGACTATACATTAGGTATGGAATATCATCTTAGGATATTTGCGCATTAAATTTCATTTCATTGAAAGAAAGACAACTATTACTACATTCAAATCTAATCATTCTCCACAGTAGACTACGAAGCCTAATAATTGGAAAATTTAAAACTATGGCCAAGATAAATAAAATATTTTACCATGTGATCAAGATGAGAAACAGTGCTCGATTGAGCCAGGCGTTTGATTTGTTCAACATCGCCTTCTGTGTAAGCAGAGAGTAGCTTACTAGCACTGCAATACTGCTCGCTTCTTGTAAAAGCATCAATTCTACAATGAATCATGTATAGTTAGTCAGACTTACATTTAATTTTTGGAAAAATTATCAATACACTTTTACCATCAAAGTTTCACAATTTTGATTTAAGAAATGTAGGATATTTCATGTAGTACGTAATCTATATTTTGTGGTTTGTTATGATGAGAAATTATAACGTCTCCTGATACTTCTAGTATAATATTGTCTACATTGCACTTAAGACCGCATAGATTTGTTCTTGAGATCAGTCCCAAAACGCGTTGTACTAGAAAGAGAAGAAACTTAACTTATAAACCATGCATTTTTCACTCTCCCAATCAATGTGGAATTGTGCGCCCCCACTAGACAGAGTTGCGCGTCACAGGACTCTTTTTCCCTTCACATGGCGGACAGTCACAATCTCCTCACTTTCGGATTCCAACTTTCTCGTAGGCCACATTTTCGGTTGGGCAGTGGCTCTGATACCATTTGTGACGTCCTCTGGTGTTTCTAGTACAATATTGTTCGCTTTGGGCAGGAATCCGCACAGATTTGTTCTTGGGGTCAGCCCAAAAACGCGCTGTACTAAGTAAGAAAAAGAACTCAACTTACAAACTATACATTTTTCACTCTCAAGTAACGTGGGATTGTGCACTCCCACTGATATAGGTTGGACTTTACCGAATCTTCCTTACCTTCACATGGCGGACTGTCATAGAAATGCACTCTTCTTATCATTAAGATGAAATGAAAATTTGCACAGCTATTAGTCAAAAGGGAAGTTTCTTCACTACTTGACTAACTTGTTGGGTTCCAAGTGTTTAAAAAAATTATTATACACTAACTGTAGCCTTTAGTAGTTCACTGGAGTCTCTTGCCCTCCCTCTCTATTGTATATTATAATCCTTATTGATACAAATAGTTTCTTACTACAAAATTACACAAAAAAATATAAGTCAAAAGCTTTAGGAAAATCTTCAATATAAGATTTTAGCCAAAGATAGTACATCACCACACTATTACTACAAAAGCTCAACATAAAAAGGTGACAAAATTGTTTCTTCTACTTACTGAGAGCAGTCGTAATAGCACTTCTCTGCTTGCTTGAAGTCGTGAGCGTAAAGATAAACGATAATCGCACTAAGATATGCCTGAGATTATGAACATCATATCAAGGATAATCTTTCTTTGGACAAGAACAACAGGCAAAATAGTTTATGAAAATAGAAAATAATTTGAAGACCGTGAATTCCATAATTTAATTTTGTTCTGGACAAAAGAAAAATTTAGTTTTTGAAACTAGTCTTTCAGAAAGCATGGTACTTTTTATGAATCCTCTCTCAAACAATTTTCAAACGTACGAGTTGATATGTTTTCTAAAAATTATCTTAAGCAATTTTTGAAACATGCTTGGATATACGTGCTTCTCGTTTTCCTGTGATGTTTCCATATTTTGTGATATTCCATGTTTTGATAGTTTCATTATTTTCAAATGCTTTTTTTTTGGGATTAGTTAGAAGTTTATTGGGTTAGATATTCTCAAGTTATCGGTAACTTTAAATTTCTATATGTTGGCCTCTATAAATCAGCATCTAGGCCTATAGCGTTGAAATAAACTCTAATTTTTATTACAGAATACCAATATTGATTTTCTTCCAATTACTGACTCCCTTTGTCCATTTTCACGCTCTCTCCTCTCCCTATTTTCTACTGCTTTTCAATCTCTCTGTTCTAATCTTCCCAATCCAGTGATTTAAATTTCGCTTCCACTCCTTCATTAATGTGATGCACCAAGAAGGTTATTCGGTATATATTACACAAGGAGGAGAAAATGATTATACTGTGATAGTGGGAATGAGATTTCCATTTTGAGGGTATAAATAGGAAGGAATTACAGAGTCTTTTGTCAAACAATTTTATTACTAGTATTTTCTATTTCAAGTCGGAGGATTTTCTGGACTTGTTGGTTGGTTGTGGTTTTGTTCTTTTCCTTGTATTTGTGTTGTCCGGATTTGCAGGTATTGGATTTTGGCAGAATACAACTCAGGAGAGAAAACGCCACCCACCCTAATGTATTCTACACCCACCCTAATGTATTCTAAATATGTTAAACATAATCCTTACAAGGAAAAGTTTTCACCATATAGTGCGACAGAAAAGTGGAAATCAAACACTTAAAGAAAAATTAGCATTACTGTTTTTCATTTAACCTGTAAAGCATTAAGAGGGATGGTGAAGAGTTTTGATTGAGAAAAAATAAACAACATAAAGAGAATAAAATGAAAGACAGTTTAAAAAACTAGTCAAAAAATATTTTGAACCTTGCATTGACTGTGGGAAGCATTGCACTTATCTGCTGCCAATCCCAATCTCAAAAGGAGGGCTGCGGCATCTTCATACCTGTAGATTGTTAAAGCAGAGAGATACAACTTTTTTAATATACAGAAAACAAAATTTGTACTACAAGTATTTCTTTTCTTTTAGTCAAAACAAAATTTGTGCTTGGCCTCCAAATAATCAGAAAAATACAATCAAGGAAGCCATATTCCTTTCTAGTTAGGAAAACCAAGGAAAAGAAATAGATCCCAAAGCAGAAAAATTTCCATAACAAAGGAAATTTCTGAAGAGAAATTCTTTAAAAAATTCTGTACTTTATTTCCGTTAACTGAAACCAAAATAAAAAAATAGAAAAAAATAGCACAAGTGCTCCACACAGAGCAACATAAAACCCTCAAGCATACTATTGAATATAAAATAGTTTAACATCGTCAAGGGACAATAAATGTGATTTATTGACTATGAAATGTCTCTTCGGCATACACGCACCCTTACCGATACTTAATGAATAGATTTTAGAACTACATACAAGATAACGTTCACAATTTCTAATTCAGCCATTGGATCATGGCATGTGTCATCAAATCATGTGAGGTTTGAGTTACGCTTTCAGTTTTAAGATGATAATTGGTATTGCTTCCAGATATTTTGAAACGTACCTCTCAAGTTTTACGAGTACACTTGCAGCGTCTCTGTACAAGTCAAAGGCCATTTGTTCCCTGCCATCATCTTCGAGAGCAGTACAAGCGTCAGTGTACAATTTAATAGCTTCATCTGGGGCAGCATCTTCCAATGCACTGAAAAAGAAAATATTATCATAGATAGTTTTAACTAGTAGAAAAGAAGTGATTATATCATGGGCTGCATCCTTATTGGCATACAACCTTGGCTCCTTCCATTCATTCTATATAGTAAGGATAACAAGAAATGTTGACATTATAGACTAAAGATATTTTATTCAGCTCTTTTAAAAGCGCATTGATTACAATACTGATTAGATGGTGCCGAGAACTTTTTTTTTGCTATTACTCTTGGTTAGGGATGGACGCGGTTCGGAATTGAGCTCACGGTCCTAGAAATTCGAAACCAATACCTGGACCGAATCGTATAAATTTAGTTTTAAATGATTTAATAAAATTTTAAAAAAATTCAAAAAAATTTAAAAAACCAGCTTTTCACAGGAAATTTATAAAATATTTTTTAAAAATATGTAATTTTATAAAATATAAATTATTTAAAAAATATATGTAATTTTATAAAATATTTAAAATTAAAAAAAAATTGGAAAAAATGAGAAAAACTGGCTATGGGCCGTAATTTCAAGTAAGATAAACCACTTAATCCACAAATCGGTTCAGCCAATTTTGGACCCACAAACCACAGACCGGACTGTGGACCACGATTCTAAGGGTCTCAAAATTGTGGCCGGTTTCAAGGAAGTATACAACCGACCAGGAACCGGACTAGTTCCCCGGTTCTGCCCACCCCTACTTTTGGTTCCATCTCAAGTCCCAACCCAAGAGTCGGCCAAGATATCCTATTCAGATACATCATCTAACTGCAAAATATGAATCTACAAGATTTTCTAATACAAGCAAGAGATTTATTAAAATTATCTAATCAGTGTGTAGTTTTCAAGAACTTAAACCATATTTTTACCGTGCACCCTTTGCCAGAGCATCTGAAGCAGGTTGTGATCTTCCACACAAAATGTATAATTCGGATGCTCTTCTATAAAAATCTGCTACTTCGCCCCAATTTCCCAATTCCTTTGCTAAAGCCGCAGCAGATTCCATGTCCTTGGCAGCATCCCATGGTCTAATTCGCTAGTTCAGGACACAACATAAAAGGAGATAAATTGAAAAGAAACAGGTCTATAAAAAATCATACAATATTATGTAGTCAAGTAAACCAGGATACGAGGATATCATCTCTTGGCCTTTAGAAGCTTTTTCAAATGCAATCTTTGCCTTTTCATATTGGTTTCTAACCCTGTATCCATTGGCTAGAGAAGCAAGGCGTTTGAGTATAAATCCACATCAGAAAACATATTGATGTTGACACTAAGCACTTTATTTTATTTTTTCACAAACATTAGATGTCCTGTTGTAAATATTTACGCAAACATTTAGAAAGTACAAATGTAAAATAGCATGCCTGCTTGCTCATAAAGTACAGTAGCATTCTGCCAATCAGCACTCCATCTTGTTATACTGAGTTTTGTCCTGTAAATTTTCCATTGCAAGAGAAAAATAAAAATAAAAAGAAATACCGAAGTATCTCACAAGAGAAAATGTAAAAATTTGCAAAACTTTGGACTATAAAAACCCATATGACGAACTCTTGTATCATTCACCTTTTTCGTTTTTGGGCTAGATTTCTGATAAGCCCCCAAGTGAGGTATACCTATGGAAGGAAGAAAGATGTTAAGGGCAAGAATGTCTCCGAGGCATTGGAGGAGCTTCAGGGATAGATTAGGAATTACATTTAGTAAAGTACTCTTAAAGTGGGGGGAAGAAAAAGAAGGGAAGTTAGTTTGGGGAGTTGGGGTGTTCTTTCAGCGTAAAAAGGTGTGGGAGGCAAGGTAGGAGGTAGGAAAAAATCTAGAGGGGAAAGGGAGATGGCAGACTCTCAAATTCCTGGTCTCAGCAGTGATTTGAGATTCTGCATGTTCGGTAAGCAGGGAGGATTGGATAACAACTTCATGGTTCACTCTCGTGTCAATAAGTTTTAGGCCTCAGTTTTTTTCTTTGTTTACATCACCTTGGGATAGTTGTGGTGTTTCGCAGAGGTGTATGGCCTCAATTAATATTTTCTACAGAATGACAATTATTAAAATATATAAACGGACGAAGGGCGAGAGGGGTACAAGCAGGTGGAGGCAATTAATACGACTTGAGTAGTCCAGCTATAGCATTTAATGTGAGTTCAATTGTAGCAGTTATTGCAAAGCACGGTTATTGTAAGCATAACTGTCTGACAAAAAAATTAATAACGAAGGGGAATCTATAAGAAGAGTCAGCAAACTGTTGAGAGGAGTTTCTTTTTGGAAAGAGTTGGAGTGTGAGATTGTGAGTCTTGGGAGAAAGTGTGAACTAGTGTTCTACTATCAAAATTGAAAGGAAATGAGCCTTCGAGTAGTGCAAATAACGAAAGATAACGAAAGACAAGAATTTAGATGGGAAAATCAAACGGCAGAGTTAAATCGAGGTGCTCATCTTCCTTAGAAGTAAGACCCACCAATCTTCATGAGTAATGAACTAGAGGCTTGGGTTTTCCGAGCAGAATGCTCTTTTAGTATTGATCGCTTGACAGAGATTGAGAAATTGGAAGCTACAATAGTCTCTTTCAAAGGTCCTGCCCTAGCCTAGTTTCAGTGGGAAGACAACGGGCAACCATTGTATTCATGGCTTGATTCAAAGAGGATGCTTGTAGATCGATTTCACCATGGCAGAGAAGGTAACCATTGTGATCGTTTATAGTTCTTGCATCAAACATGAACGATTGAGGAATTCAGAACTCAATTTGAGACACTGATATCACACCTTCCCCATGTTCCAAAAGAACTCATTAGTGCGTTCTTTCAAGGGTTAAAGAATAATATTAAAGGTGATGCTCGGATGATTAGACCTTTGGACTTACGAGAATTGATGGAATTCACTCAGCTAGTGGAAGATAAGAATTTTCTTATACAACCATCCAGAGTAATTTATTGTCGATAAAGGGATGAGTTCTGGGAGTAAAGTAAGTTCATCAAATTACAGGATTCCAAGAACTAACTCTAATGATATAGAAAACTGAGATTCCGATGAGACAACTGGGAAATGCAACAGCGTTGTGCAAAGGGTCTCCGTTATAGGTGTGATGAACGATATTCAACTGGCCATCAATGTAAAAATAAAATGTTGCCTCCTGAAAGAGGGCATGAGCATACACTTATTTTGAAGAAAGGTATGTTTATTCAAGCAGTTTTGAGCATATACTCCGATGTTATGAGCATGCCTAGTGGTTTGCCTCCTGAAAGAGGACATGAGCACGCAATATCTTGAAGGAAGGTATGTCTCCAATTAACGTTCAACGTTGCCAATATCCACAAGTTCAAAGATGAAATAGAGAAGCTGCTTCGACAAATGTTAGTGGCGGGTATAATACAAGCGAGCACCAATCCATTTTCTAGTCCAATAGTTTTGGTTAAAAAATGTGAGTTGGCATTTTTGCGTCGATTATAGAACGCTAAACAAGGAGACTATCATTGACAAATTTCACATTTCCCTAATTGATGAACTCCTCAATGAATTACATGGTGCAAAGTGGTTTACTAAGTTGGATTCAAAGGCAAGTTATCATCCAATTAGAGTTTGCTCTCAAGATGTGCCAAAAACCACTTTTAGTGAGGGACATAATTAGTTTTTAGTAATGCCCTTCAATTTAACTAATACACCCACCAGTAACCTTCCAATCTGTAATGAATCAAGCATAAAAACAATAAAGAGTGACAGGAACCAATTCGGTTATGTTTTCATTCATCTGGAATCTAGGCCCTTCTTCATCATTTTTATTATTCAAGAGTTGGAAGGGTAGAGACCTTTGGTGCACGAAGGTTTGCATGTTTTGCGCATATATAAGCTCTTTGTGAATGAAAAGAAATGCATTTTTGCAACTAAACAGTTAGAATATTTGGGACATATTGTGTCGGTTGATGACAAATTCAGAGTAATTAAAACCATGAAGGGATGTCCGACACCCAAAAATATTAAAGAGCTGAGTGGATTCTTAGGACTTGTGCATTACTGGCTAAAGTTCGATAAGAATTATGACTTTATAGACATTTATATCATAAATTAATATTAATTATTAGATTATAATTATAAATAATTTGAAACATATATTCCTTCTTTAAATGGACGTAATTAACGTAATTGCTGATTTTCAGCAATGAATGTAAATTCTATTTTTTCAATACAAGGACAACAACTCTCACAAGGAGAGTCATTCAATTCAATTCAAATTTTGACATGGTATTAGAGCCTCTTTGACTAAATTCGTTCCTTCCTTTTTTGATATTTTGGTGTCTTGGTTTGGATCATATTGTTGGGACAGCTTATTCCTCGGTTGTATTGTGGTTAATTTGGTTGAGTTTCTGAAATTATTGTATGCAAATATTTTGTTTTTTTGGCTGTAAAGGGATAACAGAGAATTTTCTCTAGAAGTTTGTCTCTGATTAGTCGACTTCGTTGACGGTAGAGAATATTTTTTTGGATGTTTTCGTCTGTGCTTGATCGGCTGGTGTTTTCGTCTTTGCTCGTGGTGCTGTCATGGTTTTCTAACCATCAATGCTTCTTCGGCTTATCGTTTCATCTCGACCTTCGCTGTTTTTAACAATATTTTTTTTTTATCTCGGCTTCGTCTCAGCTCTGTTCTCCTCTATCGGCACATTCTTGGTGATTGGTTTCAATATTTTTTCAACTATTCTACATGCTAATTAGAAGAAAATAAATGTCTTTCATTTCATTCAAATAGAAGTTGTGCTAAAAATTGTTTTAATTTGATTCAGAGTGAAGTGGGGCATTACTCTTATCATATCTCATGCCCATTATAAATATTTATTCGCTCTAAATCTAGGTATTTTCTATTTTTAAAAAATTCTTAATCTATGATAAAACTCAATTCTCTACTGCTAGCAAAATAATACGATCAGATTAAGGTGGTGAATATATGTCCAATGAATTTCAAGGTTTTCTATAACAAAAAAGAATCATTTCTCAAAGTTCTTATCTTATACACCTCAACAAAATGGTCATGAAACAAAAAAATTGTCATCTATTAAAAGTTGCTAGAATCTTATTAGTTAAATCTTTTGTTGCAACCAAATTTTGGATAGAAGCCTTATCTAAGGCATTTTATTTAATTAACAGATTGTCTTCGAATATCTTAGATTTTGAATCTCCGTATTATTTTCTTCATCATATCCATCATAATTATCTTGATATACTTTTGGTTGTCTGTTCATTTATCATCTCATAAACGCGATAAACTTTTTGCTCAATATATTAAATACGCATTTATCAAATATAGCATTTCGCAAAAAGACTATGTTTGTTATGATTATTCATCTAACAAATTTCGTGTGTCTCGACATGTTGTTTTTTAAAACCAATATTTCTTTCCTACTCATGCTGAATTGGTAATACACTTGTTTGCTCTTCCTCAATTTGATGAATTAAGTACAACTCCTATTCGATTCAAACCTGGATTTGTGTATGAACGACAACGTCCAACTTTGTCACTTCCTGAGACCGACTTGCCCTCTGATCCTACTCATAATGCTCCTCTAATGACTCATCCTACTATAGACATCATTACTCGTCGCTCTTCCAAAATTAGTAATATTCTTGATCGGTATGATTTCTCTCACATATCTCTTCATACTACTTTGTCTTCAATTTCCATTCTCTCGTGTTATTCAAAAGCCGTGAAACATGACTGTTGGCATAAAGCAATGGCTGAAGAACTTAAAGCACTTAAAGATAATCAAACATGGGATGTTGTTACTTGTCCTTCTAATGTTAAGACAATTGGTTGTAAATGGATTAACTCGATCAAGCTTCGTTCTGATGGTTCTCTTGATCGTTTTAAAGTTCGATTGGTTGTTCTTGGTAACGAAGAAGACTATGGAGTTAACTATGAAGAAACTTTGGCTCTAGTTGCTAAAATGACACTACAGTATGGACTATAATTTCTATTGCTGTCTGACAAGGTTGGCCTCCTTATCAAATGGATGTCAAAAATGTATTTCTTTGTAGTGACATCAAAGAGGAAATCTACATGGTTTTGCCTCTTGGCATGTTTTCATAGTCTTCTTCGAAAATATGTAAGTTGAAGTGATCTTCATATGGATTGAAACATGCTCCTCGGGCTTGGTTAGATAAATTTCAAACACTTTGGTTAATTTTTCCTTTCAAGCAAAGTCAATATGATTCAACTTTATTTCTATGCAAGACATCTACAAGTGATGCAATTCTTCTCGTTTATATATTGTCCTCACTGAGACGGATTCAACTTTGATTCTTCATTTGAAACATTATCTCTAGACCTCTCACTTATTTCTTGGGGTTGGAAGTTAATACTACTTTTTCCAGTATTTTCTTAAGTCAATATAAATCTACACAATATTTAATTACTTTAACAAGTCTTCAAGATGCTTCATCTTCTGATACTCTATTGAAGTTAACACATAATATTATAACGAGGAGGGTAATCTTCTTTCTGATCCTATTGCCAATCCCCAATTAGTAAGTAGATTAAATTATTTAATTATTACGCAGCCTGATATATCTTTCGTTGTTCAGCAAATTGGTCAATTTACGCAGAATCTCCCATCTACATTTAGCTGTTGTTCATCGTATTATTAGATATCTTCGAGGGACATCAAGTCACGTTACTCATCTCATTCTCCAATTCATCTTGTTGCTTATAGCAATGCTGA
Source organism: Begonia peltatifolia (assembly GCA_022433055.1). Lineage (NCBI taxonomy): Eukaryota > Viridiplantae > Streptophyta > Magnoliopsida > Cucurbitales > Begoniaceae > Begonia > Begonia peltatifolia. The sequence continues at coordinate 11,702,077 of CM039518.1, read as the reverse complement.
TTGGGCGGGTTGTCCTGATACTCGACTGTCATAAATTGGTATATGTTTCTTGGCAGATCTTTAATTTCGTGGAAAAGTAAGAAACAAGATCGAGTCTTTAAATCTTCAATTGAATCAGAATACTGTGCAATGTCTGCTGCATGTTCTGAGATTATCTCTCTTTGTGGAATTCTATTTGGACTTAGTTTTCCACCATATGCATCCACTGAGCTCCATGTTGACAATACTAGTGTCATTCAAATCGTTGTTAATCCTATTTACCATGAGGGCACCAAGCATATTGAAGTAAATTGTCACTTTATACAACAAGTCTTTGACAATGACATTATATCTCTTCCTCTCATTTTCGTTGATATGCAAATAGCTGAAATATTCACAAAATCATGCTACGAAAATGTCATCAATTTCTTGTTAGCAAATTGATGCTTCTCGATCGACTGATATTAATTTTAGGGGAGATAACAGTTATATCATAAATTAATGTTAATTATTGTATTATAATTGTAATTAATTTAAAATCTATAGTTTTTTTAGATGAAGAGTAATTGCTGATTTTTAACAATGAATGTAAATTTTATTTTTTCTATACAAGAACGACAACTCTCACATGGAGAGTCATTCAATTCAATTCAAATTTTGACACTTATTGCTGCTCCATTAGTAGTAGGGCAGTTCAAGAAAGCTCGATTTAATTGGGGAGTTGATGCAGAAAATTCTTTTCAAGAATTAAATTAGCTTTGCTGGATTTTAGCAACACTTTTGTAGTTGAAACGGATGCATTGGGGTATGAATTAGGCCCTGTATTGATATGCAGGATCAGTGGCTGATTGCATTGTACAGTGAGAAACTCTCGAAACAAGGCAGACTTAAATCTGTGTAGGAAAAAGAGCTTATGGCTATCACTTTGGCAATTCAAAAGTGGCGGCCCTATTGGTTAGGGAGCCATTTTATTGTACAAACTGATTAACTCAAATTTAAAAGTTCATGTCGGAAAAGAGAGAGAATGAATTGATGTAGCTTAGTTTTGTAGGGTGTTTTCTGACTCTTTGACATTGTTTCTATGCTTGTGGATAAATTCGGCTACTTAGTTGATTTCTATTTTCACTGAATATTTTGTAATGGATTTCAATGTTCATCAAATCCAATCGTCCGAGTCTCTATCATGGAACAAGGACATTTCCAGACTCTATTTTGATATCTCCTGGGAAACCTCCATCTTTGTTCCCCACGTTCTTTGGGTCTCGGTTTGCTATAGGATCTGAGTGGCTTGATTGACCTTCAACAAACTCATCTTCCATGATCTTCTGTTTTCCTTCTGTGGGCCGTGAAGAATGAGATTCCATGTTGGGTATCTTTAACATGACATCAAGCTTGTCTAAAATGACAACCAGCCTTTGCTCCAGTATAAAAATATTCAATCTGGCTTCCATGACGAGTATCATCAATAATTTACCCCAAGACTGGCTTATCTCCACTCTAATTGGACCCAATTACTAGTGCACTTTCATACTAGACACTGATAGAGCCTATAACCAGCAGTTTAAAGAAAATGTATTGAAGAACAAAGAGATCAGTGGAGATATATTGAAGAAGAAAGAAAACCACAAACTGATGAGAATATGAGAGGCTCAATTATCTCCTAATCTTATTTCCATAAAACTTCCCAGATGATGGATAAAAATTCCTAAAATATTACTTTCCAATTGTATATGAAATCTACTAATGATATTGAGCTGTCCACCTCAGCAAAACTATCAAAAAGTGACAGATCAGCCCCTTGTTTCCCTCAAGTGACAGAACAGCCCCCTGTTTCCAATTTAGCCCGTCCTCTCCCCCATTGTTGGCTTGGGTTGTTTCGAACACATGAAATGTATTGGGGGCGCAGCAGGCACTTCTCATCTGCTCTTCCATCAACTCATACCTCTCATCCATCTTTTACTCAGCCATTGAACACCCTAATATCAATTGATAGGATCCTCGCAATCCTTAAAACACTGACTAATCACTAAAACAATGAATCGAAAAATCAACAATTATAATATGCCTTTAATTGATTGAAGGAACCACAGTTACAAAAAATGTAAAGACAAGCATTTGAGAGGTCCCTAATTCCTTCCACAAATTTTCTCCTCAGTACTCAAAATAATTTGAATATCTAATGCACCTCATAATAATAACAAAATACTACATTATATTGTACGATTACAACAAACTAGCCTTCGCTCTCCTTTGTTGTCAAACTATTCATCTATGTTCCTTGCATAAGTTAGCCCTATGAGAGGTCTACCAAAAGCTTGGATGCCAGAATTTTGCTGATGTTGAGGAGAATAAAGTCTGGTGCTGAAAGAGATTATGCTTTTGGATGACCTTAATTGTCTCAAGGGATATCAAATGTGGATAGAAGAGGAGGTCAAACCTCCAGGCTAAACTTGATGAGACTTTTCTACCAGAAGAAATCTTTTGAAGACCAAAGTATCCTCATTTTTGCCTTAAGCAGGATGATAGCAACACCAAGTTTTTTATTCAATCATTGAATTCCGTAAAAATATGAATAAACTCAAAAAGCCTCCAGTTAAGGGGTTGACATGGAAGGGCTTGTAATATTGTGGTGTGATAGAGCGTTATTTTGAACTATTTACAGAATGAGAGGGAAGGTTGATGCAGAAAATTGTCGCACTCAAATACAGAATCTGAATATCATAGCACTGCAAATGAAACTGCAGAACTAGCTTGGATACAATCTTTAGTAAATAAATTGGCGTTTCTCCTCAATCCTCTCCTACCATGTACTGTGACAACATAAGTGCCACCTTTCTCACTAAAAACCTTGTCTTACATTCAAACTCCAAGCACATGGAATTAGACTATCACTTAGTCCATGAAGAATTTTCGACAATCAACTTACGGTAAAGTTTACTTCTCTCCAACAGGCTGATGGATGGACCAAACCCCTGCCACCAGCTCCTTTTGAAAACTCAGGATCCATGCTTTGCATCTGGGATACTTAAGCTTGAGGGGGTATGATGAGATACATTCCATGCACATTCTCTCCTTGTAATTGGTTTTCTATTTCTGCAAACAGAAACTTTTCTGTTCAGATAGAATAAATGTACAAATCATTAGTGCTGACGTGTAACTTGCTGGTAGGATTCTTTATTCTTTTTGTTGCCTAGGAAATGAATGGTGATAAAGTCCCTTGGATATATTGTTTATCTATAAGCCTTTTGGAAGCCTTGTAGGTCAACTATTAAGGTGGATTTGATGGAATTGAACTCTTCTTTCTTGTCAAGGCATTGGGAAAAACGTATTAATAACACTTTTTTATTTCTTTGTTCCCTCAAAAGCAGAAGGCCAATGAAGTGAAAGATTTAGACCTATTTCCAATAATTTTCTGATTAAAATCTTCTAACGTCTAACAACTTTATTTTTATACATTAGGCCACATCACTCCCCTTCATCACACACTTTCTCTTCTAGATTTCCTGCCCTCCCTTCCCTCTCAATTGCTCTGGCACTGCCAGCAGACCTCCCATGGCTATTCTTCAATATGTCTTGAATATTGAAGGTCTATCAGGGTGAGAGTAGAAAGAAAATAAAGCGGCAATTATTGAAAGTATTTTGTTAAAAGTTGTAAGAGTTATTTGTAATCATAGAAGTGAACTAGTGTAGAAGAACAACTAGAGAAGGGCTGCATTGACACCGAAACCGTCCAAAGCATCAAGAGGATTAATGACACGGTACGGACTTGAAATGATTCGTGTTAGAACCCACAGAACAGCAACTCTCCTCGGTGATCAGTAACCGAGAGCACCTCCAATATGTGGACACAAAATAGACTAAATGAGCTTATGTGTAAATGATTTTTGACAGAGGTCTTACCACATAAATGAAGTACTAAACTCTGAAAAACCAAGTGATAATATGGAATAGATAAAAAGTTAGGATGTGAACTCCAAAAACCGTCCGATAAGCTAAGATGATAGCTCTCGGCATTCCCTACTTTCCAAGAAAAGAGTGGCGGCGATGGAGACTAGTTTCAACCCACCTTCTACTTCTTAGACCTGGATTTCCAGCATATCCAGCACTTCTTGACGTCTAAAGGAGTTTGCTCCCTAGAGCTGAACTTTTTGTGCAACACTTTTTATTCAGGCCCCTCACTAGAATACAACTGTTTAGGAGTTGTTTGATCCCATGGTTGCATGAGGTCGGCTGATACTTTCTTTCTTCCACCCCTTGAAAAATTAGGTGGCATGCGACATTTGTGCATTTCTCTAGAGAATAATGGGTTCCAGTGGAAGAAAGGTAATCACGATCCCATTGTATCTAGTGAATATGGCGCAAGGACTAGAGTAAATTTATATGTTAGGTAACCTCGGCATTCTTTTAACAATTGTCTTCATTGTTGGGAAAGATTAAATTGTTCTTCTTGCACATTCTCGGGTTTTAGAGTTTTTTTTATTTTTTGTTTCACTTGCCATTCGTACAAGTTTTCTGATAAGAAATACCTATTTTACCGATCTGAAAAAGCGATTCACGGGTCCATTGAACAATGAACCGACTACATGGAAATGAGGATTAACAGAATTACATTCGGTTTAAGAATTAGAGTACAAAGTTCGATTGAACTGAATTTAAACTCCAACATACAGCTTCCATATGATTACGAAGCACGTACTTACTATCAATCTAAAGTTTTCTCTCTAGATTTCAACCATTACGCAATCAATCTTGACGTAATTTGATCAAAATTTTGAGGTATCCAGACGAATGAGCAACGAAATCAAAAGACTAAACAGTGAAAACTCATAAATATATGTAAGAACAATTATATATAGAAGAATGATTTAGCTAAAAACTTTCACTAAATCTGGAAAAAAATAACGGAGGAAAAGACTCACAGCTTGTCAGCTTTGATCATCAACTTGTTGGGATCGGAAGCTGCCATTACCGAGCTCCTCTCTCTGATTTGGCTTTTTCCGGTGAAACTCTGAAGAAAGCTTTTCGATTGCGAATTCGGTTACTTTCGCAATTACACCGAATCGCCCATCATTGTTGAGGTCTTTGCTTTATCGTTATTATTAATATTATTTTTTAATTTCTGATATTTTTTTCAAATTCATATTTGGCAAGAGCTCACGAAATGCTAGTTTACGGAAGTTACCATGATACCCTAGACTTAGTATTTGGGAAGTGGAACCAATTTTAATTTGATACACACCTTCTATTATAACCCAACAATGCTATTTTTGTAATACCCAAAATTTTTCTCGAACCTTCCAACTTAGGAGTATAGAATTACCAATAGATTTTTAGAGGGTTACCAATAAAAGGAAAAGAAGTTGAAAACCGAAAATCTTAAAACTAGAAAAATAGAATAGCCGAAGGAAAAAATTAAAGACATACAACTAAAGGAGTAATGATTTGAATTGAGTGAAAATTGAGGACTTAGTTGCAAAGCTTCTTGGAGAAGCTATCTTTATCCATGTGGCCAAACAAAGCCAATTCTTCCACCTACCCTTCTCTTCTCACGATTTTCCTTCCTTCTCTCTTCTGGTTTCTTTCCTCTAACAGTAGCCAGCCATTCTCTCTCTCTCTCTCTCTCTCTCTCTCTTTCTTTTATTTTCTCCTCATCGGCAACCGATTCCCCTCTTCTCTTCAACGGTGGTTTTGCCTCTTTTCTTCTCCAATTTCTTAAGTTATGATGAGTTATGTGTTTTAGAGTTGAATGTTGATGTAGAGTTGTTTGTTGTTGAAGTTTTGATAAATTTTGAACTCTAGTTATGGGCTTCTACGAATTTGAGCTTCTTTTCCTCAATGTCTTACTATTTGGATGTTAAATAGATTATAATGGGTGTCCATAGTATAAATTGGTGGATAGACATTTAATTGCAATGAATGTTCTTAAATGGTGTTATAAGACATTGAATTTCTAATTTTTCTGGGCTTGATCGATGCACTTTAGTTGATGAATATTTATAATGTGTTAAAATAGACTCCCTATGTGAACTTATGGCTTTGGAATTTTTGAATTTGCTTGAGTATAAAAATAGTTATGGATTTTCAAATTTTAAGCAGAAATCCAGATTAGGTTTACTGGGCAGCTATGGTTTCTAAATTTCTGTCGTTGATTGTGTAATAACCCGAAAAATTTCAGATTTTAAATCTAATTTCTGAAATTTTTAATTTAATCTTGGTTGGGGTTTCGAGAAATATTTTAACGGGTAATTTAAGTTATAAAACTCGGAGTCTACTTTTGTGATGGTTTTTGAAATTTTAAAGTCGGGAGGACGAGAATTTAACAAAGTTACGGACGATAAAAACACGTGAAGGCAATTTGGTAATTTTTTATTTATTATAAAAAAAAATTAAATGTAACAACCGAATGGCTTCGGGAGAAGCCATTCGCCTGTTACACCTTTACGCCCGAGAGCAGAGGGAGACGCGAGAGAGAGAGAGAGAGAGAGAGAAAGCGATCGGGAGGGAGTTTCCGACCATCGATCGTCGAGGGTGAGATGCCGGTGCACGGAGTCTTCCGACGAGCTGAAGTGGAGGCGCGGGTGCGGTTCTTCCCGAGCTGAAAACCACAGGTAACTCCTCCCCTGTTTCAGCTCTTGTCAACCGAGTGTAAGAGCTCGAGTCTTTCCAATTTTTTCGAGGGTTTGGCTCAGTATAGGGGTCGATTTAGGCTGTGAATGTGAGTGCTTAGAGAACGGACAGTGAGTGTCCGGTGGGGGAGAAAAAAGGGCCAAGAAGAGATTGAGCCGGAATTCGAGTTCAAGCTCGAATTTTTTTATTTTAGTTCAGATTATGCTGAATTGATGTGAAATGTGACTGACTGTATATAGAAATTTTAGAATTTGAATTGAAATCAAAATCGGATTTTTGTTTTGTAAGAGCAGATTCTGTTTTTGGCCGTTTTGGCCTGGTTTCGGTTGATGGTTTTCAATTCTGTTTTTGTGGGTTAAAATAGGTTGTTAGAGGAATGTTTGGCCGCTGGAATCGTTCGATTCCGATATCCGACGCAAAAGTAATGCGCGTCGGAAGTTAATGTCAAATTTTAACCGAATCAAATTAGTGAGCGTTTTTCGTAGAATTGTGACGCATGATATTTGCATGACTGTTTTTAATGCGTAAAGCTAGTTTTGAGTGAGTTTTGGTTGAAGAAAACGAAAATGTGAAATTGGGATAAAAAGGGCAGATTCAGTTTTTGATATTTATCACCTATCTGCGGCTTACCGTTTTAAAATCCGTCTTACTATGTTAAACTAGGTTCCTAAAGGAACGTTTAGCCTCTTGAATCACTCGATTCCGTTAACGGACGCAAAAGTTATGCGCGTCTGAGCTTTAGGCTGGTGTTTGACTTAACCAAATTGGTGACCGTTTTAGTTGAAATTTCATGGGTTTAGTTAAGGGATGTTATTTTTAACTTATTTGGGGAATTTTAAAGTAAAGATTGATGAGTAATTGTTTATGTTTTAGGTTGAGGCATTTTTGCCGAAACTGTGCGTCGAGTGAGCTTAAGACGCTAGGTAAGTAGTACATGCATGTGTTTTGCCCAAGTGAGCCTACACCGTAGAACTTTAGGATTTATGTGATTGATTGTAGTGTGCGTGCGTATTGTTTGACATGCATCATTTTTTTTAAAAAAGTGAATGAAAATGGTTTTGAGCAAATTTTGAGTAGGTGGTGAGACGCGTGGCGGTGGTACTGCGGATCCTACTAGTGTGTGGGCCGGTATGTAACCAACCGCGGATTTCGCTCGAGGAATGGGCCGGTTGGGCCATCACGCGACGTGTATGTGTTGACGGTGAGGATGATGGGCAGTGGTACCGTGGATCTTACTAGTGTGTGGGCCGGTGCAACACTAGTCGCGGATTTCGCTCGAGGAGTGGGTCGGCTGGGCTGTCGCGAAACGTGTGTGTGGCAACTGTGGCCCCGTTGCTGGGGAGGCTGGGACGAGGGCGACGTGCCAGGGTTTAGTGTGGCGCGAGGTACACCCTCACCCTGATGTGGTTGCTGTGTGGTGATGCGTGTTTGTAACTTGTGGGCCTCGTTGCTAGAGAGTCCGGGACGGTGGCGACGTGCCAGGGTGTAGGGTGATGCTAGGTTCCTCTTTACCCTGATGTGGCTGCACTACGCGTCACAGATGTGACAATATGAGTGTGAGTGTAGAGACTACATGTGATAGGATTTGCACTGTCGGCTTTTACTTTTATATCGCATTACTTACTAAGCGTTAGGTTTATGATGTGTGTTCTACAGTGTAGGTGCTGATGATATTGCTGGTGAGCCTCGAGAGCCTAGTCCTGAGGCATAGGACGGTTGGCGGCGTGCGACCGAGACACCGGACGGCGGATTTTGTTAGGGCGACCCGACCTATGAGGATGGTAGGTGGTGGCTTGATTCTTTTGCGGGTATTTTCTTTTGCTGTGTCGATGTACAGTTGATTAGACGAGTTGTATAGGCGTCAGTTGTATAGGGATTTATGGAGTGTGAGTGATTCTGGTGACGTACGCGTATACTTTACATGTAAGAGCTTGGTAATGCTCTGTACTGTGGATTTTCTTTATTTGTAGTTGATGGATTTGTTATCTTTAACCTTCGATTTGGTTATGGAGATTCTCTAGATGGTTGATGGATAGATATTGCTAGTTTCTGGTGAACTGTGTGCATGGTTTTATTTTTTTGGGATAGCCAGTTTTTAGGCGTTATTCTGCCGAAATTTTGGGAGAAAGGTTGAGAGTCGAGAGGATATGGAATAGGTCGGAGTGTATACAGTGAGGTACTAGAAAGGTGTGGATGGGCGCAGGAGTGCGGCATGGTCGCAGGTGCGCGGGGCACGCGACCCTGCGGGTGCGCACGGGTCGTGCGGCGTCGCGTGAGGGCGTGCGTGCAGACATGCTGTACGGAGGCAGGGTGCGTGGGGCACGTGGCGCTGTGAGCGTGCGCGTGATGCGGTGATGTTGAGTTGGCGCGCACGGCACCACGAGAGTGCGCGCGGGGCGCCGAAGTGGGGACGTGGGTGCGCGGCACCGAAATTGTGTAGTTCGAGGGATGTGTTGGACTCCTTCCTAGGATTTCAAGTTTGTTGTCTTCTTCTTAAAACTACTTTGAATTATCTTTTCCGCTTTGTATTTTATATTGAGGATTTCGCGTTCCCTTTTCAGGGCGCGGGTTGTTTTCAAATCGAGTAGAAAATTTTTATATTCACAAATGTTCTTTTGAATATGATTTGAAAACGAAAGTGGTATTAAATTAAGTGAGTTTGTGTTAAGTTTCTGTATGTCATAGTGTGTAGACGTACTGTAGCACATCGGGAACTAGTGGATTCTCGGGGTGTTACAGTTATGGTATCAGAGCCATGAGGTCAACGACCGCCAGCCGCTGCACGGGAGCACTCCACCAACTGTAAGTGTTTAGATTTAAATTTGTTGTAAGACTAATATGAGTTTTGTGTATGTTAAAGGTAGAAAAATGTCAGGAGAGGCGAGAGGTAGAGGTCGACCACGACGAGAGGCGCCTAGAGCTGTGTGCGATATGGATGATACCGTCTGGCAGCTAACCGAGTTAGTCCACCGCCAGTTTCAGCAGTTGGAGAGATTTATGAGCAGGGATGACCAGGGTCAGTCTAGTGCTCAGGGTTCGTCTAACAGAGGGGGTGATAGGCCGCATAGACTTAGACCCCCCGACTTTTGATGGATCATCTTTGGGTCCTCTCAATGCTGAGGAGTGGATACGGAGCATGGAGAGGACGATGAGTTTGCAAAGGTGGAGGAGCAGGACAAGGTTTCTAGTGCGACATTCTATCTGGCCAAGGATGCGAGCCATTGGTGGGATACTGTAGTGGCCACGAGAGATGTGGAGACCATGACCTGGGAGGAGTTCAAGTGGGTATTTTTCGCTAAGTATTTCAGCCATTTTGTCAGGACACAAAAGGTGGAGTTTGTGCAGTTGAGGCAAACCGACACTGTGGCCGAGTATGTTCGACAGTTTGAGGCCTTGTCACGGTTTGCGGGGCATTAGATGAGACTCGAAGAGAATAAGGTACATCAGTTTGTGCAAGGCCTGAAGCTGGATATCTATATGGGCATGCGGATTGCGGGAACTCGAGGCATGCCATACGAGGAGGTGGTAGCGAAGGCCTTGGATATTGAGGAAGCTCGGGCGAAGCTTCCTAGTTATAGAGAGGTACCCAAAGAGCAGCCTCGAAGATCATTCAGAGAGTCACTGCCTCAGTCAAGTGGAGAGAGGACGTCCATGCAGAAGGGGCCTGAAGAGGCCTAGTGACAGTTCCAGCAGCCAGGGGAGCACCAAGAGGCTGCAAGGGTCGGGACAGTTTCCAGTGTGCCCGAAGTGTCAGAAGAGCCACCCAGGCGAGTGTAGAGTGGGCCCAGTGCGGTGTTATAATTGTGGCGAGGTGGGCCACATGTCTAGGGAGTGCCAGAAGCCGCGTCAGAACCGTTGCTTCAACTGCAATGAGGTGGGACACTTTGCCAACAGATACCTAGCTGCGAGCAAGACGTCAGTGAGAGTGGCACCGAGGGTTTTCACCCTTTTTGAACCAGATGATGCTGCCCAGCCATTAGTGATTGCAGGTAACATTTTTGTTTCTGGTGTGGCAGCTTATACCTTGATTGATACGGGTGCTACGCACTCGTTTGTGTCGACGGGTTTCGTTGTTAAGGCAAATTTAGAGTTCAGTCCCGCCGGGCGACATTATGATGTGACCTTGCTTTCAGGGGAACATTTGTATTCAGAACAGGTGGTGCGAGGTAATGTGGTGACAATGGGGAGAAAGCAGTTGTATGCCGAGTTAGTCATACTGCATATGAGCGGCTATGAGGTGATCTTGGGAATGGACTGACTGTTCAGATATCATGCCAAGATTGACTGCAGGACCAGAGAGGTTCATTTTCGGCCCCCGGGCAGGGAGAGCTACACATTCAAAGCAGGTAAAGGTCTTGCCAGGATTTCTGTTATCTTTTCTCGTCAGACTCCACGGTTGTTAGGCATGGGTTTTCAGGGGTTCTTGGCAAGCGTCGGGGAGGCATAGTCACAGAGTGATACTCGGTTACAGGATATCCTTATTGTGCAGGAGTTCCCGGAGGTGTTTCGTGATGATTTTCCAGGGCTGCCTCCTGACAGGGAGATCGAATTCGAGATAGATGTTTTCCCAGGTGCCGAGCCAGTGTGCGAGAACCCATACAGGTTAGTAGCACCTACTGAACTTAAGGAGCTGAAGGCTTAGTTGGAAGAGCTGACGGATAAGGGCTTTATACGCCCTAGTTTTTCACCTTGGGGCGCACCAGTTCTATTCGTCAAGAAAAAAGATAGATCCCTACGTATGTGTATTGACTATCGGGAGCTGAATAAGTTGACGGTGAAGAACAGGTATCCATTGCCGAGGATTGATGATCTGTTTGATCAGCTACAGGGAGCCGGGTGTTTTCTAAGATCGACCTGAGGTCCGGTTATCATCAGTTGAAGGTAAAGGGTGAGGATGTACCGAAGACGTCCTTCAGGACGAGGTACGGGCATTTTGAGTTCCTGGTTATGTCCTTTGGGTTGACCAATGTCCCTGTAGCATTTATGGATCTGATGCACCGAGTGTTCAGGGAGTACCTAGACAAGTTTATGAACGTGTTTATCGACGACATTCTGATTTATTCGCGAAGTGAGGAGGAGCACAGAGAGCACTTAAGGACCGTATTGACTATTCTGAGTCAGCATCAGCTATATGCTAAGTTCTCTAAGTGCGAGTTTTGGTTGGACATGATTCACTTCTTGGGGCATGTTATTTCCTCTGAGGGTATTTCAGTCGATCTGGTGAAAGATCAGGCTGTAAAAGAGTGGCCGTGGCCGACCAGTGCTAGCGAGATACGCAGTTTTCTAGGGTTAGCTGGATGTTATCAGAGATTCATTGAGGGGTTCTCTAAGATCTCAGCTCCCTTGACCTGGCTGACCAGAAAGAATGCGAAGTATGAATGGACTGACAGGTGTGAGGACAACTTTTAGACATTGAAGCAGAGGTTGACTACGGCTCCTATACTGACGATGCCCGTAGAAGGAGAGAAGTTCTACATTTATTGTGACGCCTCCAGGATTGGATTGGGGTGTGTTTTGATATAGGGTGGGAGAGTTATTGCCTATGCCTCTAGACAGTTGAAGACTTATGAGCAGAATTATCTCACTCACGATTTGGAGCTGGCGGCTGTTGTATTTGCACTCAAGATTTGGAGGCATTACCTTTATGGGCAGCAGTGCAAGATTTACTCAGACCATCAGAGCTTGAGGTACATTTTCACGCAGAAGGAGCTGAATTTGAGACAGAGGAGATGACTCGAGCTGGTCAAGGATTACGATATGGAGATCAAGTACCACCCGGGAAAGGCAAACGTGGTGGCGGACGCCTTGAGTCGAGTAACAGCTTCAACTTCTGCCATGACTTCTATAGGGCCTTTTGCGTTGATGACAGATATGCAGAGTTTTGGCCTGGAGATAGTTTCTGATCTGGCAGCCACTCTTTCAACCTTGTTGTTGAGGCCGACTATCCTGGACAGTATTAGGCAGCCTCAGGAAATTGACTCGGATTGTAGCGAGCTGAAGGCGAGTATGGAGGCCAGGCCTAATTCTAAGTTCAACTATTCAGAGGATGAGATTATGAAATTTCGGGATAGGTGGTACGTCCCGAAGAATGGGAAGCTGAGGAAAGAGATATTATCAGGGGCTCATTCATCTTTTTTCTCTGTGTATCCCGGAAGCACTAAGATGTACAGAGATTTGAAACAGCACTATTAGTGGCCTAACATGAAGCGAGCGGTGGTCGAGTATGTTGAGACTTGCGTAGTCTGCCAACAGATGAAGGCAAAAACATCAGCGACTGTCTGGGCTGCTCCAACCATTGCCAATATCGGAGTGGAAGTGGGAGCGGATCACTATGGATTTTGTGGTCGGGCTACCGCGGACTACCAAGGGACATGATACTATCTGGGTGATTGTCGACAAGTTGACGAAGTCGTCTCACTTCTTGCCTGTGAGGATGACGTATACCATGGATCAGTTTGCCCAGTTATATATTCAGGAGATAGTCTGACTTCATGGGATTTCGGTGTCGATTGTTTCAGATCGAGACCCCAGATTCACGTCCAAGTTTTGGAGGAGTCTGCATAAGGCCATGGGCACCAAGTTAGATTTCAGTACGACATTTCATTCTCAGACCGACGGGCAGTCTGAGCGGACTATACAGATTCTAGCGGATATGCGCAGGGGCTGTGTGTTGGAGTTTCAGACGGCTTGGAGTAAGTTCTTACCGTTAGTGGAGTTTTCATATAATAACAGCTACCAATCCACCATTGGTATGGCGCCGTACGAGGCCCTCTACGGAAGGAAGTGCAAGTCGCCGTTGTATTGGGATGAGGTTGGAGAGGCCCGATTGATAGGTCCCGAGAATTTACAGCAGACTGTCGACAATATTGCCGTGATACAGAAGAGCATTGAAGCAGCTCAGAGTCGACAGAAGAGTTATGCAGACCAGAGACGTCGGGAATTGAAGTTTAGTGAGGGTGACAAGGTATTTTTGAAGATCTAACCGTTCAAGGGAGTGATGAGGTTCGGAAAGCAAGGGAAGCTCAATCCTCGGTTTGTGGGACCATTCCTGATTGTCAAGCTGATTGGGAGAACTGCGTACCAGCTTCAGTTGCCTTCGTCGATGGATGCCATCCATGATGTTTTTCATGTCTCAATGCTGAGGAAATGTATGTGTGATCCTTCTCAGGTAGTGCCACAATAGGATATAGAGATCCAGCCGACGCTGTCCTAGGAGGAGAAGCCAGTGAGGATCTTAGGATCTGCTGTGAAGGTGTTGCGCAACAAGGAGATCTCTTTGGTCAAGGTATTGTGGCGCAATCATGGTGTGGAAGAGACTACTTGGGAGCGGTGTGAAGACATGGAGCGTTTAGTATCCCAACTTATTTGATACGTTGGGGACAAAATTCTTATAAGGGGGGAGGGATGGATGTAATAACTCGAAAAATTTTAGATTTTAAATCTAATTTCTAAAATTTTTAATTTAATCTCGGTTGGGGTTTCGGGAAATATTTTTACGGGTAATTTAAGTTATAAAACTCGGAGTCTATTTTTGTGATGGTTTTCAAAATTTTAAAGTCAGGAGGACGAGAATTTAACGAACTTACAGACGATAAAAACACGTGAGGTAACTCCTCCCCTGTTTCAGCTCTTGTTAACCGAGCGTGAGAGCTCGAGTCTTTCCAGTTTTTTCGAGGGTTTGGCTTGGTATAGGGGTCGATTTAGGCTGTGAATGTGAGTGCTTAGAGAACGGACAGTGAGTGTCCGGTGGGGGAGAAAAAAGGGTCGAGCAGAGATTGAGCCGAAATTCGAGTTCAAGCTTGAATTTTTTTATTTTAGTTCAGATTATGCGGAATTGATGTGGAATGTGGCTGACTGTATATAGAAACTTTGGAACTTGAATTGAAATCAAAATCGGATTTTTGTTTAGTGTAAGAGAAGATTCTATTTTTGGCCGTCTTGGCCTGGTTTCGGTTGATCATTTACAATTGTATTTTTGTGGGTTAAAATATGTTGTTAGAGGAACGTTTGGTTGCTGGAATTGTTCGATTCCGATATCCGATGCAAAAGTTATGCGCGTTGGAAGTTAATGTCAAATTTTTGACCGAATCAAATTAGTGAGCGTTTTTCATAGAATTGTGACGCATGATATTTGCATGGCTGTTTTTAATGCGTAAAGCTAGTTTTGAGTGAGTTTTGGTTGAAGAAAGCGAAAATGTGAAATTGGGATAAAATGAGCAGATTCGGTTTTTGGTTTTTGGTATTTTTCACTTATCTACCACTTACTGTTTTAAAATCCGTCTTAGTATGTTAAACTAGGTTCCTAAGGGAACGTTTAGCCTCTTGAATCACTCGATTTCGTTAACGGATGCAAAAGTTATGCGCGTCCGAGCTTTAGGCTAGTGTTCGGCCGAACCAAATTGGTGACCCGTTTTAGTTGGAATTTCATGGGCATAGTTAAGAGATGTTATTTTTAACTTATTTGGTGAATTTTGAAGTAAAGAGTGATGAGTGATTGTTTGTGTTTTAGGTTGAGGCATTTTTGGCGAAGCTGTGCGTCGAGTGAGCTTAAGACGCCAGGTAAGTAGTGCATGCATGTGTTTTGCCCAAGTGGGCCTACACCGTAGAACTTTAGGATTTATGTGATTGATTGTGGTGTGCTTGCATATTGTTTGACATGCATCATTTTTTTAAAAAAAAGGAACGAAAATTGTTTTGAGCATATTTTGCGTAGGTGGTGAGACGCATAGCGGTGGTACCGCGGATCCTGCTAGTGTGTGGACCGGTACGTAACCAACCACGGATTTGAGTGGGTCTGCTGGGCCATCACGCGGCATGTATGTGTTGACGGTGAGGATGATGGGCAGTGATACCGTGGATCTTACTAGTGTGTGGGCCGGTGCAATACCAGTTTCGGATTCCGCTCGAGGAGTAGGCCGGCTGGGTT
The DNA here is from genome assembly GCA_022433055.1 of Begonia peltatifolia. Taxonomy (NCBI): domain Eukaryota; kingdom Viridiplantae; phylum Streptophyta; class Magnoliopsida; order Cucurbitales; family Begoniaceae; genus Begonia; species Begonia peltatifolia. The sequence continues at coordinate 11,686,545 of CM039518.1, read as the reverse complement.
GTCGCGAAACATGTGTGTGGCAACTGTGGCCCCATTGCTGGGGAGGTTGGGACGGGGGAGACATATCAGGGTGTAGTGTGGCACGAGGTACACCTTCACCCTGATGTGGTTATTGTGTGGTGATGCGTGTGTGTAGCTTGTGGGCCTCGTTGCTGGGGAGTCCGGGATGGTGGCGATGTGCCAGGGTGTAGGGTGGCGCTAGGTTCCTCCTCACCCTGGTGCGGCTGCACTACGCGTCATAGATGTGAGAACATGAGTGTGAGTGTAGAGACTGCATGTGATAGCATTGTCGGTTTTTACTTTCATATCGCATTACTTACTGAGCGTTAGACTTATGATGTGTGTTCTATGGTGTAGATGCTGACGATATTGCTGGTGAGCCTCGAGAGCCTAGTTTTGAGTCATAGGACGGTTGGCGGCGTGCGACTGAGGCACCTGATGACGGATTTTGTTAGAGCAACCTGACCCCTGGGGATGGTAGGTGGTGGTTTGATTCTTTTGCGGGTATTTTCTTTTGCTGTGTCGATATACAGTTGATTAGACGAGTTGCATAGGCGTCAGTTGTATAGGGATTTATGGAGTGCGTGTGATTCTGATGACATACGCGTATACTTTTCATGTAGGAATTTGGTAATGCTCTGTACTGTGGATTTTCTTTATTTGTAGTTGATGGATTTGTTGTCTTTAACCTTCGATTTGGTTATGGAGATTCTCTAAATGGTTGATGGATAGATATTGCTAGTTTATAGTGAGCTGTGTGCAGGGTTTTATTTTTTTGGGATAGCCAATTTTTAGGCGTTACTCTGCCAAAATTTCAGGAGAAAGATTGGAGTTGAGATGATATGGAATAGGTTGGGGTTTGTACAGTGAGGTACTAAAGAAGTGTGGATGGGCGCGGGAGTGCGGCGTAGTCGCAGGTGCGCGGGGCACGCGGCCCTACGGGTGCGCACGGGTTGTGCGGCGTCGGGTCAGGACGTGCATGTGGACGTGCTGTACGGAGGCAGGGTGCATGTGGCACGCGGCGCTGTGAGTGTGCGCGTGACGCGGTGATGTTGAGTTAGCGCGTGCGGCACCGCGAGAGTGCGCACGGGGCGCCGAAGTGGGGACGTGGGTGCGCGGCACCGAAATTGTGTAGTTCGAGGGGTGTGTTGGACTCCTTCCTATGATTTCAAGTTTGTTGTCTTCTTCTTAAAACTACTTTGAATTATCTTTTTCGCTGCGTATTTTATATTGAGGATTTCGTGTTTCGTTTTCGGGGCGCGAGTTGTTTCGAATCGAGTCGAAATTTATTTACTCACAAATGATCTTTTGAATATGATTTGAAAATGAAAGTGATATTAAATTAAGTGAGTTTGTGTCAAGTTTCTGTATGTCATAAAGTGTAGACGTACTGTAGTGCACCAGGAACGTGTGGGTTCTCGAGGTGTTACAGATTGTGTTTGGCTCTTGATAAACGAGTTCTACCATGTTAAAACTAGGCTCTTTAAGGGTTCTGTGAAATTTCGAATCGTTGGATTTCATTGAGAATTAGATGAGTTACGAACGTTTGGAGTTTGGCCATTTTTAGGTGGAACTCCGAGATTTAAAGTTTGAATGGATAAATTCAGAATTGATTGATGAAGTTAAGCTATTTGAATTGGTTTATGTATATGTAAGGTTAAAAATATGCTTGGTTGAATATGCTTGGTTGATTCACATATTGTAGGAGTGGATAAATCACCAAAGGAAAACGATCTAGGCGCCCAAGTATTTCGAAGGACACAAGGTAAGTGGGCGAGTAGGTTCGAACCTTACGGCCCTACATCGCAAGGATACTAGGAGATATAAACATTGTTTAGGAGTTGTATATTGTGATGGAGTATGTGTCGTGGGTAGTTAAGTCGTAGAAAATGTCAAGTGTCCAAGTTTAGCCTAACATTCCGATTTATGTTTCGTTATGTTTTGATGGTATGTTATGTTTGGGCTATGTTTACGTTACGATATATGTGCATACTCACGGATCACGCATCATGTTTTAAGAAAAGCATACAAAATGTTTTATATGAGAAAGACAAGAATATGTAATGTATGTAAATGATTAACAGCGAGACAGGGCTACTATGGTTACGTGTTTTATCCTTCTCTGGGATTATGTAAAAACAGAGCACCCCTGTTATTTGTCCTTCTTTGGGGCCATGTAAAACTTGTCCTCGCCCAAGGACCCATGTATATGTGCCTACTCCCCTACTCGAGTCCTCTTTAACCCATGTTAAGTGATAAGTAAAATAAAGAATGTACAGATTTTTATGATCATGCATGCACGAGCATTTATTTCATTGCACCGGCTTACTAAGCATTAGGCTTATAGTTTGAACCTCGTGATGTAGGTAAAAACGTTACCGGTGAGGACTTCGAGCCTCAAGTTGATGTGTAGGAGCGGTTGGAGGGCGAACTCATGGCGCAGTGTTTTCGGCTATCCGGTTATTTTGACCCATGGGTGAATTTATGTGCATTTTTGGGGTATAAGTGTTTGATATAAAGTTTATGTATGGAAGGGTCTATATTTTGGAAAATACTAGAATTGCTTGGGATTTGGATGTTTTTCGTTAGGAGATATTTCAATGGCAAGCTTTTACGTTTTTTTTTAGTAAGTTTTGATGTTTACGAGTATTTTGATCAAAAAAATGGATGATTTAAAAATGATATTATATTGTTTTGAAAGTTGTATGTGGATGTGATGAAGTGTTTTTAAGTTTTGAATGAAGAAAAAGATACGAACGGAATGGGGGCATCGCCCCACTCTTTGGAGTGGGGCGATGCAAGTCGCCCCCGGCCTAGTGGGGTGTTGTATCGCGCCACTCGCCGGAGTGAGGATACAAAATGCCCTAGTGGGGCGTTGTATTGCCCCACTCCCTGAAAGTGGGCGATACATTGCCTCTTGGGGGCTATTGAACAGTACCCCATCACGGGTGTACTATTCACATGAATAGTAATCGACACTGTTCATGTGAATAGTGCCGAGAAAAAAAAAAGTTTTAGCAACATTTTCACACACGTTTTCTATGAAATTTTATAAGAAAAGTTCACATGCTTTCAGCCCTTTTTTTTTTTTATGTACCGTAATTGCAAGGAGTTTTCTTATAAAGTTTTACAAAAGTCAAGTTAGTAACGATCGAATTAGGAGGCGTTACAATTTTTACTCATCGGCCTGCCCTCTCTCTTGCGGGCCTGCTGGGGGCATTTCGCCCTCTCCCTAGTCTCTCTCTCTCTCCACCCTCCCCTTCCCGTTTCTTTGTAAATACACTTGTCTCTGTTTAATTTTTTTCGTCAAATTTTCTCTCAATCTCTCGTTCTTTTACTTTTGAATTTTAGTGCTCAATCTATCTATCTTATTTTTATCAATTTTTACATTCATTCAACAAATTATATATTACAATTTGTTTATTTAATGAATTTTTATATTGTTGTTAATTTTGGGTGTATGATTTAACATTTTTTGTATGAATTTTTGTAGGTTTCACATACGTACAGGTGATCACAAATTCATACCACCAATAAACTATTATTGATCAATTGGACTTGTGGTATCAATTTCTTATTTAGAATTTATTTTTAATAATTATGGATCCACGTGATTATAATATTGAGAATTTGATGATGATATTGAAGAAATTAACGAATTAAACTCTGTATTTTCAATAGAACAATCATTTGCACAAACATTCATTTCTTCACCTCATAAAATGGAACAAAATGTCTGAAGTATGAAAGAAATTAAAATTGATAAAAAAAGTAGAATTTAGAGTTCAATGCAACTATTGTATTAAAAGTTATGCATATATTTTCGGTAATCCAACTACCACACTTGGTAAATATTGTAACAAATGTCACTTAAATGAGCAAGTAAGGGACCATACACAAATATTATTGAATATGGTAGTGACATTTTTTTATATTGACAAAATAAAATTAGAGAATGAATAGCAACACTTGTAGTACAATAAGAGTCACCTTTAGCATTTACCGATAGTAATGAATTTAAAAAATTTATGAAAGAGTATATTACTTCTAATTTTAAACGTATTCCTAGAAGTACAACTAAAAATGAGAGCTCTATAAATAGTGCTCGTACTTTTTCTATGACTTTTTGACACCACAAAGAATGTGTCCAACTATGCAAGTAACGTATGCCACCATAAGATAATGTTTGAACTTCACGACTTGAAGATGCTTGAACTTCACTACTTGAATAAGGTAAAGCTTGAACTTCTGTAATAACCCGAAAAATTTCAGATTTTAAATCTAATTTCCAAAACTTTTGATTTAATTTCGGTTGGAGTTTCGAAAAATATTTAACGGGTAAATTGAGTCATAGAGCTCGGAATCTAATTCTAGTGATGGTTTTTGTAGTTTTAAGGTCGGAAGGACAAGAATTTAACGAAGTTACGGACGATAAAAACATAAGAGGGCATTTTGGTAATTTAATAAATTAAAAACAAAAAATAAAATAATAAAATAAATAAAATAAAAAATAACAACCGAATGGCTTCGGGAGGAAGCCATTCGGCTGTTTCACTTGTCACCCGAGGGAAGCAGAGGGGAGACGCGAGGGAGAGAGGGCGATCGAGAGCTGAGATTTTGGTCTTCGATCGGTGGACGACGAGCTCGAGTGTGTGAGCGAAACCGCGGCTGAGTGTTTCTTCTCCGACGAATCGGGGTCATTTAGTTGCTGTAGCTCGAGCTTCCGAAGACCTAGCCCGAGCGCTTTCTGCAAACGACCGCGAAAGGCGGGTTTCCTACCAATTCTGCCAACGACGATTTGGGCGCCTTATTGAAGTTCTTCTTCTTCTCCCGTTGTGTGCAGAACGACATTGCTCGGTAAGTCTCTCTCTCCCTCCCTTTGCTGTCCTGTCCGGTTTGGCCGAGTGTAAGGTTCGGCTTCCCTCCCTTTCTGTGAAATTGGCCGCAATGTTGACGGGGGAGGTGCCGTGAATTGAAGGGGGGAAACCGAAGGTGACCCCTGTCGGTTTCCCTGACTTGGCCGAGCTTGGTGCTCGGCCTCCTTTCAATTTTGGTAAGCTTGGCCGAAGGGGGGGGGGGGGGGGCAGCTTCTGTTTTTGGCCGTTTCGGCCTACGTTCAGTTGATCGTTTTAAATCCTATTTTAGTGGGTTAAAATAGGTGGTTAGAGGAGCGTATGGCCGTTGGAATTGTTTGATTCCGATATCCGACGCAAAAGTTATGCGCGTCGGAAGTTTATGGCGGATTTTGGTCCGAGTCAAATTAGCGAGCATTTTTCATAGAATTTCGACGTGTGATAGTAGCATAGCCGTTTTTGATGCGTAAAACTAGCTGTGAGTGAGTTTTGGTTGAAGAGAAACGAAAATGTGAATTTGGATAAAAATTGCAGATTCGGTTTTTGGTGTTTTTCATCTGTCTGCAGCTTACCGTTTTAAAATCTGTCTTAGTAGGTTAAACTAGGTTCCTGAGGGAACGTTTAGCTACTTGAATCAATCCATTCCGTTAACGGACGTAAAAGTTATGGGTGTCCGAACTTTAGGTTAGTTTTTGGCCGAACCAAACCAATGACCCGTTTTAGTTGGAATTTCATGAGTCTAGGAAGGTTATTTTTAACTATTTGGTGAATTTTGAGATAAATACTGATGAGATATTGGTTGTGTTTTAGGTTGAGGCTTTTTTGGCGAAATTGTGCGTCGAGCGAGCTTAGGGCCCCAGGTAAGTACTGCATGCATGCGTTTTGCCCAAATGGGCCTACACTGTAGAACTTTAGGGTTTATGTGATTGATTGTAGTGTGCGTGCGTATTGTTTGTCATGCATCATATTTTAAAAACGTTTTGAGCATGTTTTGAGCATGTTTTGAGTATGTGGTAAGACGTGTGGCGGTAGTACCGCGGATCCCACTAGTGTGCGGGCCGGTGCTTCACTAGTCGCAGATTCCTCTCGAGGAGTGAGCCGGCTGGGCCGTCATGTGGCGGGAATGTGTTGACGGTGAGGGTGATGGGCAGTGCTACTGCGGATTCTACTAGTGTGTGGGCTGGTGCAACACCAGTCGCGGATTCCGCTCGAGGAGTGGGCCGGCTGGGCTGTCGCGAAACGTTGGTGTGTGGCAACTGTGGCCCCGTGCTGGGGAGGCTGGGACGGGGGCGACGTGTCAGGGTGTAGTGTGGCGCGAGGTACACCCTTACCCTGATGTGGTTGCCGTGTGGTGATGCGTGTGTGTAGCTAGTAGGCCTCGTTGCTGGGGAGTTCGAGACGATGGCGACGTGTCAGGATGTAGGGTAGCGTTAGGTTCCTCCTTACCTTGGTGTATCTACATTACGCGTCACAGATGTGACAACATGAGTGTGAGTGTAGAGACTGCATGTGATAGGATTGCATTGTCGGCTTTTACTTTCATATCGCATTACTTACTGAGCGTTAGGCTTATGTTGTGTGTTCTGTGGTGTAGGTGCTGACGATATTGCTGGTGAACCTCGAGAGCCTAGTCCTGAGGCATAGGATGGTTGGCGGCGTGTGACCGAGCACCGGATGACGGATTTTGTTAGGGCGACCCTACCCGGGTGGTGGTAGGTGATGGTGAGATACATTGGATTGTTATTTTGTGTCGGGTATTTATATAGATAGAGGAGTTTATATAGACGTCGGTTGTACAGGATTGTATAGAGTGGTTGTAGTGTTTTGGGGACGCGTATGTATTTTTATATGTTAGAGTATAGTATTGCTCTATACTATGAATTTTCTTCATTTGCATTTGATGGATTTTCGTTGTCTTCTTACTCTGATTTTGTTATGGTGATTTCTCTGGATGGTGGATAGATAAATACTGTTAGTTTTTGGTGAACTGTGTGCTGGGTTTTAAATTTTTGGGATAGCCAACTTTTAGGCGTTACTCTGCCAAAATTTCGGGAGAGGGGTTGGGAGTCGAAAAGATATGGAATAGGTTGAAGTGTGTACAGTGAATGCTAGAAAAGTGTAGATGAGAGTAGGAGTGCAGCGTGATCGCAGGTGCGCGGGGCACGCGGCCCTGCGGGTACTCACGGGTCGTGCGGCGCCGGGTGAGGGCGTGCGCGCGGACGTATTGTACAGCGGCAGGTGCGTGGGGCACGCGGCACTGTGAGCGTGCGTGAGACACAATGACGTTGAGTTGGCACGTGCGCCACCGCGAGGGTGCGCGCGGGGTGTCGAAGTGGGGACGTGATTGCGCGACACCAAATTGTGTAGTTCGAGGGGTGCGTTGGATTCTTTCCTAGGATTTCGAGTCTTGCCGTTTTATCTTAAACTATTTTAAATGGTTTTCTTTTCCACTGCGTAGTTTTTATGTTGAAGATTTCGTGTTCCCTCTTCGGGACGCGAGTTGTTTTCGAATCGAGTCGAAAATTTTTCATACTCACAAATGTTCTTTTGAAAATAATTTGAAAACGAAAGGGGTATTAAATTGAGTGAGTTATGTCAAGTGTTAGTGTGTAGTTGCACTGTAGCGCACCGGGAACGCGGGGTTTCTCGGGGTGCTACAACTTCACTACTCGAAGTTTCAGTCTCCTTCTCTTCTAAAGAAAGATCATCGAAGTCCTTACAAAAAGTAAAGATTTGTAAATTATGGATGTCCTTAAGAAATTTACGCCACACTAGTTCATTATTGGTCATCATTTGTATTATTCTCGTTAACAATAATTTGTCCATCATATGAATCAATAGATATTAAAAAAATGTTTAATTATATGAAAAATGAACTACTTTCATTTTTTTCAAACGTCCCTTTAATGTTTAATTTGTATTATCTCTAATTTATAAAATGCATTTAATAATATATGTTATGTTGTTGTAATTTCTTATTTTATTTATAACTCTTGGTAATTAAATAAAAGAATTTTAGGATTTCGTAATTATGAATATCCTGATATTACTATTTATAAATATATATGATAGTAATATTACAAGAATATTCTATTAGAGATAGAATTTACCATAACTCTTGATAATGTAGTGTTAATGACGTTGTTATTTCTCATTTTAGAAATTATTTTCAATTAAATGTTATTCACTATTCTCTTTTTCATATGAGATGTGTATATAATATTTTGAATTTAGTTGTTAAAAATGAGATAACATAAATTTCGTCTCATATTGAATTAGTTAGATCTGCAATTTCTTATATCATTGGATCTAATTCATGACAACAAAGATATATACATTTTTGTAAAGTTGTCCAAGTTAAACTAAGAATATTAAAAACCAATGTAGATAATAACTAAAATTTGACTTATTTAATGTTAAAAAATGTTAGGTCATGTTGACAAGTTATTTGTACTTTTATTAATGAGAAAATACAAAGTATTAATCTTGATAAATCCAATTGTAATGTAACTAATACATTTTTTGTTTTTTAAAACTATTTTATAATGCTACAAATGAATATTCGAGAATTTATTATCTCACTTCTCATTTTGTTCTCTCAATTTTTGTAAACTTAACGAATAATATCGACAAATAGATAAAATAAGAGATACACTTAATAAAATTTAAAAAATATTGATTTGACATTCCTCCTATTTTTTATTATGCTTGCATAATAGATCCTATATATAAATTAAGAAAAACGTCTCTCATAATTAATAGAATTTCTACTAATTTACATACTACTCATTTACTCCCTAATAATCAAATAACACATGAAATTGATAGTTTACATTCTTCTTATGAATCTAAATATTGTAATATTAATCATTTAGGTTCTTCTTCACATGCTAGTTCTACAATTGGAATTCATGATGTTGTTATTTCTCATTTTAAAAATTATTTTTAATTAAATGTTATTCATGATTCACTTTTTCTTATAAGATGTGTATATAATATTTTGAATTTATTTGTTAAAGATGATATGACATATATTTCGTTTCATATTGAATTAATTAGATTTACAATTTCTTATATCATTGGATCTAATTCAAGATAACAATGATATAGAGATTTTTGTAAAATTCTTCAACTTAAACCAAGAAAATTAAAAATCAATGTAGGTAATAACTTAAATTCGACTTATTTAATGTTGAAAAATATTAGCTTATGTTGACAAATTATTTGTACTTTTATTAATGAGAAAATACAAAGTATTAATATTGATAAATCTAATTGTAATGTAACTAATATATTTTTATTTTTTAAAACTATTTTATATTACTACAAATGAATATTAGAGAATTTATTATCTCATTTCATCTTGTTCTCCTAATTTTTGTAAACTTAACGAATAATTTTACATAATATCGACAAATATATAAAATAAGAGATATACTGAATAAAATGAATACAAAATTTAAAAAATATTGATTTGACATTCTTCCTATTTTTTATTATGCTTGCATAATAGATCATCGATATAAATTAAGAGGAGTGTCTCTCATGATTAATAGAATTTCTAATAATTTACATACTACTTATTTACTTTTTAATAATCAAATAACACATGAAATTGCTAGTTTATATTATTCTTATGAATCTAAATATTGTAATGTTAGTCATTTACGTTATTCTTCACATGCTAGTTCTACAATTTGGTATTCATGACGTTATTTCTCATTTTAGAAATTATTTTCAATAAATGTTATTGACAATGTTTTTTTTCATATGAGATGTGTATACAATATTTTGAATTAATTGTTAAAGATGAAATGACATATATATCGTCTCATATTAAATTAATTAGATCCGCAACTTCTTACATCATTGGATTTAATTCAAGATAACAAAGATATAGAGATTTATGTAAAATTGTCCAAATTAAACCAAAAAAATTAAAAATCGATGTAGATAATAATTGAAATTTGACTTATTTAATGTTGAAAAATGTTAGGTCATGTTGACAAATTATTTGTACTTTTATTAATGAGAAAATACAAAGTATTAATCTTGATAAATCTAGTTGTTAAATAGCTAATATATTCTTGATTTTTTAAAACCATTTTATAATGTTACAAATGAATATTCGAGAATTTATTATCTCACGTTTCATCTTATTCTCTCAATTTTCGTAAACTTAACGAATAATTTTGCATAATATCGACAATTAAATAAAATAAAAGATATATTCAATAAAATAGAAACAAAATTTAAAAAATATTGACTGGAAAATTTTCCTATTTTTTGTTATGCTTGCATAATATATTCTAAATATAAATAAGAGAAGTATGTCTTATGATTAATAGAATTTCTACTAATTTATATATTACTCAATCATTATATAATAATCAAATAACACATGAAATTGATAGTTTATATTCTTCTTATTAATCTAAATATTTTAGTGTTAGTCATTTAAGTCATTCTTCAATTCGGCCGACTCATTTAACATCTCTAGAAAATAGGTAGATAATTAATAAAATGATTAGTGACTTAGTTTAAATTACTTCAATGAAGATTTCAAGAGGTTGAAGGGCGATGAATTTAACGAGGGGTGTCTTTGGAATGAGAAAAAGTTTAATTGTGTTTGAAATTAAATGGCCATTTTTATGGCTTTATAATGCGAAACCACATGAAAGCAAGATGAACTCTTAAAGCAGGAGCAAAAACCCATGTAGAATAAATGCATGTGGATAAAGGGACAAACTGATGAGAATAAATGCATGTGGATGAAAAGAGAAACTGATAGTCGGTGGATTTTGTCTTCTTCTTTCCTTTAAGGAGACTTTCCATGACTTGAAAGGGGCTTGCGATGGAATTGAAAAACTATCCAAAGAATTAAAACATCTGACCTCGTACCTTAAATAAGAGAATCACAACAAAAGACCAAATAAAATGAATTACGTAGTCATACCCAGAAAGTGGGCTAACTCGAGTCCAACAGTAAAATCTATAATAATAGATGTCGAAAATGATGGTACAGAAAATAAATACCATGATATACATATATAAAATAATTAAATGAAATAAAAATAAACAACTATGAGTCTAACTAAAAAGAGTCACCAAAGGAACAAAAATAACTAAAATAAGATAAATGTCGATCTCATAATATTTTGCAGGATTTATTTTGATTTTTAAAGGGAGTTTTTTTTATAACGATGGCAAGCAATGACACGGTATTGGAAAATTCAATGGGACAGATTTCGCATTCTGGAGAATGCAAATCGAGGATTACTTGTGTGGGAAAAAAACTTCATCTTCCATTGACTACGAAACCAGAGAAGATGGAAGACAGTGAATGGAATCTTCTTGATAGATATGTTTTGGGAGTCGTTTGATTGACACTAGCCAAAAACGTTGCTCTCAACTTGGCGAAGGAGAAAACGACCGGGAGTCTGATGAATGATCTGTCTGATATGTACAAGAAATCATCAGCGAATAACATGGTATTTCTGATGAAGAAACTTTTTAATCTGAAGATGGTTGATGGTACTTCTGTCGTAGCGCATCTGAATGAATTCAATACGATTGTGAATCAATTGCTATATGTGGAAATTGATTTTAGGGATGAGGTTCGTGCCCTAATTTTGCTAGCATCTCTACCGAATATCTGAGAACTTATGAGGGTCACAGTTAGTAACTCCGTTAGATCGTATTCTTACCGAGGAGGTTCGTAAGATTGATTCTGGTGAAACATCAAAAGACTCAGCTCTGAAAGTTGAAAACAGAGGCAAAAATAACGAGAGAAACTCCAACCGGGGTAGGGACAGATCCAAGTCAAAGAATGGAAGGGGCCAGTTCAAGTCCCGATGAACACTTGAGTACTGTAATTGTAACAAGCAGGGCCACATGAAGAAGGATTTTGACAATGACAAAGGTGATGGAGCAAATGCTGTAATGGAAAACATCACTGATGCATTGCTTCTTTCAGTCGACAGTCCGATAGATTCGGGAGCGTCTTTTCACACCATCGCACTCAAAGAATTAATGAAGAATTATGTGACTGGAAACTATGAGAATGTCTACGTTGCAGATGGTGAGCCATTGGATATTGTGGGTATCGAGGACATCAAACTGAAGATAGCAAACGAGTCTGTTTGGAAGATTAGTAAAGTGAGACACGTGCCAAGGTTGATGTGCCAGGGTTGATACGAAATTTGATTTTAGTTGGACAGCTTGATAGTGAAGGTCATAATGTCAATTTTGAAAACAGTGATTGAAAGGTAACTAAAGGAACGATGGTCGTCGCTCAAGGTCACAGAACATGAACCTTATACATGACTACTACATGCAGAGATACAGTTGCTGTTGTTGATTGCTCGAAGAACATAGAGTTGTGGCATTGCAGGTTGGGCCACATGAGCGAGAAAGGAATGAAACTTCTTGTCAAGAATGGTCCGATTTTGGAGTTGAAGTTTGTCGAGCATCAACTATGTGAAAGATGCATTTTTGGGAAATAGAAACGTGTCAGTTTCTTAAAGGTTGGGAAGGAACTGAAGAAGAAAAGACTGAAATTGGTGCACACCAATATGTGGGGACCCGCAACTATTTCTTCTCTTAGTGGATCATACTACTACGTCACGTTCATAGATGATTCAACAAGAAAGGTATGAGTCTACTTCATGAAGAACAAGTATGATGTATTCAGTGTTTTCAAGAAGTGGAAAGCTTTGGTTGAGAATGAAACGAATCTGAAGGTGAAGCGTTTGAGGTCTGACAATGGAGGTGAGTACATCGATGCCAATTTCTAAGAGTATTGTGTTGTGAATGGGATCAAGATGGAGAAGATTATTCCTCGAACGCCTAAATAGAATGGAGTAGCTAAAAGGATGAACAGAACTCTGAATGAATGTGCAAGGAGCATTAGATTGCATGTCGGGCTGCTTAAAACCTTTTGGCCAGATGCCGTCAACACTGCAGCCTATCTGACTAACAGAGGACCCTTCGTGCCTTTAGATTTCAACATTTCAGAGGAAGCCTAGAGTGGTAAAAAGGTAAACTTTTTTTTTGAAATGTTTGGTTGCTTATCATATGTTCATATTGATGATTCTAATAGAAACAAGCCTGATCCGAAATCTAAGAAATATTTTCTTATTGGTTATAGTGATGTCGAGTTTGATTATTGTTTTTGGGATAATCAAAATTGGAAGATCATTCGCAGTAGGAACGTCATCTTTAATGAACAGGTTCTGTACAAAGATGCTGTTGGTAACACTTCTGACAGTGGGAGTTTTGTGAAATAGTCTACTGTGGTCAACTTGAGAGATTTTTCAGCTGATAATACTCCAACTGTTGAAGAAAATTGGGGTGTTGTTGAAGAAAACGTTGACGAGAATGTGGCTCCAGCGGTAAATCCGCAAACGTCGGTTACAGAATTGAGAAGATCATCTAGAATCAGCAACTAGTCCATAGATGGTCTCTTTCTCTTAATTAAATCATACTAACCGATATAGTCAAACCTGAATGTTATGAGGAAGCCACACAGTTTGATGATTCGATTAAGTGGGAGACAGTCATGAAAGATGAGATGGACTCATTGAAGTCAAATCAAACTTGACAATTGGCTGAATTGCTGAAGGGTAAGAAAACGCTGCACAATAAATGGGTTTACCGGATTAAAAAAGAACATGATGGAAGCAAGCGGTACAAGGCTAGGTTGGTTGTCAGAAGTTTCCAACAGAGAGAAGGTACTGACTACACCGAAAGTTTCTCACTAGTGGTGAAGTTGACAACGATCAGAACTGTCTTGGGTTTGGTTGTGAAAGAAGACCTTTATCTTCAGCAAATGGACGTGAATACTGTTTTTCTTCATGGCGATTTAGACGAAGAGATATACATGTGACAACTTCAAAGTTTCGAGGTGAAAGATAAAAAGGAGCTTTTGTGTAAGTTTCAGAAGAGCTTATATGACTTGAAGCAGGCTCCAAAGCAATGGTACAAGAGGTTCGACAGCTTCATAAAAGGTAACAATTTTGTGAGATGTGAAGCCAATCACTAGTGGTACATCAAAATGTTTGATAAGTCCTATATTATTCTACTTCTTTATGTTGATGATATGTTGATTGCTGGAGCAAGTTTGCATGAGATTGACAGGCTGAAGAAAAAGCTATCTAAGGAGTTTGCAATGAAGGATTTGGGTGTTGCAAAATAAATTTTTGGGATGAGAATCTTCAGGAATAAGGAGGTTCTCAAACTTTCACAAGAAGAATACGTCAAGAAGGTTCTTAACAGGTTCAAGATGCATGATGTTAAGCTAGTCACTACACCGTTGGCTAGTCATTTCAGATTACCCAAAGATCAGTCTCTTTCGATCGATGAAGAGAAAGACTACATGGCTACTGTTCCATATGTCTCCGCTATTGGTAGTCTTATGTACGCGATTGTTTGCACACGACCAGACATTGCACATGCAGTGGGAGTTGTCAGCAAATTTATGAGTAATCTAGAAAGGAAATATTGGGAAGCCGACTTGAAGGGAAGTTCAGAGTTTGCTCTATGTTTTTGAAAGTCAGACTTGGGTTTAGATGGATACGTTGATGCTGATAACTGTGGTGATATTGACAATAGTAAGAGCATGACTGGATATGTCTACACCTTATGTGGTACCGCAATCAGTTGGGTCTCGATGCTTCAAGATGTAGTCGCTCTTTCTAGTTATGAAGCTGAGTATATTGCGGTGACAGAAGCCGCGAAGGAGATGATGTGCTTGCAGCCTTTCTTACCCGAGTTAGGAAAAAACTACGATGGGAGTATATTACATTGTGATAGCCAAAGTGTCATCCATCTTGCAAAGAACCTGGTTTAGCATAGCAGGACAAAACATATACAGGTGCGTTATCACTTCATCAAATCCACCTTAGAAGATGGAGTATTGACGACGCTTGAAAAGATCTCAAGGAGTCGGAATCCAGTTGATATGTTGACGAAAGTTGTGACGAGTGAGAAGCTGAAGTTATGCGCAACTTCAGTCGGATTTCGTGGATGAGATATGTGAATGAGCTATAGATGATGAGATTAGTCTCCAAGTGAGAGATTGTTGAGCTGTGGAGCCTACTTTAATTTGGAGGGTATTTTGGTCATATTTACCCTGTTATTCTGTAATCCTAATTCGTCTATTATATAAAGAAGTAATTAGGTTATCGGAGTGTGTTTGAGAGTGTGAGGTAAAAAACTATTGTAACTCGTTTTTTTTATCTTAGTGAAATCTGTCAGCGACCAGTGGACGTAGTTCTCACAATGAGAGTGAACAACTATAAATCTGTGTTTTTTTTTTTTGTATTTTTGATTGTTCGTTGCAAATAGATTACGGTATATAATTCTAACAGAAGTTCTCTCTCACTATGAACTGTAAAGAGGAAGTCAATTAGAATGAATTAGCTAAACTCAATAGAAATTATAAGTGTCATATCTAGTGAAAAAAGAGTCGCTTATGATCTTCGAACACACTATGTCATAGACTTATGGAGAAAACTCAATCATAGTGACCGCAATATAACACGACAATCCTGATTAATTTAAAAAATTCTCACCTAGGGGCATGAAAATAATACAATGTCTAGTTACTCTATTTCACAATTGAAGGTGCGCATATCAAACAATGACCCTCACTCCGCCCGATCAAACTCAATGCACACATCTAAGTTGATAATTAGTTAAAAATAATAATTCATGCTCAAATAAATGTGACAGTGAAAATTATTACAAAAACATATAAATAGGGAAAAAGAGCTCAAATCTATCAATGAAGCAGATTAACTTAAATATGCAACAAATAATTAATGCTAACTCAACCAATTAGCTAACTAAGTATAAAACTAACTTCATTGCATCTAATACTTCCACTCGAGATGGAGAGTAAATAGTTAAAATGTAACGCCCCGAGAACCCACATGTTCCTGGTGCGCTCATTACGTGTATACACTGTGATATACAGAGACTCGACGTGACCTAACTTACTTTATAATACCACTTTCATTTTCAAATCATATTCAAAATAACATTTGTGAGTATAAAAATTTTTCGACTTGAATCGAAAACAACTCCCGCCCCGAAGAGGGAACACGAAATCCTCAATATAAAATTACGCAGTAGAAAAGACAATTTAAAGTAGTTTTTAAAATACGACGACAAAACTTGAAATTTTAGGAAGGGGCCCAACACACGCCTCGAGCTACCCGACTCAGTGCAACGCGCCCGTGTAGCGGCGCCGCACGCTCTTGGTTCTGCGCCATGCACTGCGCGCGCGCCCACTCAACTTGGCGCCACGCGCCCCGCGCGCGCACTGACTCGGCCTGCGAGCCGCGCGCTCCGCACGCTTACATCCCCACTTTGGCGTCCCGTGCACACTCTCTCGGTGCTGCGCGCCAACTCAACACTGCCGCGTCACGCGCATGCCTTCAGCGCCGCATGCCCCACGCACCCTGCCTCCGTGCAGTACGTCCGCATGCATGGCCTCACCCGATGCCACACGACCCGTGCACACTTGCAGGGCCACGTGCCCCGCGCGCCTGTGGTTACTCTGCGCTCCCGCGCACACCGCCACTTCTCTAGTATCTCACCGTGCACACCCCGACCTATTCCATATCCTCTCAACTCCCGATCTTTCTCCCGAAAATTCACTAAAGTAACGTTTAAAAGTCAGCTATCCCAAAAATCTGAACCTGCACATAGTTCACCAAACTTCTCAGAATACCTATCCAAAGATCTCCACCAAATCAGAGTTTAAAAAAAAAAATAAAACTACAACAATCCATCAACTATTAAATGAAGAAAATTCACAGTATAGAGCATTACCAAGCTCTCACATGTAAAGAGTACGCGTGCGTCACCAAAATCACAAACACTCCATGAACCCCTATACAACTAGCGCCTACACAAACTCGTCTGATCAGCTATATATCTTGACACAACAAAAGAAAATACCCCAACAATCTAGCCACCACCTACTATCTTCACGGGTCGGGTCGCTCTAACAAATCCGTCGTCCGGTGCCTCGGTCGCGCGCCGCCAACCGTCCTACACCTCAGGACTAGGCTCTCGGGGCTCACCAGTGACAATATCTGCACCTGCACCGTAGAACACACAACATAAACCTAACGCTCAGTAAGTAATGTGATATGAAAGTAAAAACCGATAATGCAATCCTATCACATGCAATCTCTACACTCACACTCATGTTGTCACATATGTGATGCGTAGTGCAACCGCACCAGGGTGAAAATGAACCTAGCGCCACCCTACACCCTGACACGTCGCCATCGTCCCGGACTTCCCACCAACGAGACCCACAAGCTACACACACGCATCGCCACACATCAACCACATCAGGGTGAGGGTGTACCTCGCGCCACACTACACCCTGACACGTCGCCTCCATCTCAACCTCCCCAGCAATGGGGCCACAGTTGCCACACATACACATTTTGCGATAGCCCGGCCGACCCACTACTCGAGCGGAATCCGCGACTGGTGTTGCACCGGCCCACACACTAGTAGGATCTGCGGTACCACTGTCCATCATCCTCATCGTCGACACATACACATTGCGTGACGACCCAACCAGCCTACTCCTCGAGTAAAATCTGCGGTTGGTTACGCACTGGCCCACACACTAGCAGGATTCGCGGTACCACCGCCACGCGTCTCATCATCATCGTCGACACACACACAACACAGTCAAACAATATAAATCTTAAAGTTCCACGGTGTAGGCCCACCTGGGCAAAACACATGCATACACTACTTACCTGGCGTCCTAAGCTCACTCGACGCACAGCTTCGCCAAAAAGCCTCAACCTAAACATAAACAATCACTCATCAATCTTCGCATCAAAATTCGCTAAATGCACTAAAAATCACATTTCTTAACTAAACCCATGAAATCCCAACCAAAACGAGTCACTAATTCGGTTCGGCCGAAATCTAGCATAAACTTCGGATGCACATAACTTTTACGTCCGTTATCGGAATCCAGCGATTCAAGAGGCTAAACGTTTTCTTAGGAACCTAGTTTAACATATTGAGACGAATTTTAAAATAGTAAGCCGCAGCTAGGTGAAAAACACCAAAACCGAATCTCTCATTCGCCCAAATTTCACATTTTCGTTTCCTTCAACCAAAACTCACTCAAAACTCGTCTTACGCACTAAAATCAGCAACGAACATCACGCGTCACAATTATACTAAAAACACTCAATAATTTGACTTGGTCCAAAATTCGACATAAACTTCTGATGTGCATAACTTTTGCGTCGGATATCGGAATCGAATGATTCCAGCGGCCAAACGTTCCTCTAACAACCTAATTTAACCCCCTAAAACAGAATTTAAAACGAATAACCAATTTTAGGTTGAAACGGAAAAAAACAGAACCTATTTTTCACACCAAAATGCTCAGAATTTCAACTTTAATCCAATCTCACCAATTTCTTCATCCAATCGGTCACATTTCACTCATTCAAGCATAATCTAACCAGAAATCAGAAATTCGAGCATTAACTCGAATTTCGGCTCAACCTCCCCCTCGGTTTTTCTCCCTCCCATCGGACACTCACTGTATATCTTCTAAACACACACATTCACACTCCTAATTCACTCAAACATTTCGGCCAAATTCACAGAAAATAGAAGGAAGCCGAGCAATAATCTCGGCCAAAATAGGACAGGACAGCAAAGGGAGAGAGAGACTTACCGAGTGGTGTCGTTCTGCACTCGGGTGGGAGAAAGGGAAGAAGAATGCAAGCAGAGCGCTCGGTTGCCGGAAACAAAACTGAATGGGGACTCTCCCTCGCGGTCGTCAGTAGAAAGTGCTTGAGCTCTCTCTTCAGGAGTTCGAGCTGCTGAAACCGAACGACTTCGGTTCTTTAATTAAAAAGAACTGAATGCGGTTTCCCTCTCACACTCACACTTGTCGGCCATCGATCGAAGACCAACTCTCAGCTCTCGATCGCTCTTTGATCTCGGATGCTCGGCGAAGAACAGAACACTGAACGGCTTCCTCGCGAAGCCGTTCAGTTGTTTTATTATTATTTTTTATTTTAATTAAATCAAATTACTAAATCGCCCTTACGCACTATAACCGTCCGAAACTTCGTTAAATTCGCGTCCTTCCGACTTTAAAACTTGAAATTTCTTCTACGAATTAAATTCCAAGTTTCAAAAATAAATTCTCCGCTAAAATCTTTCCGAAAACTCTAACCGAGACTTAATTTAAATTTAAGATTCAAAATTTCTTGGGTTATTACATAAAACTCTCATCTATAATTAGAACTCCCATCTTGCCGAAAAGAAAATGAAATTGTGCTAGATGAAGAGCCTCCGTGAATAAATTGGCAAGTTGGTGCGGTAAAGAGACATGCAAAGTCTTGAGATGTCCAAGTTTTAGCTGATGACAAACAATCTTTACGGTCTATATCAATAAATTTAGTCCATTAATGAAAAACAGAATTTTCAGCAATACGTAGAGAAACTTGACTATCACAAACAAAGTAAAGGAATCATTGTATGAGAAATAGAAAGACCGTGAAGCAAAGCTTGCAACCATATCAACTCGCAATTCATGACCGCCATCGCGCGATATTCTGCTTCTGTATTGGAGCAATAAACAATTCACTATTTTTTTGATTTCCATGAAATCAAACAATCACCAAAAAAATTATAGAACCATGTGAATGTCTAGTATTGGAACATGCTGCCTAGTTAGAATCCGCAAAAGTCGTAAACTGCAGAGAAAAATTAGGTGGGTAAAATAACCCCTGCCTAATAGTACCTTTAAGATATCACAAAATTCGATAAGCCGCCAGAAGATGATCTTGACGGGGTTGATCAACAAACTGACTTAAAGAAGTAACAACAAAAGCAATATCAGGTTTAGTGATTCTGAGATATACAAGTCAACCAATTAAACATCGATATATTTTTGGATTGTCAAGTAATTTGCTCTTCTTAGACGACCCATAGAAAATCATGAAGGTTTGCATTCCAGAAAACCTGTATCATTTAACAATTCAAGGACATAATGTTGTTGCAATCTCCAAACCAAGAAAGTAATGAAGATCTCCAAGGTCTTTAAGTTTAAATCTGCAATTCAAAAATATTTTAACTTCATTCATAGCAGAAAAAGAATTCCCTATGATGATTATGCCATCAACATATACTGAAGTTGCTAAAAAATCATCTTTCCTTTTACGAACAAACAGAGAATTATCAACATTATCCTGCAAAAACTGCATGCTAAAAGAGCAGCAGATAACTTGAAGAACCACTGTATAGAAGCCTACTTTAATCCGTACAAGGGCTTGTTCAATTTACAAAACCCGTTTTGTAGAATTGTCCTTTTGAGGTAAATAACATGGAGGTAATTTCATGTAGACCTCTTTATTCAAATCACCGTTAAGAGAAGCATTGCGCACATCGAGTAGAGCAACCTCTGTTAACTGTAGAAGATAGTTTCTCATCATACGGCTCACCATGATCATTCATGAATAGATGCCAAAACTAAATGAAGTTTGACTGCAACCAATTTGGCTAATCGTGAAAAAGTACCAAGAAAATCAATACGCTCAATCGTACCATCAGCATTGAGTTTAATTTAATAAACTCATTTACATGCAATAGGATGTTTACCAGCCTGTAATGAAATCAATGTCCATTTGTTATTGCTTTCAAGAGCACTCAACTCAGTATTCATTGCATCTCTGCATTCGAGAATTTTAATGGCTTGTGAAAAGTTACTGGGTTCCGAATGAGAAGAAAGAGCAAAAATATATGCACGAAAAGAAGTTGAAAGTTTATCGAAGGTGAAATAGGATGTTTGATTGTAGAAACAAAAGAATAACCTGAAGTTTTTGCAAGGTAGCAGTGATAATCTGCTAAATAAGGAGATTTAGAAAGACTAGTGGTTTAATGAGTTGGAAATAAGATCAGATTTTTATGAAGTTGGCTAATCAACAGAAGATCTTGATGATGAATTGTTATTCGACAGTGAAGAAAAATCCGAAGAAGAAAAAGAATTAGAATTTTTAAAGGGAAAGAAATAAAAACGTTATTTGATTCAAAGCCAAGTAAGAGATAGAGGGATATCCAAGAAAAATGACTGCTTTTGCACGAGTTGCAACTTATGTCGATTATTAAAAATTGTGGAAACAAAATATAAACATCCAAAATATCGAAGACAATCATAATATGAAGATTTTGGATATAGCTTTTCAAACGTAGACTTATCGTCTGGAATAGGATATGGAAGAAACAAACAACTGCAATAACACAAAGTCCCCAGAATTTTAATGGAACATTTGACTAGAAAAAGAGTGAACAAGCGACATTTAAAATATGTTGATGCTTTCGTTCTACAATAGGCGTTTCTACACAAAAACAATAATGAACAATGCCTTTAGAATCGAGAAAAAATTTAAGAGAAAATTCAACTCCATTATCAAATCAATTTCCTTTATTGGTAGTACTGAACTGAGTCTTAATTAATCGAACAAACTTGGGAAAAATAGTAGAGCAACATCTGCTTTAGATTTTAGTAGATAAATTCAAGTGGCTGGGGAAAAATCATCATTAAGGGGCAAAAATATTTATGACCATCATATGTTGAAACATATGTATGAAAGAGACCCTATACATCACAATGTATGAGAATAATGGGTGCTTTAGGAAAAGAATTCTGTGAGGGAAAAGGTAAAATTTTTTGTTTAGCCATTGGACAAATGGTGCAAATATCAGATGTTGCATAATCCAAATGTAATTGATGTTTCAGTATTCGAAGTTTAACAAAGGACGGATTGCCTAATTGATAATGCCATAATCCAAAGGAAGAACAATTGAAACTATTACAACGAATCAAAGAATTGGAGTTTGACAATTGTTCTCGACTAAAAACATATAGTCTTGCCCGTTGAAAGGTCTTGAGTATGACAAAAATTGGAGGAAAACATTATTTTACAGTTAAGAGAGGAAGTGAGGGAGCTGATATAGAGATGAGGTTGAAATGAAACTGAGATACAAACAGAACATTTTGAAATAAAAGATTAGGACTAAGACAACTGTACCTATTCTAGAAATAGATACTTTACAGTTGTTTGGAAGAGTAACATAACAATTTGTAATGGGTTTTGAATGCAAGAAATTTTTGTAAAATCTGAATACACATGGTTTGTTGCGCCAATGTCTAGAATCCAATGAGAACTAATTAATTTGACAGAATTAGGAACAGCAGAAATAATAGGGATACTTGAAAATGCAAGAGTTGAAGAATTGATAGAAGAATCAACGATTGGATTTTCGACTAAAGAAGATGCAGTTTGCTGAAGTTTATTACTCAGAAGAGCTATTAATTGTTGACATTGATCCCCTGTTAAGTTGCTCTTTGAAGAAGGATCTTCATTCAACATGTTGCTGCCAACTTGATTTACAGAGGAAGTCTGATTGGGAGCATTGTTTCTGAATTTATATGCAGGCGGATATCTATGAATCTCGTAGCATTTATCAACTGTACGACCTTGTACTTTACGGTGTGTATAAAATGGTCTATTTCGCTTGGGTCTCACTGTAGGAGAAGAAAATTGTTCGGCAGAATGTGCCATGATCATAGTTTCAGTTGTAGGTTGAGTACAAATGACTTGTTTCTGTCATTCTTCTGGAACAAGAGAACACTTTACTTACTGAAGGAAGTGGTTCAATCATGAGATTCTGAGTACGAATTTGGGCGTGATTCTCAACCCTATCAAAAATTGCAAAACTTGCTCCTACTGACGATACTCAAGAACATATCTCAAACCTCCACAATTACAATTCGGAAATGGGTCGACAATCTTGAAGTTCATCCCATAAAATTTTCGGCTTAGTATGATAAGTACCAACATCCATAGTACCTTGAGACAGATTCAAGAGTAATTATCGAACCTGATGAATTCGAGGTCCATTGCTTTAATGAAATCTCTCAAATAAATCCATCCAAACTAAAATAGCAGAATCCAAGCACAAGAGGCTATCTGCTATTTCTTCGTGAGACAATTTAAAATCAAGGAAGTAACCATGTTGTTGCATCGAGTCCAACTATGAAAAGTGTTCATCGGAGGAATACGGTTTCGAAATTGAACTGTCAACAAATGAGAGCTTATTCTTGGCAGTAAGAGCCATTATCATAGAACGTTTCCAGGTGTTGTAATTTAAACCAAGATTGTCACGACCCAAATGGGACTCGCAACAGAACGAGGGACGACCGATCCGAAAATCGAATCAACCGTCCGACTCTAATTTTATTTGCTTAAAAAAAATGCAGCAGAAATACTTTATAAATTAATAATAAAGCCAGGGCCCGACGTGCAATAAATTAAACAGGTCAAATCAGTGACACTAGATAATGTGACGATATAAGTCCGAATAGATTAAAAAGTGCAATAACCAAATTTAAGCTTACATGTTCTCAATAATTGTCTCACCTTAAAATTTAAAACGAGTCCACGAGGAATATTTATTAAAAATTAGAAAATTCTTATTTCTGATCCGGTGACTAAGGCTCTTTTTGGTTAGATCCTGAAAAAAAATGAAGTCGTTTGGGATGAGTCGACAAAACTCAATAGGGGTAGAGTTTATTTTCAACAGTTATAAAATATGATGAATAAATTCAATAAAAATCCATTTATGCAATTGTAATAGATGTTCAGTGAAAATGAAGCCTCTCATGGACTTCGAACACACCAGGCCATTGGCCAAAACATCGACACTCGGCGGTCGTAGCTACAAGTACCCTGATCAGGTTTAGGGTTTCGCGCCCACGGACACGGCTTATTCAGCTGTCCTATTACTTCTAGTTAAAACCACACAATTTTTATCAATGATAAAACATGCAGTTGATAAATGTGTGAAAGGATAATAATAATAATAATAATAATAATAATATTAAATGAACATTTTATGCTAAATGAATGAATTAAAAATAATACTTAACCGAAAATAAAATAAACCCCTACCTCGAGTGATCTTACAATATGTCAAACCCAATAATTTTCAGTAATCCAAGCCAAAGCGTCCACACTTTAACTCAATAAATTGACACCTAACAAAGAATAAAATCATTAATTATTTTTATGCTATTTTAACTCCCATTCATTCCCAAAAGACGGTCTATATCGAATTGGTTAATTAATCCATAAATTGAGTCTCATTTTCTTCACTGTTCGGGTTTGACAATAATGAGTGCATAACTCTGTTATAGAAATTTTATTTTGCTAACTGTTAATCCACCATTTTCAGAGTATAGGTTCAATACCTTTATATCCATAATCTGAATTTTTCATGTATTTAACGGAGAATAAAATTATAATTTTCTAATACCAACAGTTTTCGATACTCAACTGTAAAATTTCATAAGTGTCATTACAGTGAGTAAAAGACGACTTAAAAATTGGATTTCTTTTATACCTTTGGAGATCAAAACAACGGTTTAGATCTGTTCCACAATCCGAGTAATTATTAGCACCAATAATTCACCTTCCATTAGCAAAAGTTCTAATTGATTTCCTTCCTTTCACGTTCAAATTCAGGATAAGCCAACCTCCAACCAGTTATTTAGATTGTTCGAAGGCCAAACTTTGTGCTCTGTTGAAGATAGTTGAGGAATAGGAAAAATGGTCCTGCAAGGAGGAAAATTCTAGAGAAGAGAAAAATAAATGGAAGCTTGGTGAGAGAGAGCTGCTTCGGGAGAGAGAAGTTTTAACAGGACGTCTTGATGGAGAAGAGGAAAAAAAGGGGTTCTGGAAATAAAGTTTTCCAGAAAAGTGTTTTGTGGAGGTGGGTGGGTGAGAGAGAGAGAGAGAGAGAGAGAGAGAGAGAGAGAGAGAGAGAGAGA
>CM039518.1:11624530-11638802 GCA_022433055.1 Begonia peltatifolia | reverse complement strand
GAACCGTGTGGATTCTCAGGGTGTGATAGTGATGATACATGTTACTGTGTCAACACCTAAGCTTATGGATTCTGGACCTAGAGATGTTAAACGGGAGGGCTCGGCTCGTTACTATAGTGGGCTGAGCTTGACCCTGTCCCACTAGGCGGCCGAGCCCAAGGATCGAGCTCGCGAGCCTGCCAGGGACCGAGCCAAACGAGCAGGCCAATCGGCCGTCTTGTTGGCTCGTCCACCAAACCCCGCTTTCCCCCCTGTTGGAGAAGACAAACAAATACAGCAGCAAACACAGCAACAGGGAATGTCGGTGGTTCGTGGATGCAGAGAGTGAACTCGACTTGGGTTTGCGAAGAATGAACAGATGTGAAAGCTGAAATTCGAAAAATCTCCCTAAAGGAGTCGACAAAGCGCCAAAATGGTAAAACCTGAAATTCATGAGCAGAAAATCTCCAGAAAGAGGAGTCGACCTCTTTTGAACAGCAAGGAACGCAAACCACAAATAGAAGCGAATGACTTGAACACCTAAGAAAATTGCTGGCTTCCTTTGACGAGAAGAAGCAAACCCTTCACTGAACAGAGGCGTTCTCTCTCCTTACCCTGCTTCTCTCTTCGCGGCGCTATCCAGAAAAGCAGAATTCCGAAACCAAAGAAACTAGAAGGGTTTTAATTTTTACCATTCTTCTATTTTTTTTTTAATTTAATATATTATATTACAATTAGCGTAATTAATTTCTCTACTCTTGTGTTTTTCAAATGTTTATTTTTTGAACTTGTAATTTTTTTCAAACTGTAATTTTTTTTATATGTAAAAATTTTTTTAATAATATTTAAGTGATATTTTTTATTGAATAATCTCAAATAATATTTTTTATTAATACATTTAATTTTATATACATTAACATAACTAATCGTTAAATTAAATGAGTAAATATTGTTGAAATATAATTTTGAATATTTATTATAATTTTAAATAAAAATTTTAAAAAACTTATATTATAACTGTCAAGGAGGGCGATGGATCGCTCAAAGAGTGGGGGATGCAAATCGCCCAAGTGTGGCGTTGCATCGCCCCTGCATCCCCCAGGGGCAATCCATCGCCCCAGGGGCGATTGAATAGTGTGTGACTAGGTACTGTTTACATGAATAGTGCCAGGCACGGTTCATGAATAGTAAAAAAAATATTTTACTTTTTTTCTTTCTCGTTTGAGTTTTAATTTTAAGGGATAATTTAAACAAATGGTTCTTTATCGAATACAAACGTTTCTGCTATGGATTTAATAATTTCAAAAATATCTAAACGTATCAAAACATTGTCAATTGATTTAAAGATAATAATCTAAAGATAAGTTAGTGAGTCGCGATCTGAGAACTCTATGATTTTTGGATCGTGACAAATTTTGCTGAGAAAACGTGATGTTTTTAGCTATAAAACACTACCTCGCTTGCTACTTGGATTAGCTGACTCTGTGACTGAATCAAATAATGATCACGGTGTTGTACTTATTCATTGTTTCTTTTATTTGGTGATTTTTGCTATATCATTGTGAAATTGGATGTTTGATAGCTTTTTAAGGTTTCACCCAGTTTTGATTTTTCCTATGACTAGTCTTAGTGTTAGTGTTTGAAGGAAAAAAAGAAAGACTTCTCATGTTTGGAATTATTTTAATATTGTTAACGATGACGATGATAAAAATTTAGAGCTAAATGTAATCACTATGAAAATTAGTAAATAGTGAGAACATCTAATTTTTCTAGCGTATGTTTGATTGTTTTCTACTTTAATTTTTTTTTAATTAAATTGTGTCATGTACTATTTATTTATTTTTATCTTTTCTTGTGGCTTTGACTTTGATATTTTACATCTATCTTGTTATGCGTTGCAAAAAAGAAAATTTTTTAATTAGTAATTTGTAGACAAGTTTAGAGAGAGAGAACAAAAAAAAAAAAGGGAGGACTAGAACCGAGATCAGAAATCTAGTTCGGGTTTGAAAAAAATTTTTGACTTATGGGTGCAAAAATTTAAAAATCAAATTTTAGTGGTCCGGTCCTAATCTCTCTAAAAACTCAACCGTCCCGGGCCACAATCACCCCTAGGAAATAACGATTCGAAAAATCCGAGTTGCCTTTATTATTCACCGATAGTAATGTGTTTGAAAAACTTATATTATATTAATATAAGTTGAAAATATTTATATACGCTCAGCTCATTAGGTTCGGCTCGTTAATCTCGTTAGGCTAGCTCGGCTCGACTCAGCTCGACTCGTTAGGCTCATAGCTTGCAAGTGGGCTCGGGTTGAAAATTTTTTTGGGTTAGCTCTTTAGGATCGCCTCGGGAGGTTTGGCAGTGTAACACCCCGAAAACCCACACGTTCCCGGTGCACTACAGTATATTCACACACCATGACATACAGAAACTTGACAATACTCACTCAATTTAATATTACTTTCATTTTCAAATCATCTTCAAAAGGACATTTGTGAGACGCCCAGTGTGCTTCTTTCACGACATGCTCTGGTCCCGGGTGTCTTCTAGTGGGCTTCTAGCGTTAGAAGAAGTCGTGTCTGTCCCGGACATCTGTAACGTCCTCCCACGCTTTTTTGATTTGTAATATGGGGCAAACTTAAGGAAAAGACTGACACATTCGGTGACTTTCGTGGTTGCCCTCACTGAACCGACTTAAATCTGAACTACGAGTCAGGTCAAGTTTGAAAAATTTTCAACTCGATTCGAAAACAACCCGCGCCCTAAAGAGGGAATACGAAATCCTCAATATAAAAATACGCAGCGGAAAAGAAAACAATTAAAATAGTTTTAAAATAAACCGACAAGACTCGAAATCATAGAAAGGAGTCTAACACACCTCTGGACTACCCAAATCCGGTGCCGCGCACCCGCGTCCCCCACTTCGACGCCCCGCGCGCACCCTCACGGTGCTGTGCATGCCAACTCAACATCACCACGTCACACGCACGCTCGCAGCGCCACGTGCCCCACGCACCCTGTCTCCGTACCACACGTCCGCACGCCCGCCCTCACTCAACGCCGCACGACCAGTGAGTACCCACAGGTCCGCGTGTTTGCGACCACGCCGGACTTCCGCTCCCCTCCACACTTCTCTAACACTCACTGTACACATCCCGACCTATTCTATACCTCTCGACTCCTAACCTCTCTCCCGAAATTTTGGCATGGTAACGCCTAAAAACTGGCTATCCCAAAATTTAAACCCTGCACACAGTTCACCAGAAACTAGCAATATTTATCTATCAACCATCCAGAGAATCTCCGTAACAAAATAATCAAAGTTTAAAGACAACAAAAATCTATCGACTACAAATGAGGAAAGTCCATAGTATAGAACATTACCAAGCTCCTACATGTAAAACATATGCGTACGTCACCGAAATCACACGCACTCCATAAACCCCTATACAACCAACGCCTATACAACTCGTCTAATCAACTATACATCGACACAGCAAAACAAAGTACCCGCAATAGCCAAGCCCCCACCTATCGTCGGAACACCCCGCGCACTGACGTTTCACCCTCGGTGATTGATGGCCGGAACTCCCTCCCGATCTCTCTCTCTCGCACATTTCCTTCTCGGCATTCGCTCTCGGCCTTGGAGAAGAAGAACCGAACACTGAACGGCTTCCTCGCGAAGCCGTTAAGTTGTTTTATAAAATTTTAATTTTATAAAATAATTTAAAATAATAAAATTACCAAAATACCCATACGTGTTTTAACCGCTTGAAATTTCGTTAAACTCGCGTCCTCCCGACTTTAAATTTCGAAAACCATTACTAAGATTAGATTCTGAGTTTTGTAACTTAATTTACTCCTTAAAATATTTTCTGAAACACTTACCGAGATTAAATTAAAAAATTTCAGAAATGAGATTAAAAATTTTGAAATTTTCCAGATTATTACAGCTCGGCTCGTTAGGCTCGACAAGGTGAGTCAAGTTTTTCCAGGCTCGACTCGGCCTGGCCCGATCGGGTCGTTTAACATCTCTATTTGAATCCCCCAATGGGACATGCATAATGATTCTCTGCTCTGGCCAAACGGGTGAGTGACTCTAATACATGAGAAAATTGGTCTGACATTTCATTTTAAAACCACGATTTGACGCAAAAAATGTAATACATGTGTTTACATTCATCAAATGTTTTTTTACATTAAAAAAAAAGGCTCTAGATCCATCAATGGGACAATTTTTAAAATATTGTTACATACATAGGTAGTTATAGATAAAATAGGTCACCACCATTTAATACAAGACACATACAAGAATGACGAAGATCTGTAGATCTAGTCCGTCACATGAGTTAGAAAGAAGAATGGTCCTAAGACCATTCAAAGGTGTAAGGATCGTAAAAAACTGTAACACCCGAAACTTTCCACAAAAACTAATTTTTTCAGATTTACGTAATTGTAATCGACGGAGTTTTGTTAGAATTGAGAGTGGAGAATTTCTACCATTAAGTAAAAGATTGTTTCGAGGTTAATGGAGAAGAAAGAAATTTTGGAATCCAACCGAAGAAGTACTGAATAACCGTTTGATTAAACGGTTAAGGATTGAGGGCGAATTAGTAATTAGGATTATTATTATTTTAAAAAAAATTACAAAAACACCTTACGGTGTTTTGTTTCTCTCACACTAGAAACCCTCCCCCTCGGTTCTTTTTCCCTCTCCCGTGCAAAGCTTGGCGGTTTCTCCCTCCAGCCGACGCCGATCCTCCTCGATTCTCCGTCAACCTTCAGACTTACGGTATGTTTTAGTTAGTTTTAAGTAGATAATTAGTTCTTTAGTTATTTTGAGCAGTAAAACTAAGGTTAGAGAGAGTATCTGTAGTTTTAGTGAAAAACTAGGAGGGAGCAGTGGGGAATTGAAGTTAGAATTGATTTCTATCTGTATGTTGGTGTTTGAGCCGGAAGTAAGAGTAGATTATGGGATTTTGTGGGAAAGATTTAGCGGTTCTATAGCCGAATATTCGAATTGTGGAACGGTTGCCGTTCGGCCACATTCGGCCATACTATAGGTGTTGGATTAGGAGTTTGTTTATACCATTACAAATTAGACGTTTTCAGAAGCCCGCAGCATTTCGAAGAGTCCAAATTAGACGAGTATTTGTACGTTATGCAATTCTAAATTTGATAAGAAATTGTATAAGATTTTGGGTTTAGTTAGATTAGTTGTTAGTGTTGTTTTCCTTAGAGTTTTATGAGTTAGACAGAGACGAATTGATGAATGTGTGGTTTTATAAGTTCTCCAGTTTAGCGAGCGGTTTGCAAAATACGAGTTACTAAGGACGCTAGGTAAGTAATGTAGTAGGAGTTTTGCCTTTGGGCTTACATCACAATTCAGTAGGATGCATTGCACGTTTATTTTATGTTATGCTTTCATGGTTGTGCATAATTGTTTTAAAGTAGAAGAACAAGACAGAAATGAATTTCATGTATTTATGAGACGGAAACAGTAGGATGTGAGTAGTGAAGAACGAAATTGAGAAGATACGTAAATAGATAATGAAGGTGAGGTTGAGTGGCATAGTCCTATGAGGGGGGCCGTGAGGTATGCCATTTCTTCCCCAGCTTTACGTGGTGGCCTAGTCTTATGAGGGGAATTGCGAGGAGTACCACTTTACTAGGCCAATGTTGGCTTTGTCCTATGAGGGGGACCGTGAGATGGGTCACATTGGTGTAGCGCGTAAAGAAGAACTCAGTAGTAAGAAGATAAAGAAGATGTAAGAAAGAGACGAAAGCGAAAGTAGAGACGAAACTGTAGAAACTGCATGTGTTAGGGGGTGTTTGATTTTGTATGTGTTTACGTGCATTACTTACTTAGTATTAGGATAATATTTGAGTTCTGTGATGTAGGTGACGAAGCGGTAGCCGGTGAGTACTCAGAGCGAGCCCAAGATTAGGAGGCAGTCGGGAGGAGGATGTGCGTGGATGATCCGACCGGCTGTTAGGTTAAATTTTGACGCGGTGTTTATAGGTACGGGTGTAGAGGTCGAGTCTAAGTTGTTTTGAGTCATTTTGCAAAGAAAATAGATTTCAAAAATTCAGTAGTAGTCTAGATGTATTTAACAATTTTTAGTTGATTGCAAAAAATATGGTTTTGTTGTTTTTAACGTTGAGTCAAAATTGATCGTATTGGGAAAAATTGAGGTTCTGTAAGAGAAGTGTTGACCGGTAGACTTAGTGGTCGACCATACCCTGCAAGTATCGACCGCGAGGGTCAACCTGCGCAGGCAGAATCGAAGTAAGTGACGACCTATGGTTATAGGTGTCGACCGGTAGTGTGAAAATGGCAGCGATGTCGACCACGAGGGTAGACCTGCGCAGATAGAGAGGATCAAGGTGTCGACCTACGGCTGTAGGTGTCGATTGGAAATGAAGGAGATGGTGGAGGTGTCGACCGTGAGGGTCGACCGATGCAGACAGAGAGGATTGAAGTGTCGACCACTAAAGAGAAGTGTCGACCGGTGACAGCAGGGGTCGATTGAAAATGTCTTTTAATATTTTAAAGACTTGATATTCTATTTAAAATAATTTTTAACTAAAAGTCTTCCGCTGCGAGGCTTTTAGTCAATTTTAAAAGTGTTGTTTCAAGTTGAAAAACAGGTTTCAAATTTTTAGACGAATTTTATCAGTGGATCATGAGTAAGAGTAGTGAGTAGTAGTGGTCAACAAACCGGGAATCGTGGTTGATTTTTGGGTCGTGACAGAGATGGTATTAGAGTTTTTACCCAACTAGAAGTGCGGCCGACGAGAACGTCGGACCCTTATGAGGAGGGGTGGATTATGAAAGCATGAGAGCCTGTCACAATTCTCACACCGTTTGAGGAAAAGTAGAGTGGATAGTCAATTAGTAGTAGGAGGGGATACTACGAGTGTTAGAGTCAATGGGTCAAACCATTCAAATGATTTCATAACAGCGTCGATCGCCACAGGACGTACTTCAACAACTGTAAGTGTTTGAGTTTCACTGTAGTTATTAGATGTTTATGAGAGTAATTGGTTTTTTCCAAGAAATTAGCTAAAATGTCTAGACGACCAGGACGTCCGAAAGTACCGAGAGAGACGGCTGATATGAGAAGTGAGGATGATTCAATTACGATCAGGCAGCTAACCGAATTAGTGAACAGACAGTCTCAGCAATTAGGGATCTTGCTGAATCGAGAAGTGCAAGGAAGTGCAGGCTCTAGTTCAGGCCATGATCAGTTGGGAGGTAGATTTCGGAGGTTACGACCCCCGACGTATGAAGGATAGTCATCGGATCGAACAACTGCAGAGGAGTGGGTCAGTACCATGGAGAGTATGTTCAAGTACGCGAAGGTGGAAGAGGAGGACAAAGTCTCTCTAGTCACATTCCATCTAATGAAGGACGCTCGATTTTGGTGGGAGTTCGTAGAGACCACTGCTGAAGTGCACTATGTGACATGTGAAAGGTTAAGGAGATATTTTATGACAAGTACTTCAACAGAACGGGGCAAGCAGCCAAAAGAATGGAGTTTCTACAGTTGAAACAGACTGAGTCGGTGACTGAGTACAACTAACAATTTGAGTCTTTATCTCGGTTTGTCAGCAGTTTGGTGAGCCGGAATAAGGACAAGGTGTTTCAGTATGTACAGGGGCTAAAGCCATAGATATATAAGGGTGTAAAGATAGCTGGAACTTAGGAGGTGCCCTATTCGAAGGTGGTGGCTAAGGCGCTGTAAGTGGAGGAAGCCGAGATGAAATGTATTAAATAGCGAGAGGCTTCCAAGAGATTCTTCAAGGAGGTTGCCCCACAACATAGTAGAAGTGTCTCCCAGTAGCAACAACAGAGGGGTACTAAGAGATTCAGCAAATGATCAAGTAGCCAGGGCAGTAGCAAAAGACCTCAAGGGCCGGTGCAGTACCCCCAGTGCTCTAAGTGCTTAAGATATCACTGGGGCGAATGCAGACTAAACCCGGGAAAGTGCTACAACTGTAACGAAGTTGGACACTTGGCTAGAGATTGCTCGAAGCCTAGTGTGACTCGCTGTTTCAATTGTAACGAGGCAGGCCACGTCAGCAGAGATTGCCCAGCTCTGAAGAAGGGTCCAACGCGCACAACACCGAGAGTATTTGCCATGATCGAGTCAGGCGATGATGACCAGCCAGCTGTAGTGTTAGGTACCATATTAGTAAATTTTGTACCTGCATATACTTTGATTGACTCTGGTGCAATGCATTCCTTCATTGCAACCGCGTTTGCAGTCAGATTATACGTATGGCCGGTATCAGCAGACTGTAGTTATGAAGTGATGTTGCCTTCGGGTGGATGTATGCATTCTAATAAAGTTGTACGAGATCGTGTAGTGTCAGTGGGAGGCAAAAATTTATTAGCCGATCTTATTATTATGGGCATAACTGAATATGATGCCATATTGGGAATGGATTGACTGTTCAAGCACTATGCCACAATCGACTGCAGGACAGGGACAGTGAGTTTGCAACCCCCAGATGGTGAGAAGCACATCTTTCAGGCCTCGAGAAATGCCCGGAAGATATTTATCATGGCGCCTGTTACTGCTCGCCAAGTTTTGATTGGGGAGTCCTTTGGTTTTCTCGCTAGTATTATAGATATGCAAGTTCCCAGGGATTCGAGACATTAAGATGTTTTAATTGTTCAAGATTTTCCTGAAGTTTTCTTAAATGATTTACCTGGTTTACTTCCGGATCGAGAGATAGAGTTTGCTATATATGTGTATCTGGGAGCTGAACCAGTGTCGAAGAATCCTTATAGATTAGGACCAACGGAGCTAAAGGAGTTAAAGAAGCAATTAGAAGAGTTGGTGGAAAAAAGATTTATACGCCCTATCTTTTCGCCATGGGGTGCGCCGATTCTTTTCGTCAAGAAGAAGGATGGATCGTTGCGATGTGCATCGACTACAGGGAGTTGAATAAGCTGACAATTAAGAACAAGTACCCTCTGCCAAGAATAGATGATCTATTTGATCAACTTCAAGGTGCACGGGTGTTTTCAAAGATTGATCTGAGATCGGGATATTATTAGTTGAGCATCAAGTCAGATGATATTCCAAAGATAGTTTTTCGGGTGCGATATAGGCATTATGAATTCTTAGTAATGTCTTTTGGACTGATGAATGCCCCAGCTGCCTTTATGGACCTGATGAACAAAGTATTCCATGACTATCTCGATAAAATTTCATGCAATGGTGTATAAGGACAACTTCAAGTTGTTGTGGCTTATAACACAAACCAAAACAAGAGGAAGTTTGTCCCACACAAACAACAAATAAATGAAATGAAATATCATGCAGACATAAATTAAACGTGCAAAATTGGTGTACATGGGTTTTATGAGTGATAACTTAAAAAATAAGGTTTTGAAAACCATGATGCGTGTGCAATTCAATATAAGAAATCTCTACCTCGACGTTAATTACTCTTCTTACCAACAGAAGCAATGCTCTTAGGAACATGTTCATAGTCCGTAAAATCATTGGAACCTGTAACAAAATTAACGTTTAAAATCCATTCATAAAGCTAGGGAAAAGTGAAGGATCCTACACCCAAGACTAGAACCTAAACAGGAAGCAAATGATAAATTGCCGCAAATTTTGCCAAAACAACAAAAGTTTCCTCTAACATTTTTGTGCGGTCACCTAGACCTCTCTCGCCAACACCTGTCGTGGATGCCCGAGGTGGATGCACACAACATATATATCATTCTCCACAGGCGAGCCTAACAAAAGCGGGTCAACCAACCTAATTCTCAGAGAGAGTGCAAGAGCCTAGTATAAGTCTTGGTTTGTAGCGAAAGACTTGAATATAATCATAACTCAAAAATCAACACAATTATTACAAACTATATATAATGCGATAAATAAATAACAATTGAATAGAAAAATAAATATCTAAATTCAAACTCCAATTATCTTATACATAACAAAATTAAGGAGAAGTCCTCGTTAGGAAACTAAACACTCAAACTAGAAATAAGAAAAAGAATAAAACTTATAAATCCTATCTACTCACTGCTCTTGTTCTTGTCTAGAAAGAGAGATGGTCGGTTGAGGTGAATGATTAACTCAGTAGAAACGTTATATTAAATGCAATGCATGTAAAGTTTCTTTTACCTTTCATTCCAAAACATAAGGATAAAATGAATGGTTTTCAAACATCTTTATAAAAAAACCCATTTTCATCATTTTATGAAATTTGCTCCACGAGCTATCGATGTAGCATTTTTAAAACATTGTTGTATATCTAGAGAAATTATACTAAAATAGGTCATCATTGTACATTTGTAGCACCCCGACAACCCACATGTTCTCAGTGGGCGTACTACGTCTACATACTATGACATACAGAGATTCGACGCGAACTCACTCAATTTAATACCACTTTCATCTTTAAATCATATTCAAAAGAATATTTGTAATTATAAAATTTTTTTTTAACTCGATTTGAAAATGACTCGCGCCTCGAAAAGGGAACACGTAAATCCTGAATATAAAATACGTAGTGGAAAAGTACAAATTTTTTTTTTAAAACAAATTGACAAGACTTAAAAGTTTCAGAAAAAGAGTCCGACAAGCGCTCCGCGCACCTCTCAACAGCAGCAGCGCCACGCGCCCCCACTCGACTCCGCGCGCCCCCACTCACACATCTCCACTTTGGCGCTGCGCACACGCTCTCCCTACACCCCGTGAACTGACTCGACACCACTGCGTCATGCGCACAACCACAGCGCCGCGTGCCCTACGCACCTTGCCTCCCCGCTGCACGTCCGCGCGCACGCCCTCGCCCGACGCTGTGCGACCTGCGAGCACCCACAGGGCCGGGTACCCCGCGCCCCTGCGATCACGCCACGATCCCGCACACACCAGCACTCCCTACGTGCCTCGCCGCGCACACCCTGACCTATTCCGTACCCTCTCGACTTCCTGACTTTTCTCCTAAAAATTTGGCAGAGTAACCCCTAAAAACTGGCTATCCCAAAAAAAACTCCAACCTTGCACACAGTTCTCCAAAAAATTTCAAAAGTATCCATCCAAAATTTTATCCAGAAAATCACCGAAGGAAAACAGAATGGAAGAAAATAAATCTAACAACTATCAATGAAGAAAATCTACAGTACAGAGCAATGAAATGCTCATACATAAAAGATATACACGTGCCCTCAAAACTATCCCAGCAACGGATAGATCCACCTCTATACACTATACATCAAACAACAAAACAAAACCCCGTACACCTCACCCCAAAACTCACCACCTCCACAGGTCGAGTCATCCTAACAATCCGCCATCCGATGCCTCGATAGCACGCTGCCAACCGTCCTACGCCTTAGGACTAGGCCCTCGGGGCTCACCAGCGACAATATATGCACCTACACCATAGAACACACATCATAAGCCTAACGTTTAGTAAATAGTACAATATGAAAGTAAAAGCCGAAAATGCAATCTTATCACATGCAGTCTCTACACTCACCTTCATGTTGTCACATCTGTAACGCGTAGTGCAGTTGCACTAGGGTGAGAATGAATCTAGCGCCACCTTACACCTTGACACGTCGCCACTGCCTTGGACTCTCCAGCAACGAGGCCCACAAGCTTCACACACACATCACCACGCCGCAACCACATAAGGGTGAGGGTGAATCTTGCGTCACACTACATCTTTACGTGTCGCCCCCATCCCGGCCTCCCCAGCAACGGGGCCACAGTTACTACACACACATTTCTCAACAGCCCAGCCGGCCCACTTCTCGAGCAAAATCTGCGACTGGTGTTGCACCGGCCCACACACTAGCGGGATCAGCGGTACCACTGTCCATCATTCTCACCGCCGACACATACAACGCTGCGTGACAGCCCAGCCGGCCCACTTCTCCAGCGGAATCCGCGGTTGGTTACGCACCAGCCCACACACTAGCACGATCCGTAGTACCACCGCCACGCGTCTCACCACTTACTCAAAATATGTTCAAAATCATTTTCGTTCCCTTTTTAAAACATGATACATGTCAAACAATACACACACACACACCACAATCAACAACATAAATTCTAAAGTTCCACAGTGTAGGCCTTTCTGGGTAAAACACATGCATGCACTACTTACTTGTCGTCCTAAGCTCACTTGACGCACAGCTTCGCCAAAAACACCTCAACCTAAAACATAAACAATCATTCATCAATATTCGCATCAAAATTCACTAAATACGCTAAAAATCACATTCCTTAACTAAACCCATGAAATCCCAACTAAAACGGGTCACTAATTAGGTTCGGCCGAAAATTGGCCTAAACTTCGGACGCGCATAACTTTTGCATCCGTTATTAGAATCGAACGATTCAAGAGATTAAACGCTCTTCTAGGAACCTAGTTTAACATAGTAAAATAGATTTTAAAACAATAAGCCGCAGCCAAGTGAAAAGCACCCACTAAAAACGCTCAATAATTCGACTTGATCAAAAATTCGACATAAACTTCCAACGCACATAACTTTTGCGTCGGATATCGAAATCGAATGATTCCAGTGGTCAAACGTTCCACTAACAACCTAATTTAACATACCAAAATAGAATTTAAAACGATCAACCAAAACTAGGCCGAAACCTCAAAAAACAGAACCTGTATTCACACCAAAATGTTCAGAATTTCAACTTTAATTCAATCTCACCAATTTCTTCACCCAATAGGTCACATTTCACTCATTCAAGTATAATCTAACCAGAAATCAGAAATTCGAGCACCAACTCGAAATTTTGGCTCAACCTCCCCCTCGATTTTTCTCCCTCCCACCGGGCACTTACTGTCTATCCATTAAACACACACATTCACACTCCTAATTCACTCAAACATTTCGGCTAAGTCCACAGAAAATGGAAGGAAGCCGAGCACTAAGCTCGGCCAAAACAGGAAAACCAAAACAGGACTCACCTTTGGTTTTAAGCTCGGGAAAATCAAACTACGCCTGAATTGTTTTGTCGAACGGTCTGGCACACTGGCGAGCGCTTCTCCATGCCGGCTGTCAGTGCTCGGTAGCTCGGGCTCGGTCTCTCTCACTTTATCGGGCTCCCTCATGAACGACAGCCGAATGGCTTCTCTCCGAAGCCATTTGGTTGTTTATTTATTTTTTATTTTTATTTTTTAAACAAATAAATTACTGAAACGCCCTCACGTACATAATTGTCTGTAACTTCGTTAAATTTGTGTCCTCCCAACTTTAAAATTTCAAAAATATTTTTACGAATTAAATCCTGAGCTTCGAAAAATAAATTTTTCGCCAAAAGCTTCCCGAAAACTCTAACCGAGACTTAATTTAAATTTCAAAAATTAAATATAAGATTCAAAATTTCTGGGGTTATAACAACATTTCACTTTAAAATCATCCTATTGAAAAGGAGGTTCACATAAGGACTCCTTTGACACACCATCACAAAAATGTGGCGATCCAAAAATCCATCAACACGTCATGAGCCAAGAGGAAGGTAGAAAATAACAGCGATTTGAAGATCCATCAACATTACGCGAGTTGTCGGCAAGCAAGCTCAACGAAGAAGCCACCAGTAAACCAATATCAATAATTATACCCTGATTAGGTTTAAAGATTTAAAACCCAAGGAGTGGGTGGCAAACAAGATAACCTTCATGCAACAAAGGTATACTATGATAGCCTCGTGAAGCTTTGACACCGAAATCATTCAAAGCATCATGAGGATTAATCTCCCAGAATATAAATTGCAACAATATTAAAATATCATGCATTAATAGTAAACATGTAAAACTATGTATATATATGTAAAATGCTGACATACTAGGGACTAGACCCTATCAAGTTTTTCATAAGTGATAACTCACCAAAGTAAGGTTTTTATAAGAAGATAGTTATAAGAAGTGCAAAAATTATGCAATCTATACCTCGACGAGAACCACATTTTCTACACACAAGAAGAACAACCTTATGCACTAACTCGTAGTCTACAAACTCATTTGAGCGTAAAACAAAACCAAGATTATGAATATCCTACTAAACTCTATGGTGAAACATGGATGAATCCTATATCGGGACTAGGAATCTGATGTGGTTCCGACGCCCATCACTTGATCCCGAGCCAAAGAGGTTTTAATTTGTTTGCTCATTTTACAGGAACTTGTTTTTATGAGAACTTAGAAGAAATCCCTTCAGTTATAGATAAGAAGAAGCCCTCAAATCTTGTTAAGCTTGAAGAAGACAGTCACGGAGGAAGAGGGCCGCCC
>CM039518.1:11570206-11624520 GCA_022433055.1 Begonia peltatifolia | reverse complement strand
AAAATTTTAAAACTCAAGAGGTTGTCATGTGGTATAATCCATTGTATGACGACCCTAAAGAGAGCATTTTAGTTGAGGATCTTGTTGAGTCAACCTATGTTTTAGAGGGAACTTTTTATGCAACGTATGCATTAATGCCAAATGCCCTTATCCTACAAGAGTCCTACCTTTTTGATAAACTTTACCTAGATCCCTTTTTAATCCAAAATGAGAGTATTGTTTTAAAAGAAAATGTTTTTCCACTTTTCCTCTCATCGTCTAGGAAGATAATTAGTTTTTGTGTCTTTAAGTCACCCTAGAATTTTAGAGCTTAAATTAGAAAACGAATTGTCTGGAAAACTTTTAAGTGACTTAGTCCACTTGCTCATCTCACTTAACACTTTAATTTCTTGGTTGTTTAAAATAGGATGGACTAGTATAGATTTTACTTTGTTTTATTTTGCATTTTTATTTTTGCATGATAACATTGAGCATAATGATATATGTCTCTTGTTTAGAGATAGTTTTATTATTATACCCGTATATGCATGTCCATATTACTTCATTTTAGTTACTTGTGAATCATATAGCACTTACTACACAATGAAGTTAATGAATTGTTATATGATCAAATTCTTGATGCATGATATTTTGATGAGCTTTGAGAATTCCAAATTTACTTACGTTTCTATTTCATGGCATCTTGATGTTGAGTTTTTAGAGATTGTTTTGCTTTATAATAGTTTGAAAATAGTTTTTGATGTTAGACTTGCATATTTCAAAACCATTTTTGTTGAAAGAAAGAAAATTGATGGTCCACTTAAGAATAAATTTTACTTGTTTCCTTTCTTGAAGGATAACATGAATCTATTGTGTTGGATTGCTTTTTGCAATAGGCCATTGAATCGATTGAATATAGATTTTAGCATGATAACCGGATTGCATTTGCTTGAGTTTAAAGATTATTTAGATGATAAGTTCACTTTTGATTTGAATCTCTTGTTTGAACTTAGCATTTATGAATTGAAATTTGAATATGGTTATCTTGTTAGCTATTGTGCTCTATTTTTTTGGGTTTTGCATGTTCGTTAGGCATTTGAACTCCTCATTTAAGGCTTATAGCATGTTGAACCATATTGAATTTTAAATTTATTTTGATGAGATCAAGCATGAATTTTATAATCCTTTTGAAGTTATTTCTAATATTTTAGAAAAATGATTGTTTTTCTTGTATCTCTTCTGATTTTGAGAAATGGAAGAACCCTTTTTGCACCTCAATGCTTTCCAAAGTCGATGACCATGGAGTAACTCAAGAAGTGGCGAGTACTTTGCCCACAAGGTATGTGCAACTTGAAACTTTATTGACTTGGTTATTTAAAATTGGATAGATAGTAGATTATTTTGATAATAATCTTGATTGGATTTTTGGATATGTTGATTATAATTCTTCTTTGACATTTACTTTTGGATATTATTTGAAAGAGGATTCATTTTGTGATATATTCCATGTCTTCTTATATCCATTTTTGAATTTGAATTATCGTGTGATGGATAAGTTTAGTAGTCATTTCATGAATGCATTTCTTGATTTCAATTTGGAATATTTTTGCTTATGGAATATAGCTTTGTTAAATTTTAAGATTGGTGATGAATTTATTAATATGCCTCTAGTTATTCATTTGGAGTATAATCTCTTTATGCTAGATAATTTTAGTGAAAATAGCGCTTCACCATCCACAGCTAAATCCATGGCCAAATTTTGTTACTAATATGTTTTCATATTTTGTAGGCTTGAATAAATTTAGCAAACTCAACAACCCCGGGTTAGTGGTACAAGTGCAAAGAGGCAACTCTTTAAATTTGAGGTCAAATCTTCAACAACCCAGAGGAGATGATATGCCTTGAGGTGGCATCCCTTGATCATGGCTTAATCCATGGCTGATCCAATGTTTGAGAAGTAGTGGATCCGTGGCACATCATTACTTATGAAAAGGTGCCATTGAAAAGCCACAATTATCCAAGTACATGTAGTTCCTTAAAGTTATTTTTGAACTTTGAAAATTTTGACTTTGAAGTTATAAATAGCCATTAAAGTCATGTTGTAATATATCTTGGTTTTTCAGCAATAAAATCGTGCCCTCTTTGTGTGTTGAAAATTTTTTCTTCACAAGCTTGAAGTTCACTACTTCAAGTTGCCTCTATCTTGCTTGGTGAGTTACATCCCAGTGAGTTTGAGTGTGTAAGTTTGGCTAGCCATTTTGTTGGGTTTGAGCTACTTACCTATTAGTACCTCTTTCTCATTACTTCATCGAGTAGTGAACTCCCTAGCAAAAAGGGTACCAAACCTTTCAAGTCATCTCAAGAAAGAAGGTTTGAGTCCATTGTGCTTGGTCAATTGATCTTCAAATGTCATCCTTCTTTTTGTTCAATCACCTCACTTCCATTTCCTCAATGAAAGTGTGTCTGAACCCAAACTGGAAACACTATGAATGACAACAAACTTTGCCTCAGCGACAAGATTTTCCATTAAGTATAATATTACGTGGCATACAACCCTACAGGGGTTGACACTTGAGAGCTGAGATCAACACTTGTTCACATCTATTTGAACAACGATCGATCCACCAGTTTGCACTTATAGGCCGGGGTCAACCCACCAGTTGATACTTATAGGCAAGGGTCGACACTCTAGTCGACCTTATAGCTAGAGGTCGATACTTTCAAGCAAGGGTCAACCCTTAAACCTCTTGGGTCATTTCAGTAGTTGACACTTTCACCAAAGTGGGTGATAATTTCTAAAGCAAGGTTTGAAGTGTCGACTAGTCATCCATAATAGTTGACACTTTGGTGCTTTTTGGCCACGGGAGATTGCAAAAATCACCTCCCTTCACTATTTTTTACATCAAATTGACAAATAAATTTACAAAAACCCTGAATCTACTTTGACAAACAAACAATAACTTATGAATTTCAATTTTTGAGAAAGAATTCGAATCCAATAAAATCCAAACTTTTAAATCTTAAAACGATGAGAAAAATTGACCATCTTTCGAAACTCTTCCACAAAAGTAGTTGTATGATGCCTAACGAACACTTCTCCAGCCTTGGAACGTAAAATTTTCACAATTGGAAGGAAGAAATTTATACCACTATCTTTTCCCTTGGCAGCTGAGTAGAAGAAAAAGGGGAGGAAGAGTTTCCTTCTTCCTTTATAAAAAAATAATTTTTAATAAATAAAAATTATAAATCAATTGACCGATAAATTTTAATATGGCCGTAAAACAAACTCATGATACGTTTACGTTAATAACACAAAAATTGAACATGTAGAATATAATTAATATTAAAATATCGATCTTTACAATAGAAACCTGGGATGCATCATTAGATGCCTAGAACGCATTCGTAGACGCCTAGTGTAGAAGTCCAGGCATTGCTCCGGGAGCCTGAACCTACACTAATGCGAACGCCCAGCTTGAACAGCACAGGCTCAAAGCCAATGTTCCAGTGACGGGTTCTAAAACATGACCTTTTCCACCAATTTTCAACACCAATTCGTCTACATCTCTACCTAGACCATAAATGAGACGATATAACGCAGAAACAACTAGGAATTTTGAGTTTTTAGGCTCAAAATACTATCTTGACAATGACAGAAAACCTAATGCGAAAACAAATAGAAGTGGGCTAGATTTGGACTTACCCTCTAACATCATTGCCAAATACTAAAGAAAATTGTGCTATGAACTCTAATAGGATGTCAACTAGCGAAGAATCCTCTCCCTGACCCTCGTTCTTCTCTCTTACTCTATTGCTCGAGGTGGGTGAAGAAACCGAGGTGGGTTGGTGTTGTTTTCTCATTTTTAATAAAATTTTAATTATTAGTTTATTTAATGTAGATCATATTTTTTAATAAAATTTTATTCATTTTAGTAAGGGTCTTTTTAAAAAAAACCAAGATGTTTGTTTTTTTAAAAAAACCCAAAATCTTTATTATTCATCCGAAAAAACTAATAACTATCAAAAGTTTGCAAAAAAAACCCTTACTGGCCGGCCTCCATTATTTAAAAAAAAATAAATAACAAAAAGAAGCCGGGCGGTTGCATTGAAACAACCGGGCGGTTGCATTTTTAAAAAGATAAAAATTAAAAAAAAAAAGGGAGGCCAGGTAGTTCGATTGAACCGGCCAGCCTTCATTTAAAAAAAAAATAGGGGAGGCTGGCCGGTTCAATCCTATAAATAGGGTTTCTCATTTTCTTCCAAATCACACCTCTAAAAATTTCTGCAGTAATTTCTTTTGATCATTTTCTTTATCCGATGGTATTGGTGCTCGTTCTAAACGAAAAGCGTAAATTTTTATTTATTAGTTACTATATTTTGATATTTTGATTTTTGTTTACATTAATTTTTAAACTATTTAATTAAATGTTTTTATATTTTATTTATTTATTAGTTACGATGTTTAGGTATTTTGATTTTTGTTTATTGTGCCATTAATATTTAAAAGATCTAACCCTTTTTTTAGGTAAATTATTTATTTTCGTAGTGGTATAATTATATTGTGTAAGTAAGTTCTGTCTAAGAAGTTTGGAATTTAAGTGGGACCGTTTGTGACTGCTCTATTCTTTCCTGGAAACTTACTTGGAAAGGTAATTCTGTCTAAAAAGATTATCTAATACAATCTTTCTTGCGAATTATCCTGATCAGTACTCTCCACGTTGTATAACTATTTTTTACAATTATCGTTCTCACCATTTTATTCTTTCCCAACAGGTGGTTTTTTTTATACTAGTGACGACGGTGGATTCAGATTCTAGTAGATAAGTTGATTTAAACGAACTATCAGATTTTGATGCTGATAACGAGTGGATGGTGGATGCTGCACTTGCATATGGTGAGGTACAAGCAT
This sequence comes from Begonia peltatifolia, assembly GCA_022433055.1. Taxonomy (NCBI): domain Eukaryota; kingdom Viridiplantae; phylum Streptophyta; class Magnoliopsida; order Cucurbitales; family Begoniaceae; genus Begonia; species Begonia peltatifolia. The sequence continues at coordinate 11,619,632 of CM039518.1, read as the reverse complement.
TCGATCAATTAGATGAAAATGAAGAAATAAAGTTGTATGCAACCTCCAAAACTTTGGATGATGAGCTTCGAGCACTAGTCGGCTTAGATGATGAGAAGGTGGAAAGCAGACCGATAAGTGCACAAATATCAAGCAGAAGATTATTTTTGGGTAAACAATATAGTTCGTTAAGAGATATCAAGAAAGAAATAGTTTAATATTCTCTAGAAAATACTTATGGTATACAGTTCGCAAAATTGATCGCAGCCGACTGACAGCTGTTTGCGAATCTTGATGTCAGTGGTGACTACATGCTGAGAAGATACAAAACGAGCTCACGTTTCATATATCGACATTTACCAACGTTCACAGCTGTTCAAGGCAAATGGAGAATTAAAACGCTAAAGTAAAATGAGTTGCAAATGATTACTTGGATAGGTTCAAAAGTCACTCTACATGGGACATCCCTTTTATTATCTAGTATAGCTCAGACTATTAACGAAGGAAAGTGCGACGAACAGTACGAGAAACTATGGTCGTACGGAGTGAAAATATTAATCAAATTCGGGTAGTACAGTTAAAATTTATGGTATCCTGAGGGGCCAAAATACAATGGTATTTCAAAGATTCTATATGTGCTTGGCTACTTGCAAGACAGGTTTGTTACAGCACGGTAGACTTGTTATTTGTTTGGATGACTGTCATATGAAGGGCTCGTGTCATGGCCAATTACTCACAGCCGTCAGTATTGATGGCAACGATAGAATATATCTCGTTGCTGTTGCCAACATCGAATCTGAGTGTGCGGACTCATGAGAGTGGTTTTTGCAAATATTAAATGAAGACATAGACACTGAATCGGGACGCGATTGGACAATTATTTTAGATCGACAAAAGATATAATGCATTTCTATTTGTTATTTCAAATATTTGTGGTAGTTGTATTATTTTATGTTGATGATGTAATTTGTTGAAATTTCAGGGGTTGAAAAAGGTTGTGAAACGTCATTTGCGAGAGGCCGAACATTACTTCTGCCTCCTTCATATGTACTAGAATTTTAAAAGCCTATATCGGGGCGTTGCATACAGAGATGCAATGTGGAAGGCGGACAGAGCACTCACGAATGCTCATTTCGAGCATAAAATGGAGAAATTATGAGATTAGCCCGGAGGCCGAAACATATCTTCGAGGAGAAGATTCTCGCCATTGGGCTAGTCATGCCTTCTCTTCCATTCCAAAGTGCGATTTGGGCTTAAACAATCTGTGTGAATCATTCAATGCAGTGCTATTGCCTGTCAGGGAAAACCATCTTGACCATGTTCGACGGGATCCGAAAGAAACTTATGATTCACATTGTTAAAAATTATGAGAAGATGTCCCAATTAGAAGACCTCTTGTGTCCCCAGATAAAAACAAACCTTGTGAAGTTAGAGGAAGCATATGGAAATTGGCGTGCAAGATTTGCAGGAGGTTATCGATTCGAGGTCATCAATGGATACGAACAATTTGTTGTTGACATGGATGATCGTGTGTGCAACTGTACCAGGTGAGCCAATGCTGGAATCCTATTCCCTGCATTTACATCAGAGAGTACCTCCAGATACCTATGTGCATAAATACTATCACCGGGTAACTTACCTTCAGATGTACTCACACTATATTCATCCTATTAGCGGGCAAATAATGTGGCCACCACCCATAGAAGGTCTGAACAAAATTCTACTGGGCACAAGACACTGGTAACCTGGTAGGCCAAAAAAGACAAGAGTGCGAGATGCCGACAAGCTGTCAAGCTCGAGAACGAGAACTAGTCAGAAGAACTCCACCATTAGGTGTCGCATATGTTGGCAGCAGGGGCATAATACCCGCACTTGTTCTAATAGGAGATCAACTTCAGGCACTGCTTCGCAAGACACGTTAATGGGTTTCAACACATTCTACGGAACGCAGGTACACTTTGACACGTTTTTCCTATAAACTCACAGTAATTTTTGTTATTATAGTTTCATTTTATTATGTGCAGGAATCTTTGGTACACGGTCGTGGCAGAAGAAGTACCTGATAATTGTAGTGTAATAATTATTTAATTCATTAATTTTTTAAAAGGTGGCTCAAATTGTAATTCATTATTGTAGTTTAGTTCAAATTGTAATTAATTCTAGATTTAATTTTTTTTCAAATAATATTTATTTATATTCATTTTTTTAATTTTTTTCAATTAATAATTAATTATATTGTTTATTTCTTTATTTAATTTTTTTAAAATTTGTTGCTCAATTAAAAATCCTTTCAAATTTAATCACTACGTGATCATTACGAAAACGAATTACATAAAATTAAATACAAAAAAAACTAAAAACTAAACATCAAAGTCGTCTCCGTCTCCGTCTCCTTCTCCGTCTCCTTCTCCTTCTCCTTCTCCGTCTCTTTCTCCTTCTCTGTCTTTTTGTCTTCGTCGTTGTCTGCGTCTGCGTCTCGATCTTGCATCTTGTTCATCAACCATTTGTACGAGGAGTTGCATTTGTTGCTGTTGGTTCTGTTGTATCTGAATAGTTTGTTGCAAGTCCTCGTGATGCGTCTGATGAATCTGGTGTATCTGTCTCTGCATCTCATACATCTGATGGTTGCTCGCCTGCCACAACTCATACATCTGTTGATGGTTTGCCTGCAGCATCTCATTATTCGCCTGCTGCGCCTTATACATTTGCTGCATTAACTCTCTCATATCTCATGCGCTACCGGCCTCCTCCTGTTGGGATAATGGTGGCGCGATAGTCTCCTCCATCAGCACTGCCTGAGAGGTGGATGTCCCCTGATAGCTCTTCAGCATCCAAACGCCATTTGCTTCAACGAGATCCATTCTAGTCAAATACATAGTGTCAAATAAGTTCTGTGGATTTGGGAGCTATCCTGCACTCGTCAATTGATATCTGAATTCCAACTCATTCGACAATCTTTATAATCAAGATCCCGTACGGAAGACCCGCCTGTGATGTCTGGCTTACTTCAATCACGTGACTTAAAATCAAGAAGCCAGGGTCAAAAAACTTCCCGTTGCACAACATTTCCATGATAGACAAGTCCATGTAGCTCACGAGATTTTGATGACCATCTTGCGGCAGAATGATATGAGCTAGTATGTTGTGAAGAATTCGACCTATGACATTCAAATCTCGTGTCACTTCACTTCATGTGAATTTGTCGTAAGAACCCGACTCCCTCGGGCAATGTGAAAAAAGGACAGTCTTTAGAAGCATGATAATATTGCTCCACATCTTCAACGTCAAATCCTAGCAATTGATTTATGTTTCTGGCCACATCGTCACCTCATTACCAAAAATCTTGGTAGTCAGACCACTAATAACTCCATTTCTCCCTGCTGTTATTATGTTTGTATAGAACAATCGAACTATTCTCTCGCATACGTAGCTTTTCAACGAATTTACCTTGTCAAGGCCGTTGTCAAATATCTGTTTAATTCTCAACGACTCCCAACGACTAAAGTCGACAGTCATGCAATGAGTAAGTTTACGTTTTAACAAATCCTTCTCAAACTTACTTTCGCAGTCTCTATTCCAAAATTTCATGGCAAGTATGTAAAAAACCACCTGTTGGGAAAGAATAAAACAGTGAGAATGATAATTGTAAAAAATAGTTATACAACGTAGAGAGTACTGATCAGGATAATTCTCAAGAAAGATTATACTGCACAATCTCCTTAGACAGAATTATCTTTCTAAGTAAGTTTTCAAGAAAAACTAGAAGGGTATCAAATGGTCCCACGTAAATTACAGAATCCTTAGACAGAACTTACTTACACAGTACAATTATACCACTACGAAAATAAATAATTTACCTAAAAAAAAGGGTTAGATCATTTAAATATTAATGACACAATAAACAAAAGTCAAAATACCTAAATATCGTAACTAATAAATAAATAAATTAAATTAAATAGTTTAAAAATTAATGTAAGCAAAAATAAAAATACCTAAACATCGTAACTAATAAATAAAAATTTACGTTTTTCGTTCAGAATGAGCAACAATATCATCGGATAAAGAAAATGATCAAAAAAAAGTATTGGAGAAATTTTTAGAAGCGTGATTTGGAAGGAAATGAATAACCCTATTTACAGGATTGAACCAGCCGACCTCCTTTTTTTTTTTAATTTTTTTAAATAGAGGCTGGCCTGTTCTATTGCAAACGGCCGGTTCAATGCAATCGATTGACCTCTTTTTGTATTTTTTTTAAAAAATGATGGTGGCCGGCCAGTTCAATCGAACCAGCACCAGCTTCCACTGGTTGTCCACCCAAAGGCTGGCTAGTAAGGAATTTTTTACAAATTTTTGATAGTTTTTAATTTTTTTAGATGAACAGTAAATATCTTGAATTTAAAAAAAAAAAAAATCAAACATCTTAATTTAAAAAAAAAAAAAAAAATTTGATAAATATAATATTATATATATTAAATAAACTGCTTTAAATTTGATTTGACAAAAACTGAATGTCATCCAAAACTCTTATATGGAGTGACTTCCGCTTACCAAAACTTTTTTTCTCATATTTTTAACCACGCCGCACCTCATAGAATGCTAATGAGTCGCAACTAATTTGAGTCAATGCAAAATATTTTGACATTGACTAATGCAAAAAATACTCAAAAAATTAATTAATATAAAAATAGTAAATTTTAACCGTCGAAGTGCTATGTTGGTTTACTTTGCTTTGCTCTTCACTAACAACTCAGTCTAAAAAGATAAAAGTAAGAATTGAGCTCTTAGTTCAGGAAGAAAAGGGTTAATATCCCATGATCGATAATAAATTATACCCTAAAAATACGAGTATATTTTCTCACATTTATTCTATAATATCTCAATTTTTTAGAAAAGAAATGGTGAATTAGAATATTAAAATTTTTTTTGATGATTAATTTAAGACCTTTTGTTGGACGTGCTAGAATAATATCTCTTATTCACAATCTATTATCAAAATAATGATTTAACAAATATTCAAGAGAACAAATAATAGGAAAAGAGATCTAAAGATGCAAACATGGCTAGCTAATGTAATAGTCTAAATTGAAATTAACTATAAATAATCACAATTAGAGCTATTAAATGAGATTATGAAGAGTATGAAACACTTCATATGTTAAAGTGAAAACTTTTTCATTGGAACGTATTTTGTAACAATTGTCGCGGTGATTAGTTTATTCTAAAAATTTTACAATGTTAAAGTAGACAAGTTAATGAAGCAAATGACTTAGGATCGAAAGTATTTATGTGTTTTCAACAAAAGTTATATAAATTTGAAGTTGGTTGAGCCAAAATTATTCAAAACTGCATTGTTTTGATAAATGATTTAAAATTTTAATATTATAATGAGAGTTTTTAGAATATGATAGAATGAAAATGTTTCTAACACTGGGTAAACTAATTATGATTAATTATGTCAATCTTAAAAATTAGTTTAAGACTATTCAAAATTAATTAATTTAAGCTAAATATGTGTAAAGATAATAAATCAAATGGTACAAGTTTATCTTTAAGTAACCCTTCAACTTAAGGCAAGAGAAAAGAGTCCATAAAAGAAAGAATTTTTAAAAAATAGCTTAAAATTTTAATTTCATCACTTGAAGCCTCTGGTTTAATTTATTATCAGCAGCTTAATTTGAATTTGCTAGTTGACCACACGACACTTAATCTATCTACGTCTACTCTCCAAGTCTTTTATTTAAATATTTAGTTTCATTAACGACTTGTTTACAGCTGATTGATCTTCCGAGCATCAATCAATACTTTACCAGTTTGTAGGGTTTCAATCTTTTCTTAAATCTACAACAATATTTGTGTTTAAATAACGAAGAATCAGTAACTCTCACAAGAGAGTTAGAGTAGAAAACTCAGATTTCTATGTACAAGAATGTTGCTAAAAGTTTGCTCAAAGATCCCCAAGATGCGTAGTTAATGAAGGGTTCTATTTATAGAAGCAGACTAAAACTGAAGTTGGATGTCGACTTCTGCTTATCTTTGATAGAACGCAATATGGTTGTTACAACTTAAAAGTGAAGTCCGGGTCGACAAATATTTGATTGTTACGGCCTCAGTTGAATTTGCTTGTTGACCGATCTGAACTAACAATATGGCTTGGGCTGCTGTTTTGACTTGCCTAGACAACTACGAGACCCAGTCATGAATTTTGGATTCTCAAAGTAGAAAGTAAGAAACCATATGCGTAATTCTTATAATCGCATGAAAATGCATGCACATCAAAAACCAAGGATCCTAAAGTAAGATATAAACATACGAAACATGCATTCAATAAAACACATAATGACTTATAAATACTAAACATGTGTTAATTAATCTAAACTACTACCAACTATATCATAAGACAAATTAAAATAAAAGATAACACTCACAGTTTATTTACAAGTCTTATTATAAGTAAGACCTTATCTCAAATATTTACACAAATGAGGCATAGTAAATATTGAAATACTAGAAAAGAGTAAACAAAAGACGCAAACTTATGTTGTGTTCAATCAACATACCATTTTACCTTTGTCTTTATTGCCCAAGCTGTTGCTACTTGTTCTTAAAAATAGGGAGACACCATATAATGAATTTTTATAAAGTCTTGTAATTAATCCAATTTTAAGGATTTATAAATGTGTAAATAATTTTGTTTATTATTTATCTTATCCTTTTACTCTCTTACAAGTATTAGTTGTTGATTGGCACCTACATGTTGCTTATATCTATTACCCATGTTATCTCTACTAATCATGTATTAGAAAGATTATTAGTCTTCATAATCATAAGTTGAATGACCACTTTAATCACTCATTCATGTTCACACATTACCTACGTTTACGTGTCACATGTCACCCTAGACACCTCTACCTCGTGTCTAATGTCAAATGATATCATACACTTCTTCTATGTGTCATAAGTGTATAATGCAAATGCATATGCATATGATGTCATGAATCATAACATATATGTCATGAACAACCTATATATAAATGTTGTCTGATCAACATATCAATGAATGCTCTATTCTCATGCGCAATTAAAGTCATGCAGATCTTTGTCTTGTCTTTATTCTACGATTGTCCATAAACACAAAGAAAAGATAACTTCACTTGGTTTTGAAGTGCCCAATGTCCATCATCGTATGTGTTTCATCCCATGCAAAATGTGAATGGAAGAACATACAACGCACCACATACTAAATGCATCAAGGACAGTGTAAATGTATACAAAGACATTTTATTAATGTTGCATTGATTTAGTCTCATGATGCAAGTATCATATTTCTATCTATCATATTACATGTGATCTATACATAAATCGTGTCTATCTACCTTTCCATTAATTATATTTAAAAACAATTAACGCATATAAACCTTTGAACTTAGCGTAAGGCTTAGCAAAACCAAAGTCGAGTCTTTGATAATTTGACACAATGCCAATGCATCCTATTCGAAATGCCCAAACTCAGGTTCCTGATAGTGCCTCGGCTTTGAAAACCAAAGCCAACCTTCAATTTTAAGTGGAATGCCAAGTCTTGATAATTTATAATTCCTAGGCGCCAAACCCCACTTACAATACCGAGCTTACACCATAGAATGTCGAGGCACCAATACAATTTCTTTAGAATTTTGAATAATACATCCATCCCTTCATTTAGAGGCATCCTCTCTAGAAGACCTAGGGCTGGGCATGGTTAGGTCCGGGTCGATTCTGGCTGGGAACCAGATTAGCCCGTTAGTTTCGAGAAATTATTTCCTGAAACCGAAATCGGTTCCTGCCGGAACCAGTACTGAACCGGAACCAGACCGAACCTTCCATGAATTTTTTTTATTAACAATAAAATAAACCCAAAAAAATAAAATCAACAAAATTAATCTAACTATCTAAAATTCAAATTAAATCAAATCCATTTATCTAACATTAAAATAAAATATATAAAAAACTAAATTAAAAGAGATTATTCGACCCATAGGTCGGATAACCTACCGGCCCGACTCATGAGTTGGTTCTCCCATGGGATTGGCTGGTTCCAAAACGGAGAACCGGGAACCGGATCGGTGTCCCCAGTTCCCCAATCTGTGGAACCAGAATCGGTTCAATGGCAAGCAGAACTGGCCAAGAACCGGCTCAGACTGCTGGTCCGGTTCGATTTTATGGTTTCGGGCCAATTCTGGCCACCCCTAAGAAGACTTAGGCTTCTAACGTTGGTTTTGAAGGTTGTATGTCCCTAATTTAATTCTCAAATCTTGCTTTTCATGCAATTATATTCATACCAACAGATTCAAATCCATTTGAATGTTTCTATATCAAGGATTCCCAACAGATTATAATTCATTTTTAATCTCTACCTCCATAAAATGATAATATTAAGAAACATATTGTTTTTCTTCATTTCAACCTCGAATGTTTATACCAATGTGTCCCCTTGACTCATTGAACAGTCCATGTGTTTGAAGTTTTTGCTAGCTCTTGACGAATATGACCCTTCTCTCTTTCTCCAGGGTTTCCTTCCCGTTCATCTCCCTCCTTTTGCTTTTATTTCTTCAGCAAGAGAATGATATAAAAATCTCATTTTAATTTATTTATCTGTTTTTTGTGTGTTTTTGCATTTCTATCCATGTTTTCCTTGCAAAATTTCACGTCTGTCCCTCATCTTTGTACAATTCATGAAACTGCTAAGATTAATCAAAACTAAACATAATTAATTATTTTTATTTGGCCAAGTGGCAACCTCTTAATGGTTAACACTTTTCTTCACACCAATACTACGTCCCATTAGCATGTATCACCTTGTCATGCTTTTCGCTCCTTAATTGTCACTATAACACCCATTTTTACCTTTGAAAATTGAAAGTCGACTTTTAACTAATTTCAAGTAAGGTGTTTATGTCAAGGCATGATCATGCCGAGTCTCGACTCATGAATTTCCAAAGTGATAAAAAAAGGAATTGTATGTTTAATATTTACAATACGACTGAAATTTCACACTCTCTCAAACTCACCTGGTACACTAAGATATTATCTAACGCGCTCGCATACAAAGTATGCATTTCGAGCATAAACATTTGTAAAACTTAAACACGTAAGAAACTTAAACTCATATCACCTAATCATTCGCAACCATAACCAATATAAATATAAAGCACCACACCCATAAATAATATAGCACGAGTCTTACGCGATACAAGACTCAAACCTCATATAGATACGAACTCTGGGCCATATTAAAATGAGATATACAAAAGAAAGCGCAAGTAAAATACTCTAATCCTACTTTGTGTTGAACTCATGAAATCATCTACTCTTTACTTTTGCTTTTATCACCTGGTCTGCTATAGCAACCTGGTCCTGATTATTTACAAATAGGTTTCATTAATTTATCAATTTCTTACTCTTCCTTTTTATATATTATGATAAGATGTTTTATTTTTCTTATTCTCTTTTTTTCTTACACATTTGGTTTTATTAATTACTTGTCATGTGTAAGTCTAACCACCTAGACATTCCAACAAATGTCTAATCCACGCGAATTAATTAGCTCAACGTGTATCCATACCTAACTTGTGTAAAAACCCATGAACATCTAGAGAGTTTAACATATTCTAAACTCTAACACCATATCATATGTATGTATATATGGTAATACAATTTCTTAAAATATTATTTTTATACAACATTCTATTTTTCTATCACATTAATCATAATCAATTAATTTATTACCTATATCTCTATACAATAGAAGGGATTTATATTGTTCTATCTGTATGCATATAATAGTAATGCTGAATATGTATGTATTGTATATTCATTAACTACCTTTCATATTGACATTTAGAGATGTTAATGTCAATATGAATAATCACAAACCATCGTATTGACATGTTCTGATATTAATTTTAGTATAATCAATCACGACACACAAATTGCTATATTTTTAAGACATACCTATTTTTCTCATGAGGTTAGATATTACACCCTTCAAAGGACATAAAGTTACAACTTCGTCATAATACATGAAAGTATCCATCATTAGATTTCAATGTCTACCAATGGGCATCTCCCTACAAGAAAAATCACCGAAGATTCTAGTGTTACCGAGGTAGCTCCTTCATCCAATCACGGAACGCTGTCTATTTGGGTAACAACACTAGAAGATATGCATCACTCTATATATTTGGGTTACTTACACATTGGTTAGTCTAGTTCGCCCACGAGATCTATTACTGTAGCGGGTCAAGCTCATCTCACCCCTGCTCCCACCTGTCGGCCCAATAATTCTGAAAAGGCAAATTGGTTTGATGGCCTTTCATTGGCTTACAGGCTAAATTTGATGTGCTCAATGTTTTTACTCCCGGACTTACCCATCCCACCATTTATAGGAAAATAAAAATGTCTAACACCTTCATATTTCCTATGTTGGACAATTGACAATCAACTTTTTTCTGAATTTCCACCCTTAATTATTTCTAGAGGCGGACCCCACACCTCTCCATGTTGTAAATACTCTTATTTTATATAACATGACAAGGTGAGTTTTAAAGGCTAAAATAAATAAGATATATGTAGTGTTATTATTTGTTTGTATTATTATTATTTAATTATTTTTGATGTAGACTTTAATTTTATTATATAGCTTAAGAGGAGTTAAATAAATGGGTTCACCAGACTTCTTAAGCTCAGCTCATCAAAGCTCGGTAGACTTGTTTAGCCAGTTCAGCTTAGCTCATTTAATTCGTGGCCGACCAGTCGACTCAGATTGAATATTTTTTTGGTGAACTTGTTAGGCTCAATTTATTAAACTTGCTAGACTCGTTTGCTTCGTCTCGTTTAACTCAATAGTCTTGATAAGCTAATCATTTTCTGGTTTACCTATGTTGGTCGACTTGTTTTTCATCTCTAGGATCAAATAATGTGCATCTACCTAGTATTTCAAACAAGTACATTTGTCCTGCATGTCAGCCACATTGTCACATTTTTGTGATCCACACAAGATATATATAAACAAGTATAATTATATATATATATAATCATTCTCTAAATATCATGTGCCTATAATACCACATTATTCATAAAGTGGACATGTATTAGGCTATTTCTTATTATAAGAATTTGTTAACGAGAAAACTATTTTTTCATTCTTGAGTCTAATGTCATGGAATAACCCCATGACATTATGCCATTAATTTATAAACCTCACCTATGTGTTACAAATCCAAACAATGAGAAGTTCACTCTCTCATCAAGCGTAGAAGTTCTGACCCAAAACTCCAAGGCATCTAGTGTAACGGTCCGTAGCGTAAAACTTTATTTTTCTTTATTTTAATTATTTTGATCAAAACAAAACAAGCATTTGACAAATAAACAGTGAAAGTCTTTCAAAACAATAAAAGAAACATGGTCAGTGTAGCCATTAAAAAACAAATGATTAATAAAATATGCTTAATTAAAAACAAACAACAATTTAAAAGTTAAATCCTTTTTTTGTAAATATGTTATCCTTAAAGCCATAAATCATTGGTGACTCTCGCACCAATAACGCCGCAACCTCGCCATTGGAGCACCTCTTCCATTGTTTTTCTTATTTGTTTCTACCAGCCATGTCAACCGAGCTACCACCAAGTATTTCATTTACGATACAGCCTGTTAATCAAAGGGTTGGCGGCTAACCAATCAGTGATGACACTACCTACATAATGTCCACCGGTGGCTGGCGAGCAAGTTCTAGCGCGACACCAACCAACATATTAAATAAAACTTAAGAAGCACACATCATTGTCCTATTACTCATTTCGCAATGTAAAAACAAGTAACCTTCACTCAGCAGAAGGTTCATACAATAAGGTCGCTTTGGTTGCTCAGCCTTATACAACCTAAAACAACCAAAAATTGATATCAAAAGACTCAATCAACCTTAAACAGAACTAGATCTGGCTCAAATTATTTTGGATGCCTGGCTAATATCAAAAGACTTAAACAACCCTAAACTTGAATCAATTATGACTTAAGCTATTTTGACTACCTAGACAGTGCAACCCAAAATAACTTGAGATCGATATCAGAAAGGCTTAACCATCCGGATTGGTCAATTCGCTCATCAGGCCACCTCAAAAAAATATCATCACTCATAAAATAAACATGTAACTCATATGTACATATATGTGAAAACTGACGTGCTGGCAACCAAGGTCAATAAGATTTTCATAGGTGAATATCTACCAAAATAAGTTTTGAAAACCATGCTATACAAAACAATACAGTATAGAAACCCCTAACTCAATGATGACCATATCCTCATCGACAATCTGAATACTCTTGATGCGAAGTAAGCTGCAACCAACTTCAAGTCCAAAGTTAAAGATCCATGTCAAGATATTGCAATGACAAGATCAAAAACCAAGAAAATGCATGAATCCTTACATAGATTGACTCTAGAAATCAAAGAGAAAGATTTTTTTCAACAATAGCTGAAATTAATAAATTTCTTAAATATTGAAAATGATGCTTGGGAGGAAAGAAAGATAAAAAATACATGAAAAATACTTAAAGATTTAGTGGCAAGTGAGATGGAAGTATAACAAAAAACATGCACGTGTAAAATCTATGCAGAATTTTCTTTTCTTTATCAAATAGGCAAATACTTATTTCCTAATAAGGAAGGTGGGATACAAATTTAGGAAGGAGAGCCACAAAATTCATCAATCAAATTGGTCCAAGTTTCCTTTTATTATGTGGTCAATGTTTCTTTTTATTTGGTTACCTAATTACCTTTGTTTTAGTCTAGTTTCCTTTTATTAATTTGTTAAATTTTCTAATCTTTAGATGTTTTCTAATTACTTTTTTATTACATTATAATATTTTATAGCCTATTTAATAGTGTAAACCCTAAGGCGTTATACAATCAATATACAATATTTTGAGTTACTCTTTGTGAGAATTTTCTTTTTTGTGAAGAACTAGATCTTCTTCAAATAAAAACTTGAAATATCAACTTGATAGTTTTGGTTCTAACCACCAGTTTGATTATGGGTCAATCTCCTTGTTTGATAACTTTAGTTCTGTCGGTAAGGTTCGATTGGAGTCAAATTCTTTATATTTGATTTCAAAAGCGTTCCTCATTTTCTATTCTGTATTGTTGAAGGGTTTCAGGTTTAATATACCCTTGATTATCATCATTTTGTATCAAAGCTTTGACTCCTATATTCAACTCTCTATTTTTATTTTTACTTCTTCCTTTGAGAAACAAATTCGTAAAAAGAAAAATTTGAATATTCTCCAAAAACTTTCAAACAGATTTTTTGCTTATCAAGTGTTCTTCTTTCAGAAAAAAAATTCTCAATATTTCGAATATCAATATCTTGAGCATCAATTTATTCTTCTTTATTCTAAGCATCAACATTTGCTTTTGAGTTGTGCTTTCAAATCTTCTTATTTGATTGTCTCAATTAATTCCAAATTATTGATTCTACTTTCTTGGAAATTTGAAAGTTCTTGATTAATCTTTCTTACTCTTAAAATATTCAAACATCATTTATTATTATGTGAGATATCAAAGTTTCTTTTTCTTGAAAAATTTTAAAAGTTCTATATCTTATTCTAAATTGTTTAATTCTAACTAATTTTGAAAATTAAAATATTGAGTTAGAATGTTTGATCTTATATGTTTTTGCTTGTTGAATTTTTTATCTTGATTAGATTTTTACATAAAGAGCTAAAAGAGAAAATTGAGAGATAAAAGGCAAGAGGATGAAATTATCATATAAAAGCCATTATTTGAGGGAAACACGAGTGAAGAGACGTAAATTGAATGTAGACATGTGAGGGAGTGACGGAGTTCCGTTTACTTACTTATTTTGTTCACTAATAATTTTTAATCTTCTTTCTTGAAAATTATGAGTAGTGAGGAAAGACATATTAACGTTAATCCGGAGATGTACATGAAGACTATTTAAGATTAAATTAAGGCTTTAGACATTAGGTATGAAATAATAAAGTCTCCTTTTAATAGCCGTGTACGGAGGGACAAATCACCAATAGAGCATTACTATGATGAATTCGATTACGAGGATGACACTTACAAAAGAGAGAGATATGTTAGAATAAATTGTGAGAATGGAAATCTAAGCAAAATCAAAATGATAATTCCTCATTTTCAAGGTAAAAGTAATCTCGAATTTTGTATAGAATAAGAAAGAAAAGTTGAACATATGTTTGAATGTTATAATTACATCGAAAAGCAAAAGATCAAATTAGTTTCGATTGAATTCACAGATTATGCAAGCATACGGTGGGATCAATTAGTGAAAACTCAAAAAAGATATGGAGAACAACCCATACGCACATGAGACAATATGAAGGTACAAATGCGTAAAAGATTTATTCTTAACCATTATTATCGAGTGTAGAAAATTACAAGGTTTGACTCAAGGAATCAAAAACGTGGAAAAATATTACAAAGAGTTGGAAGTAGCCATAGTAAGGGCTAGAGTGGATGAGGACGATAAAGCTGCAATGGTGTGATTCATTGTAGGTTTAAATAGAGAAATCACAGACATTGTGGATTTGAATAATCATGTGGACTTTTAAAGAATTGTTGAACAAGTCGATTAAAGTTGAAAGACAATTGAAATTGAGGAACTCTAAAAACGGATCAAACTCAAACTCTTCATAGAAATCTAATTTGAGGAATGATAAGCCTAATTCAAAACCGAAAGAGGAGTTCAAAGAGAAAGTCACGGCATCGAATACCACCACCATAAAAGGTAAAATTGAGACTTCCGCTCCTATTAAGTCTCGAGAAATTAAATGTTTTAGATGTTAAGGTTTTGGTCTTATTGTTTCTAATTTTTTGAATAAAAGAGCTATGATATTTTGGACAATAGTGAGATAACAAATGTAAGTTTAAGTGATGATGAAATGTCACCATTAGAAGATTGTAGCGATGTGGATATAGAGGAACTTGTGAACGAAGAGCTATGGTCACTAGACGTGTACTTAATGTTCAAGCCAAGGGGTATGAAGATAATGTGCAAAGGGAGCACGTATTTTACACTAGATGCCACATGAATAACAAGGTATGTAGTTCGATAATTAATAGTGGGAGTTGTAGTAACGTTGCTAGCACTTTGTTGGTAGAAAAATTGAGTTTGGAAATTGTGAAGCATTCTAGGCCTTACAAGCTACAATGATTAAGTGATTATGGAGAAGTAAAAGTGACTACGCAAGTAAAAGTTGCACTTGCAATTGGTAAGTATAAAGGTGAGGTTCTTTGTGATGTAGTACCCATGCAAGCTACACATATCCTTTGGGGAGACTATGGCAATTCGATAGAAATGTCAAGCACAATGGTTTCAATAATGAGTACTTTGATATGCTTCGACCTATGACAACTTGTGTTTCGATCATAAACACTAGTTCACTCTCGGATGTCCAACTAAATATCACCAAGAGAGCCTCAGATTTCAATCGATAAAAGCAATATAAATTCAACTCCAAAAATCACAAAATTTAGAATAATCTTACTTGGAGAGTGAACGCGAATCTCTAAAAGTTTTAGAGATTGAATTGCAGTGAAAGAGAAGATATGATCAAGACAATCAGACTTGCACAATCTGTCCGAAAATAGCGATAAATGGCTGCATGAGGATGAACTTTGGGATGTTATAACTTTGGTTGTAAAACTCCAATTGATATTAAATTTTAATACTTTCTTTCTCTTGGTGTGAAAAAAATACCCTCAAAATTTCAATGCTTATACCTAAAATATGGATGGTCGTTGGAACTCGTTCTACTGCTCCAACTAAGAACAGAATACTAACTTCGGGAATGCGTAACTCTCTCGTCCAAAAATGAAATGATGCAATTCTTGTTCCATGTGAAATATGTGGATGTGAAGTTGATTGTGTGTAAGAAGGAGTAGATGAATTGATGGGATGGAGAAGATATGAACAGAACACCAATATTGGTTCAAAATGTTGATAAGTTTGATTCGAGTTTTGGTTATTCTTTTGAATAAAGCGCTCCAACAATCTAAATATGAGAGTTCTTACAACCTTATGGGGATGACTACCTTAAACTAAGATAGTAGAAAATGGTGCAATAATAAGTGCTTTTCACTCAACTCAAAAGATGGAAAACAATCTTCACCAAAGACACTTGGATATGACTCACTGACGGCGATGAGCTTTGAGCTCAAAGAGAAACTCAATTTTGGAAGAATAATCTTCAGAAATCTATTCAATCAAAGTTAGGGCTGAATGAGTGTTAAGGATGGTTTAAATACTTGCTTCTTTCAGCAAATTACAATTAGGGTTTGGTAAATTAAAAGAAAAGAAAAATGCCACCACTTCGGCCCAAATAAAGGCTGCTCGCTAGCCCATTTTTCCATCATGTTTTTGTGTATTTATTTAATCTAAATCCAGCCCACTTTCCCTCCTAAAATTGTTCAACTATGCAAAAATAAAAACATTTAATAAACTAAAATTCAAAAGGAAATAAAAGAGTGGTTCTCAGTTTAGGCTTGTGCTTGATTTTATTGTGAGAAAAAGCCTCGCTGTAATTGGTCCGTTTGACTAAGCAAAAAATGCCTCAATTCCATAATCTAACCCATTATGAAAACCTTAAGATGTCAGATACATTCTTCATGAAGTACACTTGTTGTAATAAAGTTAGAAATGCCATTGAATATGCTCATTACTGATCAGAGGTCAGTTTCACGGCAGCTTTATTGAAAAGTCTAATAATCCTTGGGCATGTGCTTGATCCTCACCTAAGCTTCATCTTCCATCTATGTTTCACAAAGATCATGCCCACCAAGCATTGTCTATATGATTTCATTTCTTTGATGGCTTCATCATGTGATCCTTCAACAAAATAGAAACTTGAAAATATGTTAGAACTAATCCATCCAATGTTTGAAAGGTAGCGGATCTGTGGTACATTATACTCTTTTGATAAAAATAGTAGGAAGATAATTCTCAAACGACTAAAATTGTGGGAGGCTAGTAAGGATCCATAGAGAATTGCAAAAGAGTTCAAAAAGAGAGAAAAATCATTGAGTAAGCAAAAACATGAAAAAGAAGAGAGTAGAGTGAGTGAAAAGAAAAGTGAAAGAGAGGAAAAAAAGTGCAATGAGAGAAAAGTCAAGAGTGAGAGAAAACAAGAAGAGAATGGGTAAATGAGTGGAATGACATGAAAAAGCGAGGTTAAAAGTGTGATGATAGAGATGCAAGAAGTACTTGTACTGTTGTACAAATTTGTTTATCTCTGTAACGACCCGAAAAACCTACACGGTTTTTGGTACGCTCACTACTACTATTCACCGCCCTGATACCATCTCTGTAGCATCCCCTAGTCGTCCCCACACCCGTGTCGCTAACTCTACTCATACACTTGGGTAAAATTCGTGTAAAAATTTAAAATTTCATTCCTCGAATTAAAATGACTTTCTTGAAAACGTTTACAATCATCGCAGTAGAAGACTTTGATTAAATTCAGTTTAAATAAAATTTCAAGTTTTTAAAACATTAAAAGACATTTTTGGTTGACTCTTGTAAGCACCGGTTGACACTTCATTTGCTTCTGTTTTTATCGGTCGACCCTAGAGATCGACACCTCTCTGCTCATCACACTAACCAGTCTACACTCCAATCTTATCTGTTCGCACCGGTCGAGCCCCAAGGTCAACACTTCTATGCTCATCATAGAGAGCGGTCGACACCTTCATCCTCTCTATTTCTATCGGTCAAACCTTGCGGCCGACACTCTTACCATCTTTACACTAACCGATCGACACCTACAGACGTAGGTCGACACTTGATTCGGCTATGCTTTCGTAGGTCGACCCTTGCGGTCGATACTTGCCAAGTTTGGTCGACCAGTACGCCTATCAGTCGACATTTCCTTTCCAGAAATCCGACTAGAAACCTTAAACTTTTCCAAGAACAATTGGACTTTCGACTCAATGCTAAAAATAATATAACTTAAACTTTTCTATCAACTCAAATCATTATTTACATAAAACAAATTGACTAATTAACCTCTGAAATCCGTCTATACATCGAAATGACTCAAAACAACTCAAAATAACTTAAAACGACTCAAAACGATTTTGACTAAACCCCAAAACCTGTACTTACGCCAACCATGGTTAAAACGCCCTAACAACTAGCCGGACCGTCCACGAGCGCACTCCTCCAACCGCCTCCTAGTCCTAGGCATGCTCTGAGTACTCACCAGCTATCGCTTCGTCACCTACATCACATAACTCATCTATTAGCGTAATGCTAAGTAATGCACATAAAAACATAAACACTGAAAACAAACATATTCTAACATATGCAGTTTCTACAGTTTCGTCTCTACTTTTGTTTTCGTCTTTTTCTTACATCTTCTTTATCTTCTTACTACTAGGTTCTTCTTTACGTGCTAGATCAATGTGACACATCTCGCAGTCCACCTCACGGGACAAGGCCACCTCGATCTAAAAAAGTGACACACCTCGCAGTCCACTTCTCGGGACAAGGCCACTACGTAAAGCAAGGGAAAAAGTGATACACCTCGTGGTCCACCTCACGAGACAAGACCACTCAACTCCACTTCATTATCTTCTTATGTATCTTTTCATTTCGTTCATCACGTCACATCCTACTGTTTCATTTAGTAAAAACATGAAAATTCATTTTTGTTTCATTCTCGTACTTTAAAACCACGATGCATAATCACTAAAGCATAACATAAAATAAACGTGCATGCAACCTACCAAACTGTGATGTAGGCCCGAAGGCAAAACACCTACGTACACTACTTACCTGGCGTCTTTAGCAATTCGTATCTCAAAATTCATAGTTCGCTCGCTAAACCGAGGAACCAATAAAATCACACATCATCAATTCTTCTTTCTTTCAAAATCGTAAAACTCTAAAGAAAATAACAATTTAACATCTAATCTATTTAAACTCGAATTCTAACTCAATTTCTGACAGACCTTTGGAAATACATAACTTATCCAATACTCGTCTGATTTGGACGATTCCAAATGCTTTGAACTCCTGAGAACATCTCATTCTTAACAGTCTAATCCAATTCCTAATCCAACACTTACAGCTTGGCCCAATGTGGCCGAATGGAAACTGTTTTGTAATCGAGTATTCAGTTATCCAAACGCTCAATCTTTCTCCATAAAAGCCCATAATCTACTCCTACTTCCAGATTAAATAGCAATACATGGACAAAAATTAACTTTAACCTCAAAATCTCATATCTCCCTCCTAGGGTTCACCAAAACTGTCAAATACTTCCTCTAACTTCATTTTCAACACTCAAAACAATTAAAGAACTAACTATTTACTAAGTACTAACTAAAACTTACTGTACATTTGAATATTGACGGGGAACGGAGGAGAAATCATCGCTGGGAAGAAGAAATGTCGAGGGAGGAGAGAAAGGGGAGGGTTTTCGTGCAGGAGAGGGAGAAAAAAACAGAAGAGGGTTTACGTTCCTCTTCTTTGTGTTTTTCTTTTTTTTTTTTAGATAATAATAATAGTAATACTAATAATAATAACTTAATTACTAAATCGTCTTCAACTTTTAACCGTTTAATTAAACTGTTATTCGGTTCATTTTCGATCAAAATCTTATAATTTTCTCTTTTCCATTAGCCTCAAAATAATCTTTTACCTAATCGACTAAATTTTCTGCCCTTAATTCCAACTAAAATTCTGCTGTTTACCAATATAAATTTTCGAAAACTATTTTAGCGGAAATTCTGGGTGTTACAAACTAACTCATTCTCTTCCAAGTGGTTGTTTCTTCCCTTTTGTAGGAATTTGAGAATTTGTTTCCCGAAGAATTATCGAGAGGGTTATGTTATAGTCTAGCTCTGTAAAGGTCACTAGATAACCATGGAAGATCATTAGTTGTCTTGGTGCTTGGCCTAGCTGAGGAGACCTCAAATGAAGGCTAAAGTTGAATAAGCAAAAGAGCTTTAAATGACATAAAAATTTATGTGATACTTGTGTTGTGAGTGAGGTGTGTGACTATGGAAGATGTGGTCCCATAGTTTTTAGAGAAGAAGATATGCAAATGACTCTCAAGTTGGCTGATAAGTAAGAGTTAATGTTTTCGGCAAAACATTCTTTCCATGGAAAGAATCTCGACTTGGAGGAACTGGTTTAGCCATTTCCTACTTGTTTCCAACTCTCAAGAGAGTGGAGTGGAAGGTGGAATGTCAGATCCTTGCAAACAATTGTGCTTGAAGGAAATAGAGGCGCAACTCCTTCGGTTTCTCAACCAAAACTTACCTTGGTAGCTTCCAAGCTCCACTCAGTTTTCTCCTAAGAAAAGAGGCTCATTTCATTTCATCAACAACTCCAAATACGATCACCAATAACTATGATTTATAGTCCTAAGGGTGGTTGGTTTAGGTTTAAGGTTGATCTTCAAAAGTGGTCGTTGGAGTTTGACATGCCAAAGAGGCCCATTATGAGATCTCAAGCGAAGACCCTAAATTTACTTAACTTTTTTTTTTTTTTTTTGATGAGCTTACTTTTCTTGCCGGAGTTGATTTAATTGGAGATGCTACATGGGAGCCTAGCTTGGAGGACATTGATCAACCTTTGCACAGTCTAAAGTGGGATGCATGGATGGACTCATCACATGACCCAATGGAAATTTGTCTTCCCGGTCCATAAACTATGTAACCTTTATTTTATTGTTGGCAAACTCTAGCCTCTTCTTTTTTTCTTTTCTATGAAATATATGAACTACATCATGCATTATATTGTGTGGTTAGGATTAGATGTACAATGGTGGATTGATTATGATTGGAAGATTCGGCCCAAAATAAATGAACCCAAGGAACCGGCCCAACAAGCCCACTTCAAGGTAAGTTTTGCAGGTATGATTGGTAGTGTTCACAAGGATGGATGACTCATCAAATATCCACCATTGATCAATAAAATTCGGGCAAAATGTAGACCATCGGATTGCATGCCCAACTCTTCATCTTGTCCGCTGATTAGCATCTCATCTAACGGTCCAAATCATCTCCTAGAAGACCTAACTCTAATCATCCACTATAGAATTTTTATAAATGCATCGTTTTTGGTGTTTGTAAGAACCTTTTGCCAAATTAATAGAAAAATCATCTTTCCCTCTCTTGAGAGTGAGTAAACCCGAGTGGTTTGTCCACGGTTCTTCCAACCGTGTGGAGTAGTCCTCCATCCTCAAGCTCTAAGGTTGCTTGGTGAACTCTTAGTCTTCCCTCTCCTCTCTCGTTGAGAGTCAAAAAGGATCGAGGACGTGAAAACCTAGCCTCAACGGTGACTATTTTTTTTTCAGAAAAACATTCACCTGTGAGTCTAATGTTAGATAGCTCTCGGGTTTGCCAAGGATTTGCACCATCACCTTCTCTAGGGATCACGGATCCTTCTCTAGGGACCACCGTGTCAGAGTTCTAGGTGTTCAGCCATAGGTGGAGGGTTAGGCAACCGAGATGATTTGTTGCATAAATTGATCAAAGGCTACCTAAAAGCCAAGTCATTAATCCATGTTTTCTTGCAAAGTGGTAAGGGCAATAAGCATCTTCAAGGGATAGCACTTGGTGTGGCCCAATCGAGTAAAAAGGGACCTCATTTTAGCGCTCCATCTCAGCCATCCATCTTGGCCCGTGTGCGGCAGAGCTTCCTATGCAATCCATGCAAATTTTAAGTACTTCATGTTAGGTCAAACCAAATACAAGCCACCTTCTAGCCTAGCATACATCTAACCCTAAATGCCTAACATGCACGCATATAATAATTGTCACAAAAAAACCAATGTTTGCCAAGTTAAGTGTTCAAAATTGAAGGTTACGTAGAATCATGCTTGGGAAGACAAATTCCCATGTGAGATTCTTGATCTTCCGTCCTTGTCTTTCATGCAATGATGTGCTTTGATTGATCCTTGTTTTGAGCTTCAACCTCCCACTTTAAGTCTCCAAAGAAATCTTTACCTATAAAAGAAATAAGCTTGTAAGCAATTAGGTTAGTTTGGGCCTTGGTTTTAAATTGAGTGAGGGGGCCTCGGGGCATATGAGGCTACCTCTTTTGAGAGGGATTGAACATTAAATAGATTTCACGCCAAAAGCATTAAATTCTAATTGATCGGCATACCGAGCTAATCCCGAAGAAATCAAGCAAATCTAAAGGCAAGTGGATGAACTAGTTGATAAGGGATTTGTAAAGAAAAGTCTAGTTCATGCTCGGTTCCCATCATCTTAGTTTTGAAGAAAAATGGAACTTGGCGAATGTGTGTTGATTGTCAAGTTATCAACAAGATTACGGTAAAGTATTGACACCCTATTCCTCAATTGAATGATATTCTTGATGAGTTACATGGTGTATGCTTATTTTAAAAATTAATTTAAAGAATGAATATTACAAAATTCACATGAAAGGGGGAGATGGATGGAAAACTACCTTTAAAACTAAATATGGCTCTTTTGAGTGGTTAGTAATGTCATTTGGTTTGTCTAATGCACCAAGTACTTTTATGAGATTATTGAATCATGTGTTAAGATCTTTTATTGCGAAGTTTGTTATTGTGTATTTTGATGATTTCTTAATTTGTAGTAAAACTCAAGGTACACATGATGAACACTTGAATTTAGTGTTTAATACTTTAACAGAAAATTAACTATACGCTAACTTAAAGTTGCATGGATTCAGTAGTGTTACTTAGTTTTGTAGTTAATTCAAGCAGAGCAATGGTGGATGAAGAAAAAATTAAGGTAATTAGGCAATGGCGGAAACCAAAGAATGTGATGTGCTAAGAGGAGCCATCACTCGATCGCGAGCCAAATCCTTGGTCGAGCCTTCACTAATGAGTGTGATCTTTTTGTATGTAAAACATCCTTTGAATACTTGAGGTTGGAGCCAAGTGCACTAGACATGGAGAAGCCTTTCTACTTACTAACATGAGAGCACCCTTCAATCACTCCAAGAATGGAAAAAATAATTTGTCTTCGTTTTGACAATTAATGTAGCTTGAGTTTGCTTTTATTTCCTTTAAAGACTTTAGTAATTTTATGTATTAGGTGGCATGAAATGGCTGAACATATAATGGAGGGAATATTGGCTACATTTTGAAAGAAGAGGGACCACTTGAAAGTGACCCTTGGAGGGAGAAAGATTTTTGCCCAAATTGGCAAATCCAAGGTGTACTCGGCTAAGCCATGTGGCTGAGTACCCCTTCTCTTTTGAGCCTCTCTTTTTACTAGTTGCTAAACCCTCATTTGTAAACAAGAGACAAGATATTTAAGCTATCTTTTTACCCTCCCTTCAGCACTTTTAAATGAAGAAAAATTTGCAAAAGCTTTCAGCATCTTGAAGCTCAATAACTTTCTTCCTGGGTGAGTTACATCCGAGAGAACTAAGTTAGTTCTTGGGTATCCATTTTTGTAAGCGCTAAAGTGGTTCCATTTCTATTACAACCTTTCTCCTCCCTTTCTTGGCATGGAGAATCACCGGCAAGTTTGTATTTCAACTATCATCCAAAGCTAGATAGAGTACCCTCTTTCAAAAAGGAGCAAAAACCCGAGATGTGTTGTTATTACCCCATCGGACCAGCAAGCAATTTTCATCCATAACTCTTCATCCACAGTGAATAAACCACTCATTTTTGGATGAGAGTCCATTAACATACATAGTAAGAAGCTATTAAATTTTTAGGTTGTTTAGAATTGATTTGAAGTTTTTGCGCATCTTTGAGTTTGAGGGTCTCTCGGCTAAAACTATTTTTTTTACCAAGAACAATTTGTGCTTGTGTTGTATTTTGATGTTGAAGTACGTCATTTGGTATCAGAGCTATGCTCTTTCCTTGTTGTTTTTGCTCTATTTGTGGATTTGATGGATAGAGTTGCGCTAATATTGTATCTCGAGACCTTGGGAAGAAACTAAAATTGGAGACAACCCTACACCTGAGTCCTTAAAAGTTGAGGTGGCTAAATGAGCGAGAGGATATTAAGATCTCCAAGCAAGTGAGCATTGACTTTACAATCGGGAGATACAAGGACTAAGTTCTTTGTGACGTTGTGGCGATGAGTGCTAGTTACCTTTTGTTAGGAAGACCTTGGCAATATGATTAGAGGGTAGTTTATGATGGGTACTCTAACTATTACTCCTTTAAGTTAGGAGGAAAGACAATCAAATTAGTGCCACTCAAGCTGGAGCAAATGGTATTAGATGAAAGGCTAAGGAAGGAATGAAGGTCAAACTCTACTTTTTTTTTTTTTTTTAATGTCTAAGAAAGAGTTAAGAAAATCCCTTCTAGATTTAGAACCTTTAATTTTGATCATGTTTCAAGAAAGGATAGAAGAATTGGGTGAAATCCCAAGAGAGGTTTGAATCAATACCAAGATGTGTTCCCGAAAGCATTACCTCAACAATTACCACCCCTTAGATGTATTAAGCACCAAATTGACTTACAACCGGGAGTGGTTATACCAAATTGGCTCTCATATAAAATAAACCCTGATGTGCCAATGAGTGGTTTCAACCAAACTTGATATACCTTATGGGCCCATTACACGATCCCAACCCTGAGCTCATAATTTAACAAACTTATCTTCTTACACACTTGTATCTTTTGCAAGTGACGATTCATGCGAAGGCTTGGAGGACACCTTGGGCGACTTGAAGTGGGAGATCAAAGCTATGGACGTGAACCAACCAAAATATCTCATCACTTGGAAGATCAAGAGTGGCGACCATAATGGTCATATGAAAATTTGTCTTCCCGAGCCTTGATATTTTGTAACTTTTATTTTCAAACTTATTGGGCAAACATTGACATTTTTTTGTTAAACTTATTATATACATGCATGTTAGACATTTAGGGCTAGATGAATGGTAGGCTAGAGGTAGCTTGGTTAAAGGGTTTAGCCCACTTGAAGATAGGGTTGCAAGGAAGCTCAGTTTTGACCCAACCCACTCTAAACCTTAGCCAGCCCACCAATAAGTCTATGAATCATGGTTATTGGTGTTTGTAAACTTTTTGGTTGATTTCTAAGGAGCATTCACGGGTTTCTCTTCATCGAAAGAAGCTTGAAGCAAGAGCACCAAGGTAAACTCGGTTGAATCTCAACTAAGGGGTTGCGCCCCCAAAACCTCCCTTCTAGCTTGGTAGTTTGAAAGGGTTGCTAGACACCTTCTTCTCCTTTCTTTTGAGATTGGAAAACAGTAGGAAGTGGTCACGAAACCGTGTCCTTAAATAGAGTTTCTTCCTTGGAAGAAAACTTTAGCCGAATGCTTCATCGAGCACTCATCGGCCGATTCTCGAAAATCATCCTCGCTAGTTTTTATCCTAATGAATTTGGACCACGTATTTCACCAGCACGCACCTCACTCACAACACTAACTTCACCTAAATTTTTATTTCATTCAGAGTATTTTTCTTGTTTGTTCATTGTCTTTTCTTAGTTTTTAGCCAACCAAGGAACAACGATCCTACTCAACGTTCTGTAGCTTGCTTGCAAGCAAGGATCGGAACAAAACGCGACCAAGTCCATGGCCAAAATTTTTAATTAATGAGTTTGTTCATTTTATAAGTGATCACCTTGGAGTTCAAGTGGACTCAAGGCCTAGCATCCACAACTAGCAATTGAAACCAAAGACAAGGACAACCATCTCAAGGGAAAGGAAGGACCCGAGGTTGTCAAGCATGGCAACCCTCATGCGTGGTGCGACCATCATGAGAAGGTGAAGGAAAACAAGATGGCACCTTCCATGGAAGATAGGAGATCAGTGCCAAGTGATCCAGTCAAGGAGGGACCCAACCATTCTCCTCTAAGGATCAATGCCAAGTTGAAAAAGGGATTTGTCTCCTTTAAAACAAATTATATAACCGAGCTTAGTTTAGTTTCTTTGCTCAATACTTTAATTATTTTCTAGTTGTATGCATGCATAAACACTCTTAGAGGGGGCTGAATACTTAGAGGGAAAGTGAAGCACATTTTGGGGGTATAATTGGACACTAGATCATGGGAGAGAGAAAGGCCAAAGGTATATTTGTACTTGGCCACTCTTGGTCTCCCATGTGGCCGAATAGGTGGCTCCTTCTAGGACCTTCCTTTCATGGCTGAATAGCTTAGACGGAGATGGCTGAAGATTGATAAAGATAGCTGAAGATGAAGGATAAAAGGGGACACTAGATCATGGGAGAGAGAAAGGTCAAATGTAGACTTGTACTTGGCCACCCCTAGCCTTCCATGTGGCCAAATGGGATCCAAGTTCTAGGACCTTCTTCTCCTCTTTGCATGGCATGCATGGCTAAGCATTTTGGAGGGAAATGGGCTACAATTTAAAAAAGAAGTACATAGGGTCGTGGGAGAGAGAAGGGCGAAAAGCACCTTGTGACATGGCCAAATAGAAGGCCACCTTCTAGGGCCTTTCCTTCACCCTTTAGCTCAACCAAAATCCTCGCATTTTAGGAGAAGTATTTAAGCATCTTTATGGCATTGTAATGACAATTTTTGAATGTCAATTTTCAGATTTCTTTGACCGTCTTTTTGGTTCCCTTGAGCCTTTCCTCTGTGTGTAGTATCTTAGTGGAGCAACTTTCCATTGTCTTCTAAGTTCATGGTTACTTGGGGGATCTTATTTGGCACATTTTCTCTCTAATCTTTTGAGGGTGGAAAATAGTAGAAAGGTGGTTAACCAAACATAGGAGTTGGAGCATTCCTTCTTGAAGGAATCACTATCTGAAGGTGCCATAAGTTGCCTTCTGGACCAACCACGGGAGTTCTATTATAACTTCGTTATTTCAGCGAATTTATTTATGCAATTTTCAGAGTCTATCCTCCACTCATCAAGTAAGTTCTATTTAAAATTTCGTTGCATTTGGAATTTCTTAGCCCAAGTTAACTGCTTAGAAGTTGGGTTATTTTTGGATCAGCAAACAGAATCAAACCAAATAGTTTTTCTATTTTATTTTAGGCATATCTCTTAATCCGCTATGAGTTTGAGGCTGAAATTTTTGGACCATTCTTTATATAATTTTCGCAAGGTTATGTTAAATTTTTAGCTTATTTGGATTACATTTGAAGAAGATCTTCTGTTTGCATTTAGAGTCTCCTTCAACCATGTTTTCGTGTAAATCCGAGTATTGTTAGTTAGTTTTGTGTTGCATTTTGCTGAACGCTTTTAAGACCAATCCTAAAAGTGTGAAACTCAAAAGAGGCTAAGGAGCTACATAAGCAAGTGTAAGAATTTATTGAGAAATGATTCATCCGAGAATCCATTATCCCATGTGTCCTACACTATTGGTTCCACAGAAGGATGGAATAATGAGGATGTGTGTTGATAGTCAAGCCATCAATGAAATCACAATCAAGTATAGGTTTCTCATTCCTAGACTTGAGGACATGTTCGATGAGCTTAGCGGTGCTTCAATCTTTTCCAATGTAGATTTGAAGAGGGCCTACCATCAAATTATGATAAAGGAAGGAGAATTTCAATACTCAGTATGGACTCTATGATAGGTTAGGGATGCCTTTTGGCCTTTCAGCCTCTAGCACTTTTATGAGACTCATGCATTGGGGAAGTTCATAGTGGCCTATTTTGATGATATTTTGGTATGTAGTTTGGATCTCGATTCACATTTGGTTCATCTTAGGCTATTATTTGATTCTCTCTGAAATGCTAAATTATATGGAAATGTCGAAAAGAGTTCTTTTATGCAAGAGAAGGTTCATTTCCTTGCTTTCATCATTACTAAAGAGAGCATGGAAGTGGATGAATCTAAAATTGAAGCCATAAAAGATTGGCCGACTCCATAGGGGATTTCGGAGGTAAGAAGCTTTCATGGATTAGCTTCATTCTATAAAAGGTTCATCAAGAATTTTAGATTAATCGTAGCTCGTTTGACCGATTGCACTAAGAAGGGAAATAAATTTTGTTAGCTCATGCTTATCAACGAAGCTTTGAGTCGATTAAAGAGAAACTTTGTCATGCCCTTATCCTTGTGTTACTCAATTTTAACAAGATTTTTGAAGTAAAAAATGATGCTTCAGGAATAGGGATTGGAGCATTGCTTATGCAAGAGGGCAAACCACTCACCTATTTTAGTGAGAAGCTCAAGGGGGCCAATTTAAACTACTCAACGTATGATAACGAGTTTCTAGCCATCATCCATGCCCTTGAAGTTAGGCAACATTATCTACTCCCAAAGGAATTCATTATTTATACTGATCACCAAGCTCTTAAACACATCAAGAGCTAATAAAAGCTAAATAGGAGACATGCTAAATGGGTGGAGTTCCTCGAACGTTATCCCTACATCATCAAATGCAAAAAGGAGGAAAAAACATGGTATGTGACGTACTTTCTAGAAGGTATGTCCTTCCAACCGAATTGAGTACTAGATTCTTAGGTTTTGAATGGATAAGGAGAGCTTATGAAGGAGACCAAGAATTTTTTCATTGGTATGATTTGAGTAAGAACAAGACCGAGTGTGATACACTTTGAACCTGATGATCTCTCACTCAATAGTACAACGTATATGCGGAAGCAATAAACCAATCAGCACAACTCGTTGTTCTCGGGTTTAACACAAAACAAAGGACAAAACGACGTGAAAGGTGAGATGGAGATGGGTGCGAGTGTTATCTGTTGGTACTTACTTAGAGGGCTTCAATGAGGTGGATGGAGTGTGAAAGAACCACCATCGCGGCCGTTTGGCAACCTAGAGTACCGTATGAGAATGAAGACAACTCCATGAAGAAGTCTTACAGTAAAGTGGCCATGATTTTCACTCTTTTGCTGTTTTCCAATCTTCAAAAATATTTGAAAGGAAGAGTGGTAATTAAGATCCACCAAGCCATCCAGGAACTTGGATGAGAAATTTGAAGGAACCACTTAGTGCTACTCACTGAAGCTTCTCAGATGAATTAAGAATGCCGAAGTGAAACCCACGTTTTGAAGGTAACTTTTCTAAATTCAATTTGATCAAAGATCCTTACAAAGTGTTCAAAATACGTTTAAATAGCAAGATGATCAGTGTTGTAGAAAGATTAGAAAGGAAATAATCAAAAGTAGGCGTAGGTAAATTGTACCCGTTGGAGCATCAATGGTTCACCCACGTATGTGCGTAATCAGTGCTTCTGCCGCGCGATGTTCCCTTGCGTGTGCTGCTGCTCGGTGCTAGCTTTGTGTGCGCCCAGATGCTGTCCGATTCTTTTGTGCGTGCCTCCAGGTGCTACTAGGTTTGGTTGACCTACATGCACATGCTGCTGCCCAGTTTTGTGCATTTTGCTGCCCAATTCTGTGTATGCTGCTGCCTTCCATTGGGCACGCCAGGTGTTCGACAGAATGTCTCTTCCGCGCGAATCCATCTTGTGTGCATTATTTCTTCAACGCAGGTGCCCCATTCCTTTGCCATGTGCATCCTTCCTTCAAGCCATGTGCCCATGCTCTAAATCCATGCTTGAAGATAGTTTTTACCTGCAAAATCCATAAACCAGTTAGATGGAAAATTAGTTAAGTTACGTATCCTAGTTTGTGATTGTTTGATAGGAGCCCGTAGTGTAACATCATTTCCAGGTGATTGAGGATTTGTCCTCAAATCTAGAGGCTCATTTGTCTTCAAGTTATCTTGATGGTTGAGCTTTATTCTTGCGTGGACACCGACCTATCTTCCTACAACATGAACAAACAAGTTAGAAATAAAATTTGGCCATGGTTCTGACTGGTTTTGAGCTATGATTTTCTATTATGGTCTAGCCTTGCAAGATTCACTACAAAACCACATAAATATCGTTAGTTCTCTTGGTTCTCGGCCAAGCCGAGGAGACCTCAAATGGTGGCCAAAAATAGACAAGCAAATGAGCTTTAAATGAATTGAAAATTTATATGAGTTTTGTGTTGTGAGTGAGGTGTGTGACTATGGAAGATGTGCTCCAAATGGTTAATGGAAAAGAAAATGTGTAGCAAAGCTTGAAGTCGCCCGACAAGCAAAACCTTAAGGCTTTCGACAATGCTTTCTTTCCAAGGAAAGAAAACTTGACTTAAAGAACCGGTTTGGTCACTTCCTACTTGTTTCCAACCCTTTGAAAGGGAGGAAAGGAAGGTGGAACTAAAGCTTCAACAACAACCTCAGGTTGATGAGCGAGGAGGCTTACTTTTTGCAGCCTTGGCCGAGCTTACCTTGGATGCTTCACTCCTCTATTTTTCCTTCAAGAAAGAGAGCTCTATTTCATTCATCAACTAAACTTTTACACATACTAAAAGCAATGATTAAATAGACCTAGGTGGCTGGTTTAGGGTTAGGGTTTTGGTCTTCAAATGGCCGTTGGAAGGAAGGCCATGCATTTGGCTAAGTGAGGTGTTGTGTGCGGCCGAGGTGAAGTGAGGTACAAGTGATCAAAGGCTAGCTGAATGCTAAGTCATTGATCCATGTTTTCTCCTAAAAGTAGCAAGTGAACAAGCATCTCCAAGGGACAGCATTTGGTGTGGCCAAATCGGGTAAACAAGCTTTTTAGTGGTCCACACATCTTGGCCCTCTACCTTAGCGCGTGAGCAGTCGAATCTCCATGCACTCCATGCATGATTTGCACTCCAAGCTTAGGTTAAACCGAAACCAAGCCACCATCTATCCTACCGTACATCTAATCCTAAATGCCTAATATGCATGCATATAATAATTATAACAAAAATATCATTGTTTGCCAATTAGAGTTTTAAAGAAAAAAAGTTACATAAAATCGTGCTCGGGAAGACAAATTCCCATGTGAGCTTCTTGATTTTCAATCCTTGTCTCTCATGCAATGACGTGCTTTGATTGATCCCTGTCTAGAGCCTCGACCTCCCATTTTAAGTTGCCAAAGGTGCGCTCTAAGTTATCACATAGTTCATCTTCTGTAAAAGATAAAAGTGTGTGAGAACATAAGTTAGATAAAATGTGTGCTCGGGCTTGGGATCATGTGACGGGCCTACGGAGCACATCATGTTCCATAGCATATCATCCTCCTGTGGTGATTGAGGATTTGAACTCAAATTTGGGAGGATGCCTCCTTGCATTAATTATACCTTTCCCGGATCAAAAGGAAAGGATATTGCGACATGATGGTCTTGATCGTTGAGTCCTACAAAATTGATGCCAATTTTAGTTAGAGGGTAGGGCTATGGGTTTGTCATGGATGATAACTTGTTTGATCATCCATAGGTAAGATCTTGGGGCCAATCAACTTGATGATCTCGTTCCAAGGATCAAAGAGAAAAGATATCTCACTTGATCTGTAACACCCAGAATTTTTGTTAAAACAATTTTTGAATTTACGTATTGGTAAGCGGCGGAGTTTTGGTCGGGATCGAGGGCAAGAAGTTTATATCATTAAATAAAAGTTTATTTTGAAGTTAATGGACAGGAGAAATTTATAAAAGTTCAGCCGAAAACGGACCGAATGAGCGTTTGGTTAGAAGATTAAAGGGTGAGGGCGATATAGTAATCAAGTTTATTATTATTATTAGAATAAAAGAAGAGAGGAAGAGAAGAAGAAAGCGTAAATCCACCGCCCCACCCCCCCGACTTGGGGATTTCTTCCCCTCCCCGTGCAGGATCCCCCTCCCTCGGCGATTCCTTCTTACAGCGACGTTTAGCCAACAATCCTTCTCAGTTTTCTCCTCCACTTCAATGGTTTAAGATAGGTTTAAGTAGTTTATGGTTTAGTTTTTGTTAGGATTAGAGTTTGATGAGAAATTGGTGGATAGAGATTTAGGTTTTTGGGTTTGAGTGTTTATTGGGTTTATTATTGATTGTGGTGGGTTATTGATGATAAACAGATAGATATGGTAGGATTTTGATAAACTTTTGGCGATTTGTTGAAATTGGGGTTTTTGGTGTTTAGAGATCTAGAGAAAATGCGGAATTCAGGTAGGTTATGCCCGATTTTCTAAGGATTGGCCTTAGAAACCTAGATAGAATTTATCGAAGAGTAGATAGGAGTTCGTAGCATTTTGAATCGTCTAAAACGAGTAAGTATTGGATGAATTATGCATTTCCGAATGTGGTCGAAAATTGGGTAGGATTTCAAGTTTAGCTGGGAGTTTTGGTTTTGTACGAGTTTATGACTTTCTGTGTTAGAATTTCATGAGATGGATGAAATAGATAATGTGTAAGAAAGAGACGGAAACGAAAGTAGAGACAAAACTATAGAAACTGCATATAATAGGATATGTATGGTTTTCAGTGTTTATGTTTTGTTATGCATTACTTACTTAGCATTAGGCTAATAGATGAGTTCTGTAATGTAGGTGACAAAGCGATAGCTAGTGAGTACTCAGAGCATGCTCAGGACTAGGAGGCAGTTGGAAAGGTGCGCTCGTGGGACGATTTGGCCGGCTGTTAGGGCATTTTGACCAAGTGTGTGTGTACGTACGGGTTTTGAGTCGTTTTAAGTTGTTTTGAGCCGATTTTAGTCATTTTGTCATAAAGATAGGTTTCAAACTTTTGGTAGTCGTTTTTATGTATATGATGGATTTTGAACTTGAGTGGAAAATGTAGGTTCGGGTTTTAAACTCCGTCCGTTACTTTTTATGGAAAGTCTTCTATTACGTATTCTGGTGTAAGGTGTCGACCTATATGCATAGGTGTCAACTGAACTAGGTAGGAGTCGACTGCGAGGGTCAACCTACAGAGACAGAACCATATGAGGTGTCGACCTGTATGTGGAAGTGCCGATCTGTTAGTGTAAAAAATAATAAAAGTGTCGACCACGTGGTTCGACCGGTGCAAACAGAGGGGATCAAGGTGTCGACCTGTTACTGAGGTAGGCATAAAGGTGTCAACCGCAAGGTCTGACTGGAGAACAGAGAAGATTAATGTGTCAACTGGTTTAATTAGATGTTGACCGATACAAACAGAGGCAAATGAGGTGCCGACCTGCGTATATAGGTGTTGACCCCTGTTTGCAAGACGGGTCAAGTGTCGACCGAAGGTTTTAGGGGTCGATCGAAAATGACTTTTCTTGTTTTAAAACTTGAAATTTTATTTAAACTGATTTTTGTTAAAGTTTTCTGTTGTGATGTTTTTTTAAACATTTTCAAAAGTGTCGTTTTGAGTTGGGGAAAACAAAGTTTTAAATTTTATACGAATTTCGTTCGATTTTATGAATAAGAGTATGGTTAGCAATCTGGGTCCATGGACGACTTCGGGACACTATAGTGTTGGTATCAAAGCAGAGAGCGAACCGAGAGCCGGTGAATTTTCGGGTCGTGACATGATCAACTTGATCTTTGCCCCCTATAATACATATATAATCCTTTATAAGGTTGGGCCATGGGTTTGAGCGAGGATGATGGAGTATGATACCATTTTCCTTTGGTACCAAAAAAGTCAGGATCTCCTTGGACTTAAAAGGGTTCAGTCCTACTTCTTCTCCTTCTTTGAACCTCTAAAAGTGTTGATGAAGTAGATTTTTCACAGAATGGTCTAAGGTTAAGTTGAGCCACTGTTCATTATTAAGTTCAAGATCATGTCTATGGCCAATGATCATATGACTAATACCAAAAATACTCTCCTTTTGAAAATTCCATTTTTGGATTAAAGGGAATCTTTGAACCATGAAGGAAAAAGATTCTCTTCAACCTTACGATTTTAGCTCCTCATTCAGTGGTGGTTGTCATAAACTCATCTTTATATCCACCTATAGCTAATTCCCTTGATTGGAAAATTTCCTCCAAACCTTTCTTAGCTGATTTCTCTTCGTTCAATATAAGAATGTATGGCTCTAAAATCCTTTCTTCTTGCGCTATGTTGGTTGGGATGAACTCCTCTTCATCAACCTTTTTCGAGGTCTTTCCATTTAACGTTTAAGGGTATAAGGATGTATTCCCTTCTTCTTGGTTTAGAAACTCTGGCAAGTCTTGAATCATCATTGAGAGAGGTGATATTTTATCGTCTGAATGTCCTTTATTTCCAACTAATGGACTTTCCTTAGGGTAGCATATTTCTTTCACTTGCATTAAGTTTTCCTCTCTTAATGATTCCTGCTCATGTTTATTTATAAGGACTTCTTCTAACTCCATTATTAGCTTGTTAGGGCATTGAGTTGCTAGGTGTCCAAAACCAAAACATTGAAAGCCCTTGATGTCCCTAGATCTTGGTCTTGAGGTGCCTTCTACCAAGATTTTCCTTGCAACTTCTTTGAAAGGAATCTCTTCCATAAGCTCATCTTGAATTGGCTCGGGTGTGGTTGGAAATTTTGAAAGATTTTGTGAAACATGTGCTTGTAATAGAGGAAGCTCGATTACCTTTGGGGCTTTTGTCCAAAACCTAGTATCATGATATTGCTCGTCTTCTTGGCAGCAACTCTCGTATCATTGACTTTCTCATTCCTTTCCAAATACTAACTTTTACTATTTCTAAACGATCATTCTACCATTCTTTAGCATAATCAGTTACTTTCTTAGATGTTATGCTAATCTTTTCTTTTTCTGAATAACCTCATAACTAAAATAGAAATAATTTTCTACCAGTTCAATCCAGGAATAATACTTGTCCTTATAAATGGAACCTCAAAAAAGAGGGATATGGACTCATTATATTTATTTCTTAAAGTGTCTGCCTTTGGAAATTTATCTTTAAATGTTGGTGGAATGCTTGTTCCATAAAAAGATTTGTAGAAATTCTTTGATTTGAGTTTTTATAACCGATTATATCTCTCCAATTTCCTTCATAAGTGTAAGTATATTCAAGGCTTTGTCGAAGTTTAAAATCGAGTGAGTTAGGATAATTGTTGTATGGATCTTGATAACATTTGGGGTGGTTTTCTTATCCCTATAATCATCAAAATAACTATTGTTGGGTGCATCAAAATCATATTTTTCTTGGTAATATGGGGATTGAAATTTTCTAGTAAT
Source organism: Begonia peltatifolia (assembly GCA_022433055.1). Lineage (NCBI taxonomy): Eukaryota > Viridiplantae > Streptophyta > Magnoliopsida > Cucurbitales > Begoniaceae > Begonia > Begonia peltatifolia. The sequence continues at coordinate 11,584,722 of CM039518.1, read as the reverse complement.
TTTATAAAAAAATCAAAGTTTAGGAGAACATTAAAGAACAAGGTAACCTAATGATAAAACAACACCAAAACAGCACAACAAGACATGCAAAATATTGTAGGGAATGAAAACTAAAGATGCAACCTAAATAAAACAGGTAACATAAACAATGAACAATCAGAGAAATGTAACAAAGAAAATTCACAAATTTAAGCAACCTAGCTTCCTGGCAGATTATGAGTTGATTATGCATAGGATTTATCTTAGTTACAAAGAATAAAACATGCAAATGTGGAACAATACTGGATAGTTGAAACCGAAAATTATGAAATTTAATATTTGATGCACCTACCTTTTAAAACAGAACAAATAATTTTCATGCAAACATAGGGTATTCTGTATGGTAGAAACAGAAGAAAAATTTCATGCACTCAACACTAATAAGAACCGTACGCCACAGTATTCATGTAATAAAGAAAAACACAAAAGAAATCACTAGGTAATATTCTGGCAGATAACAAAAACAAAATTTGTGAAGGACACTAACAGAATACTGTAGTTAAACTACTCGAATGAATTATGCTTAAAAGATGTAGAAATGAAACTCATGCACCTGTGGAATCATATTGGGCAATTTTAAACATAATACTAGACATAACATTGCAGCAAGATATGCTGGTTAATACAATACATTATGATTATGCAAGATAAATGGCAACAGTTAAGATAACCCAAAACAATCTCATGTTAGTGTTGGATTTTCTGGTAGTAAACTGAAATAAAAATTCACGAAAACATATTGAAATGTTCATGGATGTTGATTATTTAAGCATGATAATATGCAACATGAATATTCTGGACATCAAACAGAAGCAAAACAAAGAAAACAACAACACAATACGATCAAAAAAATAACGAAAGACAATAAAAAACAACATGCTAACTCACACCCCATTTCATGAGGATTATCATATGAGTAACATTATCGGTTAAGGGAAGAGAAACAACAAGTACACAAATAACGCAAAACAGAAAATAGAGGAAAAAACAACAAAAACACGAAACTAACCTTACATTGATATTTGCTGTCGACTAAACAAAAATGAAGATCATGCAAATGGGTTATCCTGGTTAGTAATGAGAAACGCATGACAAGATATACTAGATAGAAAACAAACAGAAACAGAGACCAAAACAAAGAAAAATGAAATACAGAACAGAAAACTCAAAACAATAAACCAGAGATCAAATCTGGACAACTAAACAGAACATCAAGACAATTTGCATGCGAAATATCCTTGACATTAAAACAAATGATACGATGATTTAACATGGAAATGTTATCGGTTCAGGAACAATCAAAACTAAACAAAGAACACAAACATAACAAAAATCAAAATAGAAAAAGAAACATGAACAAAAAATGACAATGCTCTCGGTCAACAGTTTTAAAGAGTCTCCCAAATATATCAGAGTTATGTTGAAAGAAAACAGATGACAAACACAAACAGACTAAAAAATATTGAAAAACAGAAAACATAAAAACAAAACACAAATTCGAACCAAAAAAGCTAACTATGCTATAATACCAGATAATACACTTTGAACCCGATGATCTCTCGCTCAATAGGACAAGGTATATGCGAAAGCAATAAAGCAATCAGCACAACACGTTGTTCTCAGGTTTAACTGAGAACAACTGAAAACAGAGGACAAAATGGTGTGAAAGGTGAGATGAAGATGGGTGTTGAGTGTTACCTGCTACTACTTACTTAGAGGGCTTCGATGAGGTGGATGGAGAGTGAAGGAACCACCGCCGCGGCCGTTTGGTAACTAGAGCACCGAATAAGAGTGAAGACAACTCCATGAAGAAGTCTTCCAGCGAAGTGGCTAGGATTTCCACTCTTTTGCCGTTTTCCAATCTTCAGAAAGATCTGGAAGAAAGAATGGTAATTAGGATCCACCAAGCAATCAAGAAACTTGGATGAGAAATTTGAAGGAACCACTCGGTGCTACGCACCGAGGCTTCTCGGACGAACCAAGAATGATGGAGTGAAAATCCACGTTCTGAAGGTAACTTTTCTAAATTCAATTTGATCAAAGATCCTTATAAAGTGTTCAGAATACATTTAAATAGCAAGATGATCAGTGTTGTAGAAAGACTAGAAAGGAAATAATCATAAGTATCTGTTGGTAAATTGTAGTCGTTGAAGCATCGTTGGTTGGGCCACATATGCACGTAATTAGCGCTTTCACCATGCGATGCTCACTTGCATGTGCGGTTACTCGGTGTTGGCTCTGTGCGCGCCCAAATGCTATATGGTTCTTTTGTGCATGCATCCAGGGGCTGCCCAGTTTGGTCAACTTGCACGCGCATGCTGCTGCCCAGTTTTGTGCATGCTGCTGCCTTCTATTGCACACGCCAGGTGTTTGACAGAATATCCCTTCCTCGTGAACCCATCTTGTGTAACACCAAGAATTTTCTGTTCAAACTAATTTCGGATTTATGTAATTATAGTCGGTGGAGTTTTTGTCAGAATTGAGAGCGGAGAATTTCTACCATTAAGTATAAGATTATTTTGAGACTAATGATGAAGAAAAAATTTTAAGATTTCAACCGAACACAAATAAAATGGGAGGTTTATTAAACGAATAAAGGTAGATGGCAGTTTAGTAATTAGGTAATTATATTTAAAAAATAAAAAAAATAAAACAGAGGGGAGGAACGAAAGTCCGCCCCTCCTTCCCCTCTCTACATTTCTTCCTCCCCACAACGCGAGAAACCCTCCTTCGTCAATGGCAGCCGACGATCTCTCTTAGTTCCTCTGCACTTCATCAATTTAAAGTATGATTTAGTTAGTTTTGAGTAGATAGCTAGTTCCTTAGTTGTTTTGAGTGTCAAAAATGAGGTTAGTGAGGATATTTGGTAGTTTTAGTGAAAACTTAGGAGGGCGTTTTGGAAAATTGAAGTTAGAGTGATTTCTACCAGCATGTTGGTGTTTAAACTAGAAATAGGAATAGATTACGAGATTTTATAGAAAAGATTGAGCATTTGATTAGCCGAGTACGCGAATTGTAGAACGATTTCTGCTCGGCCACGTCCAGCTAAGCTGTAGGTGTTAAATTAGGAAATGGATGAGACCATTGGAAACTAGACGTCCTGTGGAATCTGTAGCATCCTGTGGAGTCTGTAGCATTTCGAATCGTCCAATTCGGACGAGTATTTGAGAATATGAATTTCCGAAGTTGGTCAGAAATTGAGTTAGATTTTGGGTTAAGTAGAGAGTTTTTGTTTTGTACGAGTTATGTCTTTCAAGATAAGAATTTATGAGTTGAACGAAGTAGAATTGATGAAGGTGTGGTTTTATAGGTTCTCCAGTTAGCAAGCCGTATACCGAGTACGAGTTGCTAAGGACTCCAGGTAAGTAATGTAGTAGGAGTTTTGCCTTCGGGTCTACATCACAGTTCAGTAGGATGCATTGCACGTTTACTTTATGTTATGCTTTCATGGTTGTGCATCATTGTTTTAAAGTAGAAGAACGAAATGAAAAATGAATTTTCATGTTTTTACGAAGTGAAACAGTAGGATGTGATGAGATGAATAAAATGAGAAGATACGTAAGAAGATAAGAGATGCGAGTTGAGTGATCTTGTCCCCAGAGGTGGACCGCGAGGTGTATCACTCTTCCTCCGCTTTACGCGGTGGCCTTGTCCCCAGAGTTGGAACGCGAGGTGTGTCACTTTACTAGATTGAGGTTGACCTTGTCCACATAGGTGGACCACGAGATGTGTCACCTTGATCTAGCACGTAAAGAAGAACCCAGTAGTAAGAAGATAAAGAAGATGTGAGAAAAAAACGAAAATAAAAGTAGACATGAAACTGTAGAAACTGCATATGTTACGATGTATTTGTTTTCAGTGTTTAAGTTTTATGTGCATTACTTACTTAGCATTAGGCTAATAGTTGAGTTCTGTGATGTAGGTGACGACACCATAGCCGGTGAATACTCAGAGCATACCTAGAAGTAGGAGGCGGTTGGAGGAGTACGTGCGTGGACGATCTGGCCGGCTGTTAGGGCGTTTTGACTATGGTAGGCGTAGGTATGAGTTTTGGGAGTGTAATTGAAATGATTTTTGTGGTTTTGGGTCGATTGAATGTATAGATGGATTTGAAACTTTAGTAGTCGTTTTCTTTACGTAAATAATGATTTTGAGTTGATGGAAAAGTGTACGCTAAGTTATTTTTTTAGCGTTGAGTTGAAGTCGGTTGATTTTGTGAAAAGTTTTAGGTTTTTAAACAAAGTTTTGGAGATGTAGTGTCGACCGATAGGCTTAATGGTCAACCAAACTTGACAGGTGTGGACTGCGAGGGTCGACTTGTGGAGACAAAGGCTTATGAGGTGTCGACGTGTGTGTGAAAATGTCGACCGGTTAGTGTAAAGATGGTAGAGTGTTGGCTGCAAGGCTCAACTGCTGGAAAACAGAAAGGACGAAGGTGTCGGCCTGTGAATACAGGTGTCGACCGCTCTTTGAGATGAGCGTAGAAGCGTCAACCGGTGTTCTTAGTGTCGACCGACAAAAATACCTGAGACAAACGTAGTGTCGACCGGCGTTTGCTAGTGTCGACTAATGAAAAACCGGAGACAACCCAAGTGTCGACCGACGTTTACAAGTGTCGACCGGTTTCTCTGTTTTATGTTTTATAAAAATGAAGTTTTATTTAAACTGATTTTAATCGAGTTTTCCGCTGCAATGCTATTTAAAAAATTTTCAAAAATATTGTTTTAAGTCGAGGAACAAAAGTTTTAAATTTTATTCAAATTTTCCGAGCGTAGTGAGTGAGTAGTAGAAGTGTGCAAACCAAGAACCGTGTAGGGTTTCTGGGGCGTGACAGAGATGGTATCAGAGCAGTGAATGAACTGGAAACGGGTAGGTTTTCGGGTCTTGACAGAGATGGTATCAGAGCGTTTACCCAACTGAAAGTGTGGCCAACGAGAACGTTGGACCCCTATGAGGAGGGGTGGATTGTGAAGGCATGAGCGTCTGTCACAATTCCACACCGCTTGGGAAAAAGTAGAGTGGATAGTTAATCAGTAGTAGGAGGGGATGTTACGGGGGTTAGAGTCAGTAAGTCAAACCGTTCAAATGAATGCCTAACGGCGCCGATCGCCACACGACGTACTTCGACAACTGTAAGTGTTTAAGTTTAACTGTAGTTATTGGATATTTATGTGAGTAATTGGTTTTGTCCAGGAAATTAGTCAGAGTGTCTAGACGACCAGGACGGCTACGAGTGTCGAGAGAGGTAGTTGACTCAATGAGGAAGGATGATTCGTTGACGATTAGATAGTTAACGGAGTTAAGGAACAGACAGTCCCGACAGTTAGGAATACTATGAATAGAGAAGGACATGAAAATTCAGTTTCTAGCCCGATTAACTGCCAAAGTGGAGATAAGTTAGGCGTAAAGAAAACCATGAGAATTCGGGTTCGAGTACTCTAGTTGATTAAAGTGAAGAGGAAATTGAAAATAGTACTATGTGCCAGATTAACATTAAGGATGAGCATCCCTATAGGGCTAAGTGGCTGACATGTGAGTTCCCATAAGAAGGGGAATGGTTAGATTCATCATTTGTTAAGAGTTTAAATTCTAGAGGATAGAAGTTGGAAGACCAAATTGCATAGCTCTAGCTACGAAATCTAGGATAGAAGATCCATTATTGAGTAAATATTTTGACCGAATCTCAGGTTATACATTATTGGAGGTTAAGCCGTTGTGGACAAAAATAGTGATTACGATAATAGAAGTTGATAGGGAAAACTTAAGATAGAAATGTAAGGTCAAAGTTAAAACCTAAAGTTATTTTGGTGAACACAATTTAAGGATCTCCTTCATGACTTGCTTTTAGAGTCGTAGGTCGTGAAATAAAGAGATTATGCATTGGGAAGTATACCCCAAAACAACCAGGAGAAAATACGAACATTAGAGTTTTATTTTACTATTGTGGATATAATTTATGAGATATAAGTCAGAAATGATTAAAGTCATATTTTAATTGGTGAATTTTCTCAAAGTTGATTACCTTATATTGAAAAGGCTTGATGTATTATTGTTTAGATCAATCATTAATTGAGGAGAGGTGGAGGTTAGTCTTCTTATGGAGACCAGTGTATCTCGAGGGGTATAGATAACTGGTGAAATATTAAGGACCTTACATTGGAGTTATATCGAACCTATAGCCAGTGTAACGACTATAGGAAATGGAACGAATTAGGATAGTGGAAGGATTTTGTTTGACTTGAGAACGTGAATGTTAGAATATGGAGTTAAGATTGATCCAACTAAGGTTGTGACGTAAGCGCAAAGTTCATATTTAAGGTGGCACATAGGGTAACCTTTATTATGGAACAATAAGGATGAGTAGTAATTGAGAGAATTAGTTTACGAAATTTTGAGAACTTACGCCGTAGAGTTAAGTTGACGGAAGTAAGTATGGAACTAGATTAAATATATAATTTTAGACAAGCGTAGTCTGACGAAAGGAAGTAACTAACCTCGAATAAGGAGTTCTGTGAATGTCAAGGATAATTGGGCATTGAGGAACCTCGAGGTGAAGCTAGTATTCGAACGAAATAGTTAAACAGCCAAGGGAGAATATGAAACTGAATTTTTAACAAAGTATTGAGAGTATTAAGGTTGTTGTGAGTAAAGCGAAAGCGCAATGCTAGGATGGATTGGACGAGCTGCTAGCTTTCAAGTACGAGATATTCATTCTAGTCATTAAGATGCATAGCCATTTTATTCTGAATAAAGGAATTCATGTACCTGATAGCAATTTCCCACAAGAAGTATGCTGTTAGAAAGGTTATGTAGAGTATCGGCTGGGTAGTTAGAAATTTGAGTTAAACTGAAGAGCCATACGTGAGAATAAAGTCGATAAATGTGAAGTTGAGGAAATAGAGGATATTGGAGTGTATGGTGTATGACGTTGTTTGGAAGTTTAAAGGCCATATTTTAGCAGTCATGTGGTTACGTAAGACTTGGAGACGTAGAAAACTATATTAGATAGTAGTTCCAGGTTTGAAAGACCAATGAAAGATTTAGGAAATTATGTATGAAGTTATACTCGGTGGCCGACTTAAATAGTGGAAGTGCTATGTACTTAGTGTTGTTGATTAAGGAGTATGGACGTTGATTAAACCATACGCACTTAATTGAGACATCTAGATATGAGATACGGGATAAAATGATCGTAAGTGGAGAGGCATAGCTAATCATAAAGAAGTTAAGGGACTGGATTTGAGATTTTGCATGCTAGTATGTATGTCAGGGGAGTAAAATATATGTAACTATATCGGGAGATTTAAATTAGTGGAAACACGATCGGGAAATCTAAGAATGAGTTGTGAGTTTAAGTGCATAGATTCTAATACTCTTGAACGAAGGTGTACGTATCAAAGGATATTTGTTTGAAGCTGTAATTGAAAAAAATTTTGAAGAGCTACGTTAGTAAGGTGGTGGATTACTACAAGGATTTTATAGGAATTTACTTTACCCTATGGAAATCAAGGACTTAGGAATCATTAATTAAGATATTTAGTCGAAACAAATATTATTCGAGGAGATTTATAGTAGTACTTTATCAGCGGTGCTAAGTATGAGTTTGAAAATTTAGAATTTGGATGAAATTTCGTTGAGAGGAACGTAGGGAATCAATTTCGTTAGGTGATTTCAGGAGTTGAAGTTATGGTAAAGTGAATAGAGTCACCTATTGGGTTAGAATTGAGAACTTAAGAATTTGATGAAATTTAGAACAGCATTGTAGAATGGTCTATAACAAGTTTGCAAACAATAAGATTGATGGACAAATTATTATATGGAAGCGAGAAGAATATTCAGAAATGGTTTGAGGATATAATGCTTAGAATAAGCCTTTAAGGATGATTGAGATAGAGGATTTAGAGGTTGAGTAAATTCTAGCCAATAGAACTTAGATATAGAGTTAAGATAGAAAACTTTGAGGAGTTAGACTATAGTTGGTTAATGTAATGAACGAAGTACAGGATTGAGTCATGGGAATTGAATAATATTCAATGCAGAGTTAGGGATGCAGATAGTTCAAATTAGATGTTGCAAATATGATCGTGAAACTGGAATCGGATACATGGTTCTAAAGGTCATTGACGGGCGCACCATGAGGTTAACATCTTATTGGGTGAACCACTAAAGTTTTAGGATATAGATGAAAATCAGGAAGTAGTTGGATGAAACGAACTTGAAGATAAGTAAAACAATCACAAGTTGAAAAATGAAGTTGATCATAAGGACGTTTAAGAACTAAGAGCTCAATATAGATTTGACGTTGCTCGGAAAGAGCCTAAATACAAGATAGTGGATTTTGTGGTGTCGATGTCGGGAAATTATCGTTGCACTAATTTTGAGAATAAAATTTCTTTTAAGGAGCGTGAAATGTAACACCCAGAATTTTCCGTTAAAACTAATTTCGGATTTACGTAATTGTAGTCGGCAGAGTTTTGGTTAGAAATGAGAGCGGAGAATTTCTACCATTAAGTATAAGATTATTTTGTGACCAATGATGATGAAGAAAAAATTTTAAAATTTCAACCGAACACAGATCGAATGGCAGGTTAATTAAACAAATAGAAATTGAAGGAAATATAGTAATTAGGTAATTTTATTTAAAAAATAAAATAGAGGGGAGGAACGAAAGTCCCCCCCTCCTTCCCCTCTCTACATTTCTTCCTCCCCACAACGCGAGAAACCCTCATTCGTCAACGGCAACCGACGATCTCTCTCAGTTCCTCTGCACTTCATCAATTTAAGGTATGATTTAGTTAGTTTTGAGTAGATAGCTAGTTCCTTAGTTGTTTTGAGTGTTAAAAATGAGGTTAGTGAGGATATTTGGTAGTTTTAGTGAAAACCTAGGAGGACGTTGTGGAAAATTGAAGTTAGAGTTGATTTCTACAAGCATGTTGGTGTTTAAGCTAGAAATAGGAGTAGATTATAGGATTTTACGAGAAATATTGAGCGTTTGATTAGCCGAGTACGCGAATTGTAGAACGATTTCTGCTCGACCGCGTCCGGCCAAGCTGTAGGTGTCGAATAAGGAAATGGATGAGACCATTGGAAACTAGACATTCTAAGGAGTCTGTAGCATTTCGAATCGTCCAATCCAGACGAGTATTTGAGAAGTTATGAATTTCTGAAGTTGGTTAGAAATTAAGTTGGATTTCGGGTTTAGTAGAGAGTTTTGGTTTTGTACGAGTTATGCCTTTCAAGCTAGGAATTTATGAGTTGAACGAAGTAGAATTGATGAAGGTGTGGTTTTGTAGGTTCTCCAGTTAGCGAACCGTATACGGAGTACGAGTTGCTAAGGATGCCAGGTAAGTAATGTGGTAGGAGTTTTGCCTTTGGGGCTACATCACAGTTCAATAGGATGCATTACACGTTTATTTTATGTTATGCTTTCATGGTTATGCATCATTGCTTTAAAGTAGGAGAACGAAACGAAAAATGAATTTTCATGTTTTTATGAAATGAAACAGTAGGATGTGATGAGACAAATGAAATGAGAAGATACGTAAGAAGATAAGAAATGTGGTGTTGAGTGGTCTTGTCCCCAGAGGTGGACCACGAGGTGTATCACTCTTCTTCCGCTTTACGTGGTGGCCTTGTCCACAGAGGTGGACCGCGAGGTGTGTCACTTTATTAGATTGAGGTTGGCCTTGTCCCCATAAATGGACCGCGAGGTGTGTCACCTTGATCTAGCACGTAAAGAAGAACCCAGTAGTAAGAAGATAAAGAAAATGTAAGAAAGAGACGAAAACAAAAGTAGAGACGAAACTGTAGAAACTGCATATGTTAAGATATATTTGTTTTCAAGTTTTATGTGCATTACTTACTTAGCATTAGGCTAATAGTTGAAGTCTGTGATATAGGTGACGACGCCATAGCCGATGAGTACTCAGCGGATGCTCAGAACTAGGAGGTAGTTGGAGGAGTACACACGTGGACAATCTGGCCAGCTGTTAGGGCCTTTTGACTATGTTAGGCATAGGTATGAGTTTTGGGAGTGTAATTAAAATGATTTTTGTGGTTTTCGGTCGATTGAATGTATAGAGGGGTTTCAAACTTTAGTAATCGTTTTCTTTACGTAAATGGAAAAGTGTACGCTGAGTTATTTTTTTAGCGTTGAGTCGAAGTTGATTGATTTTGTAAAGTTTCTTAGGTTTTTTAAACAGAATTCTGGGGAGATAGTGTCGATCGATAGCTTAATGGTCGACCAAACTCGACAGGTGTCGACCGCGAGGGTCGACCTGCGGAGACAGAGCCTCATGAGGTGTCGACCTGTGTGTGGAAGTGTCGATCGGTTAGTGTAAAGATGGTAGAGTGTCAGCCGCAAGGCTCAATAGCTGGAAAACAGAGAGAACAAAAGTATTGACCTGTGAAAGTAGGTGTTGACCGCTCTCTGAGAAGAGCGTAGAAGTGCCGACTGGTGTTCTCAGTGCCAATCGACGAAAAGACCGGAGACGAACGTAGTGTCGACCGTCGTTTGCCAGTGTCGACCAATGAAAAACCCGAGACAACCCAAGTGTCGACCGACATTTACAGGTGTCGACCGGTTTCTCTATTTTATGTTTTATAAAAATAAAATTTTATTTAAACTGATTTTAATCAAGCTTTCCGCTGCAATGCTATTTATAACATTTTAAAAAATTTCGTTTTAAGTCGATGATCAAAAGTCTTAAATTTTATTCAAATTTACCGAGTGTAGTGAGTGAGTAGTAGAAGTGTACGAACAGAGAATCGTGTAGGGTTTCGGAGACGTGACAGAGATGGTATAAGAGCAGTGAATGAACCAGAAACGGGTACGTTTTCGGGTCGTGACATCTTGTGTGCGTTATTTCTTCAACCTAGGTGTGCCATTCCTTTGCCATGTGCATCCTTCCTTCAAGCCATGTGCCCATGCTTTCAATCCATGCTTTAAGATGGTTTTTACTTGCAAAATTAGTTAGATGGAAAATTAGTTAAGTTACGTACCCTGGTTTTTGGTCATCCGATAGGAGCCCATAGTGTATCAAAGTATGGCTACTATATAATGGATGAATATCTCTTCAAGGGAGGGAAATTATGTATTCCAAGTGAAGGAATCTGAAAGTCTCTAATAAAAAAAGCTCATGGGGGCGATTTAGTAGTTATTTTGGAGAAACGAAGACTTTGGAAGGCATCAAGGAGCATTTTTACTAGCCACATTTACTTAGAGATGTCCATAAGGTGTTGAAAAAATGTAGTGTACAAGAATGCCAAGAGCCAAGTTCTTCTTCAAGGGCTCTACTTATCTTTGCCGGTTGTAAGTCATCCTTTCGTAGAGGTGAGCATGGACTTTGTTTTGTGGCTCCCTCTCACGTCTCGATCAAAGGAATCAATTATGGTGGTAGTAGACTGGTTTTCAAAAGTAGCTCACTCCATAACTTGTTCGAAGATGGACGACTCCAGTCATATAGGCAAGCTTTTCTTTAAGAAAGTAGTTCGCATGCAGAGAATACTATAGTCCATTGTCTTAGATAGTGATCCCAAATTTTTGAGATCGTTTTGGAGGACTCTTTGGGGCAAATTGGGTACCAAATTGCTATTTAGTACTTCATTTAACCCCTAAACCAACTGTCAAACCGAACGGGTGAATAGAACAATGGACGCTTTGCTAAAGAGTATAGTAGGCAAGAAGCTCTCTCATTGGGAGTGTGCACAACTCTACTAAAATAACCCACTTTGAGGTAGTTTACGGCTTTAACTCCTTCACACCACTTGATATTATCCCCCTTACCCACGAAAGACATGGTCAATCCTAGTGGAGTAAGTAAAGATGAACAAGTGAAGACCTTGCCTAAGAAGGTTATGAATAACATTTAAAAGAAGAATGAGACCTATCCCAAGCATGCTAATCGCGATAAGAAAGAAGTCATCTTTAAGAAAGCAATCTAGTATTGCTACATTTGAGGAAGGAGAGGTTTTCTAACAAAAGAAAATCCAAACTTCTCCCTAGAGTTGATGGACCATTCGAGGTAGTGGAAATGATCAACAACAATTCATACAAGCTTGAATTATTGGGAGAATACGGAGCATCCGCCACTTTCAATGTACAAGACTTATCCTTGTACAATGGGGAAGAGACCAAGCTAGGAGAATAAGCACATTTGGATTTGAGGTTAAATCTTTAATCACCCGGGAGGATGATGTACCAAGAGAAGCCATTACTCGATCTCGAGCCAAATCCTTGGTTGAGCCTTTAACCAATGAGTGTGCTCTTTTTGTAGGTGAAGCATCCTTTAAAGAGTTGAGCTTGCTTACTAACATGGAAGCACCCCTTGGTCACTCCAAAAATAGAAAAGGTAATTTTTTTTCCTTGTGACAATTAATGTAGTTTGAGTTTGTTTTTATTTTCTTTTAAGAGTTTAGTATTTTTATATATTAGGTGACATGAAATGGCTGAACATATAATGGGGGGAATGTTGATTGCATTTTGAAAGAAGAGGGACCACTTGAAAGTGACCCTTAGAGAGAGAGGGATTTTGTCGAAATTAGCAAAACCAAGGTGTACTTGGCTAAGCCATATGGCCGAGTACCCCTCTCTTTTGAGCCTATCTTTTTACTAGTTTATTAACCCTAATTTGTAAAGACAAGGCATGGTATTTAAGCCATCTTTTATCCTCCATTCAACACCTGAAGCTTTCAGCTTGTTGAAGCTCAATAACTTTCTTCCTCAGTGAGTTATCCGAGAGAACTAGGTTAGATCTTGGGGTATCTATTTTTGTGAGAGTCAAAGTGGTGTCATTTCTATTACAATCTTCCTCCTTTTTTGGTGTGGAGAATCACTAGCAAGGTTGTATTTCAACTCACATATAAAGCTAGTTGGAGTGCCCTATTTCAAACTGAACCAAAACTCGAAAGGTGCTATTAGTACCTCATCAGATCAACAAGTGATTTTTCATTCAAAACCTTTTATCCACAGTTAATCAACCTCTAATTTTTGGAGGGGAGTCCATTAGTTAATCAACCTCTAATTTTTGGAGGGGAGTCCATTAACATATCTGGTAAGAAGCATGTAAATTTTTAGGTTGTTTGGAGTTGATATGAAGTTTTTGCGCATCTTCGAGTTTGGGAGTTTCTCGACTTAAATTGTTTTTTTTCCATGAACAATTTGTGCTTGCGTTGTGTTTTGAAGTTGAAGCACGTCAGACCACAATGAGGTAAGAATTTTTCATGAATTAGTAAGTTTTTACAGGAAATTTATTAAAGATTTTAACACCATTGCAACTCTCTTAAATGATCTGTAAAGAAGAATGTTGAATTTAAGTAGACTGAAATACATGAACAAGCATTTGATCTTTTAAAAGGTAAACTCATTAAGGCACCATTACTTATTTTACTTGATAAATATTTTGAGATTGAATGTAATGCATCGGGAAAAGTTATTGGTGGTGTTTTAATACAGTATGTCAATCATATTGCTTACTATAATGAGAAGCTTAATGGAGCAGCTTTGAACTACCCCACATACGATGAGAAATTGTATGCCTTAGTTCGATCACTTCAAACATAGCAACATTATTTGTGGCCAAAAGAATTCATTATTCACTCCGATCATGAGAGTTTGAACAATTGAAGTCGCAAAGAAAACTATACAAAAGGCACGCAAAATGGATAAAATTCATCGAAACATTTCCATACATGATCAAATATAAGAAATGTAAGAAAAATGTAGTTGCCAATGAATTGTCTTGGCAGTATGTACTATAAAACTTCCTTACAATCTAAATTGCTTTGATTTGAACTTGTTAAGGAATTATATGAAGTAGATTAAGATTTTAGTGAAATTTGAAAATTATGTGAAAATGATTTATATGGTGACTATTATAGTCATTACGGATATCTGTTTAAGAAAGATAAACTTTATATTTCTAAGTGTTCATTGAGAGAATTGTTGTTAGAGAAACTCATGGAGGTGGATCAATGAGATATTTTGGAGTAAGTAAAACTTTGGATGTTTTATGTGAACATTTTTATTGCTCTAAAATGAGACATGATATACAATTAATTTGTGATAAATGTATTGAGAGTAGAAAAGTTAAATTGAGGATCAAATCACACGGAATGTATACTCCTATCTCAATACCTACTCAACCTTAGATTATTATTTCTATGAATTTTGTTATAGGTTTGTCGACAACTCAAAGTGGAAAGGATAGTATTTTCGTTATTATTGATAGGTTTAGCAAGATGACATATTTTATTGCATGTTTGAAAACAAATGATACTACACATGTTGCAGATTTATTTTTTAAAGAGATTGTACGGTTACACGGCCTACCTAAAACTATTATGATTGATCAAGATGTTAAACTTTTGAGTCACTTTGGGAGAACGTTGTGGAATAAGCTAGGCACTAACCTTTTATCCTCAACCGTAACACACCCTCAAATAGATGAATAAATTGAGCTAGTAAATAAAACACTTCT
>CM039518.1:11435247-11554265 GCA_022433055.1 Begonia peltatifolia | reverse complement strand
CGGCTTCCTTTCGTTTGTGGACTTGGCCGAAATGTTGAGTGAATGTAATGCTGTGAATGCGGGTGTTAGTGAGGGGAGGGGGGGCAATGGATGCTCGGTGATAGGTGAGAATGACCGGGGGGAAGGAGGGGAGGAATTGAACAAAATTGGGGCTGGTGCTCGAATCTCTGATTTTTGAGTGGATTATGCATGAATAAGTGGAATGTGGCTGACTGCATATAGAAATTATGGAATTTGAATTGAAATCAAAATCGGATTGTCGTTTTGTGTAAGAACAGATTCTGTTTTTGGTCGTTTCAACCTAGCTTACGGTTGATCGTTTAAATTCTTTTTTTATGGGTTAAATTAGATTGTTAGAGGGACGTATGGTCACTTGAATCGTTCGATTTCGATATCCGATGCAAAAGTTATGCGCATCGGAAGTTTATGTCAGATTTTGGTCCAAGTCAAATTAGTCAGCGTTTTTCGTAGAATTGTGATGTGTGATATTGGCATGGCTGTTTTTGATGCGTAAAGCCAATTTTGAGTGAATTTTGGTTGAAGAAAAACAAAAATGTGAAATTGAATTAAAAAGAGCAGATTTGGTTTTGGGATTTTTCCACCTAGCTGCGACTTATCATTTTAACATCCGTCTTAGTATGTTAAAGTAGGTTCATAAGAGGACGTTTAGCCACTTGAATCGTTCGATTCCGTTAACGGACGCAAAAGTTATGCACGTCCGAACTTTAGGCTGGTTTTCGGCCGAACCAAATTGGTGACCCGTTTTAGTTGGAATTTCATGGGTTTAGTTAAGAGATGTTATTTTTAACTTATTTGGTGAATTTTGAAGTAAAGATTGATGAGTGATTGTTTGTGTTTTAGGTTGAGGCATTTTTGGCAAAGCTGTGCGTCGAGTGAGCTTAAGACGCCAGGTAAGTAGTGTATGCACGTGTTTTTCCTAAGTGGGCCTACACCGTAGAACTTTAGGATTTATGTGATTGATTGTGGTGTGCCTGCGTATTGTTTGACATGCATCATTTTTTAAAAAAGGGAACGAAAATGGTTTTGAGCATATTTGAGTAGGTGGTGAGACGCGTGGCGGTGGTACCGCAGATCCTGCTAGTGTGTGGGCCGGTACGTAACCAGCCGCGTATTTTGCTCGAGGAGTGGGCCGGCTGGGCCGTCACGCAGCGTGTATATGTTGACGGTGAGGATGATGGGTAGTGGTACCGCTGATCCTACTAGTGTGTGGGCCGGTGCAATACCAGTCGCGGATTCTTCTCGAGGAGTGAGCCGGCTGTGCTGTCGTAAAACATGTGTGTGGCAGTTGTGCCCCCGTTGTTAGGGATGCTGGGACGGGGGCGACGTGTCAGGGTGTAGTGTGGCGCGAGGTACATCCTCACCCTGATGTGATTGCTGTGTGGTGATACATGTGTGTAGCCTGTGGGCCTCGTTGATGGAGAGTCCAGGACGGTGGCGACGTGCCAGTGTGTAGGGTGGCGCTAGGTTCCTCCTTACCCTGGTGCGGCTGCACTACGCCTCACAGATGTGACAACATGAGTGTGAGTGTAGAGACTGCAGGTGATAGGATTTGCATTGTCGGCTTTTACTTTCATATCGCATTACTTACTGAGCGTTACGCTTATGATGTGTGTTCTATGGTGTAGGTGCTGACGATACTGCTGGTGAGCCTCATGAGCCTTGTCCTGAGGCATAGGAAGATTAGCGACGTGCGACCGAGGCACCGGATGGGATTTTGTTAGGGCGACCCAACCCGTGGGGATGGTAGGTGGTGGCTTGATTCTTTTGCGGGTATTTTCTTTTGCTGTATCAATGTACAGTTGATTAGACGAGTTGTATAGGCGTCAACTGTATAGGGATTTATGGAGTGCGTGTGATTCTGGTGACGTACGCGTATACTTTACATGTAGGAGTTTGGTAATGCTCTGTATTGTGGATTTTTTTTATTTGTAGTTGATGGATTTGTTGTCTTTAAACTTCGATTTGATTATGGAGTTTTCTCTAGATGGTTGATAGATAAATATTTCTAGTTTTCAGGTGAACTGTGTGCAGGGTTTTAATTTTTTGGGATAGCCAATTTTTAGGCATTACTCTACCAAAATTTCAGGAAAAAGGTTGGGAGTCAAGAGGATATGAAATAGGTCGGGGTGTGTACAGTAAGGTACTAGAGAAGAGTGGATGGGCGCGGGAGTGCGCCGTGGTCGCAGGGGCGCGGGGCACGCTGCCTTGCGGGTGCTTACGAAGGCAGGGTGCGGACGTGTTATACGGAGGCAGGGTGCGTGGGGCACGGGACGCTGTGAGTGTGCGCGTGACGCGGTGATGTTGAGTTGGCGCGCGTGGCATAGCGAGGGAGCGCGCGAGGCGTCGAAGTGGGGACGTGGGTGCGCGTCACCGAAATTGTGTAGTTCGATGGGTGTGTTGGACTCCTTCCTAGGATTTCAAGTTTGTTGTCTTCTTCTTAAAACTACTTTGAATTATCTTTTCCACTGTATATTTTATATTGAGGATTTCGTGTTCCCTCTTCGGGGCGCGAGTTGTTTTCGAATCGAGTCGAAAAATTTTTATACTCATAAATGTTCTTTTGAATATGATTTGAAAACGAAAGTGGTATTAAATTAAGTGAGTTTGTGTTAAGTTTTTGTATGTCATAGTGTGTAGACGTACTGTAGCGCACAGGGGACGTGTGGGTTCTCGGGGCGTTACAGGATCAATCTCCTTATTTGATAATTTTGGTTCTATTGACAAAATTCGATTGGGATCAAGTTCTTTATACTTGATTTCAAAGGCATTTTTGAGTTTTTCTTACGCATTGTTGAAGGGCCTCGGTTTTGATATACCCTTGTTTTTTATCAACTCTAGTGGAATCAGGCATTAGAAATGACGTATCAAGAACAAGGACATTGTCCAAAGCTATGACTAACTTGACATCAAATGTAAAATCAGAACACAAGAGATAAAAAAAGAAAATAAATTAGGATTGGAACCCTAACTAATAAGAGACAAAATTAGAATGTTAATCAATATACAAAGGCGAACAATAGGTAGATCATATGCCTAATGTAACATCCAAAAAATTTTCATATTTATTATAGCACATAATAAATTATGCTATTTTAACGGATTATTAGGAATAAATAGTGGAAGTCTAAATATTTTATAATTAGATTTAATAATAAAGTTAGAAATGTGAAAGGAAGAAGTGCAATTAAGTAGTGAAAGAAAATCAAATGGGAGTAACCAATTAGTTAGGGAAACTTAACCCTTAGGAAAATGATGAGTAAGATTCACTTTAACTTAGAGGATGACACTTTATGGGTTTTCATCTTCATCCTTTACCTTTACCTTTTTATTAAATGAAGTAAAACATCACTTTAGAAGCGCTAGAGACTCATGAAAATCCTCCCTCTTCTGAAGCTTTTCCTCCCTCTTCTTCTCAAGTTTCTAAGACTTTCAAGGTAAGATGAATTGTGGTTATGGATTATGAAGTTTATGGGTTAAATGTTAATGGAGTGGTTATTTTGTTGGGTGTTGTTAATGATTGATGAAACTTTGGATTTGATGCATGAAATTGAGTTTCATTTCTCAACTTCATAGCTTGTTTGAGATATAATCTGATTAAGGAACTTAGTTGTGGGTTTAAATGGAAGAAATCACCAAATTGTTCAAGTATGTTAAAAAATAGGGTAAAATAAGGAAGTTTCAGGTTTGATATTATTATTTCAATATAATGATTTTTATTTGCTAAATGGTCTTGGAATATTAAAGTAGATTCACTGTGTGAACTAGGGCTTTAAAATTAAGACATTTGGATAAGTATATTAATGTTATGATTTTTCAAAGTTGAGACAAAAACTGTAATGAGAATTCTAAGCATGTTATTGTTTTAGTACTTTTAAACTCCTTTCATGATTTTATCTTGTTAAACCATTTTGATAGGATATAATAGACACTTTAGTGAAAGTGTGGGCATTGAAATTTCATTATTGAATAAGTATGGTGAAAGTTATAAAATTTTAAAGTTAAGATAGAAACTGTAAAGAGCATTCAGGGCAGTTCCAGTTTTGATATTTTTAGCCCAATCAAATGGTTTTCAATGGTTAAAAGGTTTTGGCATGTTAAAAATTAGACTCATTGTGTGAACTATGGACTTTGTAATTAATGCATTTAGATAAATACACAATAAGTTATGAATTTGTGAAGTTAAATCAATTTTTGGTCGATTCCGAATTTGGTTGCCTATTATTTGAAACCATTTTGATTTAAATGCTCATTTTGAACCTTGACGTGCATATATGTTATTTTTGGTATATTAATCAAATTTGGATGTTTTATTTGGTCTATATGATTTGGATGCTAATGGAACAATTATATGGTATAGGTTTTCAAGTCATCAAGGATTTGTGATTAATTGCTTTAAATATTGATAAGGACTCCAAGTAAGTGACGTTGCATGTGTTTGGCCGATTGAGCTACAACACAAGGGGTTAGGAAGTTTATTGTTACTTATGGATCAAATTGGAGATGGATAGGTAGGTCATGAATTTGTTATGTATAGATTTTATTAAGATGAATATGTAGTTATAGTTAGGTTACGTTTAGTTTTGGTTGTTATTAGATGTTTATTGTTATGATTTTGAGGATATGTTTATTAGATGTTTATTGCATTGGCTTTGAGGATATGAACTGTTAGATGTTTATTTTGTATGATATGAGGATATGCATCATCGCGTATCATGCATCATGTTTTATGAAAATATAGAAAACAAACTTATGCATCTGTTTTCATGCCAGAAAGATAAAAAGAACAAAACGAAAGTAAAATACGTAAATAGTTATTGCGTGGGTGGGGTCAAGTTTGGCCATGTCTGCTTGAGGTGGATCAAGAGTTGTCAACTCCCCCTTAGAGATCAGGGCTCGCTTTTATGCATGTCTGCTTGAGGTGGACAGAGAGACGTCAGCTTCCCCCTAGATTTAAAGACCCTCACAACTGAAGTAAAGTGAAAGAGAAGAAGCCATAACAGATGAGAAGCTATACGACTTAACTAAAGAAAAGATTGAAATGATAATGTTTTACAAAGTGCATATTCATGAGCATTCATCTTCATTTCTACATCACTTGCTGAGTTTTAGGCTTATTAGTTGAACCTTGTAGTGTAAGTGAGAAGTTTACAAGTGAGGGCTACGAGACTTGACTAGATCAACAAGGTAGTTGACAGACTATGCCCATGGCATGCACTTGTGTTTATTTGAGTGACTTTGGCATGTGGACAAACTCTGACGAATATTTTGGTAAAAAAAAACTATTATATAGAATATGTAATAAGTATTTTAGTAAATATAAAGGAATTTATATTTTAAAGGTTAAAAAGGTTTTTATTTGAATCAAGTTTTGTTTTAATTACGTGTTTCAAAAGAAAATTGTCTATTTCAAATTTTGAGTTTTCCGCTATGTACGGAGAAAAAGGATATCATTTTATAACTTTATTAAAACAATATTATGAGTACGTTTGATAGGGATTTTGATAGTTGAATTGATAATTGAAGACATGGAGGCCTAAATGTATTAAAAAGGAGCAAATTTGAGGCAAATGGCAAAAAGAGGGAGGAGGCACCCGAGAGGGTGTCAATCGGTCGCCTAAGGGTAGCAACCGATCAGCCCTCTTGGGTCCTCGACTGGTCGCAACCCGAAAGGGTGCCGACTGATCGGCTCCTTTGAGCCGATTGGTCAGCTCCCTTTGAAAAAAAAATTCTTAAGGAATTTTTACTAAAGTTTCTACAAACTTGTAAGAATGGAAGTTACCCATTTTTGGGACGTTACAACTACGTATAATTTTACAAAAGATTTTACAAAAAAAGTCTTAAATGATTACAGATCGTTACACCTAACCTAGGAATCTAACCAAGAGACCATGACAAACTTGTAAGAATGGAAGTTTGACTCTTTTGCTATAATAGATTCTACTCTCCAAGAAGGCAGACAAAATAGTGATAATAAGAGTTTCTAAGTGTACTCACAAACTTAGAAGACAATGTGCACCAAAACCGATCAGATATGAATCACTGGCGACAATAAAGTTTGAGACTCAAGGAAACTCAGTTTTGAAGAACAATCTTCAAGTTTTCTTTGCTGTTCCATATGCCTTCAATGGCAACCAAGAGGGGGGATTAAGTATCCTTATCCTTCTTACAATTTTAGAGTTACAAAAATAGAACAAAAAAGACAACCCAAAATGGATGTGCTTGGAGACCACACCTAGTTATGGACCACCTAGTGTTTTGCCAAACTTGGCAAACACTTTCTCTCACTAAATATCTCTTTAATCATGGTCCCCTCCTCAAACATTAGCTGACATCCCTTTCCTTGTTAATCATATGGTTTGGTTGTTACAAAATTAAAACACAACATAAGTCTAAGATAAAGGAATTAACAACAAATTACATTATGATTCAAGGAAGACAAATTCTCCCTTCAATGCTTTCTCTGATGCTTGGCGTGTCCAAGGAATGTTCCTAAGTGAGCACATGGATAGGCTTCTCCAAGTCTAGGAGCTTGGTTCCCACTTCAAGTCTTTAAAAGGTGTTAACAACTGGGGCCAAAAAGTGACCTCCAAGACCGAGGTGTGGAGCTCGGGTCCTCTATCCTTGATTCTCCATTAGCACATTTTTTGTTTAATCCTTGGAACTTCTCTTGGTTTGACTTGTCATCTCTTTCATTTCGTGGTGGAGGCTCTCTTGAAAAATGAACAAACTTATTAGAAAAAGGGTTGGCCGAGGCTGAGACTCGGGATTGTGCTGATGGTCCTCTCGGCACATCACGTCTGGGACCTTCAAGACAACAAATTATCTTCCAAATATTTAATAACAATAAAATAGCAATATAAAATATAAATACGTCAATGTATATAAGGCACTACTTACCCAAATTCTCCATTACTTCAATTTTTCCTTAAAATTCGCTTCACAAAACAATATAGTATATTTTGCCTCCATCTCTTGCTGCCTTTTCCATGTCACTCTTTTGATGTGTAATTTTGCCACAACACCTTTACCAATGGAATTTGTTAATGTCGAAGCTCATTTACTTTTGAATTCAAAATTTGTACCAATTTTCTTCATAACTTAACGTCAATAGAACTTCAATATCTTCTTGCACAACAAAGTGAGATGGAGAACTAATACATTTATTCAGCATCAACACGTGAAAAACATCATGAATTCTTCCCATAGAAGTTGGCAAGTCAAGCTTATAAGTTGTTTTTCCTATTTTTCCCATAAAAACTCAAAGTATTTCATATATTGGTTCTTCAAAACTATTACAAACTTGATGTTTAAATAGAATATAAGCAAACTCTAAAAATAATAGTAAATAGCCCTAAATAACCCCGACAATATTGTAAACCATAATAAATTCAAAAATATAATATATGGAAACCTTAAAACATCAAAAAGTTAAAAAACAAAATTTGGAAATTTTGGTCATGCGTTCGCTTCGGTGCCTCCTTGCTCCTCCACTGCTCCTAACACCTTGTTGCATGCACTACTTCATGTTTTTCGTTTAATTGGCTGACAAGGTACACTTTAAACATTTTTTGACTTTTACTTGTAATTTTTTACTCAAAAACTCATCTTTTAAACTTTCAAATGCATCACCTTTCTTTAATGAATATTTATATCCATGCTCGAAAAATCTTTAATTGAGGATTTAATTTTGGCATTCCTTTGTTCGAATCATTCCATTTCCATTTGAAGAGATTTTTTCTCAAATCTCTTGGATAATATACAAAGAAACTCACACAAGAAAAGAGATTAAGTTTGTTAGTAAAAATAAAATCCTTGGAACATGTAACAAGTGCTTACTCCCTTTCCAACAAAAGACTTATTTCTCACTTTCCTCGCTTTCTGTAACGACCTGAAAACTGACTCACCAATTTTCGGTCCACTCTCTCTCTCTCTCTCTGATACCATGTGGCGACCTGAAAACTCTCACGGTTCCCGGTACGCTCACTACTACCACTCACACAAATAAGCTTGAAAAATTTGAGTAAAAATTTAAAACTTTCGTTCGTTGACTTCAAACGACCTTTTTAAATACATTTTAAAACGTCACAGCGGAAGACTTGTATTAAAATCAGTTGAAATGAAACTTGAGTTTTCTAAACATAAAAAAAAAAAAAAAAATCACTTTCTGTCGTCCCTGGTAAATACCGATCGACACTTCCATCTATCTTTCAATACCAGTCGACACTTGTATACACCGGTCGACACTGCATTTCTCTCTATCCACATCGGTCGATCCTTGAGGTCGACACTCCCACCTATTTTACATTACCGGTCGACACTTGCATGCACCGGTCGACACTTCAATCTAATTTTTTTTCACTACCGGTCGACACTTGTATGCATTGGTCGACACTTCCATCTAATTTTTTTTCACTACTAGTCGACACTTGCATGCACCGATTGACACTACATTTCTTTCTATCCGCGTCGGTCGATCCCTGAAGTCGACACCCCCGTCTATTTTACACTACCAGTCGACACTTGTATATACCGATTGACACCTTCCCTCTCTCTGTCTGAGTAGGTCGACCCAAGCGGTCGACACTTACGGAGTTTGGTCGACCCCTTTACATAAGCGTCGACAATCCGCACTCGTTTTTACACTAAGCGGGTGACACATTCGGGCACAGGTCGACACTTCCTTCACAAGATTAGGTTTAAAACCTTAAATCCTTCAAAGAAATCACTGAAATTTGACTCAACGATAAAATAACAAAACGTACACTTTTTCATCAATTCAAAATCATTATTTACGTAGAAAAATGACTACTAAAGTTTGAAATGCATCTCTACGTCCACATGACTCCAATCGACTCAAAATAACTCAAAACAACTCAAAACAATTTCAACTAAACTCAAATTAACTAATCTTCTTCACATATCCCTGCCCTGGTCAAAACACCTCAACAGTCGGCCAGACCATCCATGAGACTGCACTCCTCTAACTACCTCCTAGTCGTGGGCACGCTCGGAGTACTCACCAGCTATAGCGTCATTACCTACATCACAGAACTCATTTATTAGCCTAATGTTAAGTAAGTAATGTACGTAAAAACTTAAACACTGAAATCAAACACATCCTAACATATGCAATTTCTATAATTTTGTCGCTACTTTCATTTTCGTCTCTTTCTTACATCTTCTTTATCTTTTTACTACTGGGTTCTTCTTTACGTGCTAGATCAATGTGACACACCTCGCGGTCCACCTCACAACACAATGCCAACCTCAATTTAGTAAAGTAACACGCCTCGCGGTTCACCTCTCGGGACAAGATCATCACGTAAAGCGGGAGAAGAAGTTATACACCTCGCGGTCCACCTCTTGGGACAAGACCACTCAACCCCACCTTTATTATCATCTTACGTATCTTCTCATTTCATTTATCACATCTTATCTCACTGTTTCATTCCGTAAACACATGGAAATTCATTTTCGTTTCGTTCTCGTATTTTAAAACCATGATACATAATCACTAAAGCATAACATAAAGTAAACGTCCATGCATCCTACCAAACTGTGATATAGGCCCAAAGGCAAAACACCTACTGCACTACTTACACTACTTACCTGGCATCCTTAGCAATTCGTACTTCGTATGTGGCTAGCTAACTGGATAACCTATAAAACCACATATCCATTAATTCTACTTCATCCAACTCATAAAATTCTAACACGGAAGTCATAAACTCTTACTAAACCGCCACTTCTAGCTAAACCCGAAATTCTACACATTTTCGACCAAATTCGAAAATGCATAACTTATCAAATACTTGTCTGATATGGATGATTTGAAATGCTATGGACTCCTGAGAACGTCTAATTCCTAACGATATAATCTAATTCCTAATCCAACACTTACAGCTTGATCGAATGGTTGAACAGAAACCATTCTGTAATACGAGTATACAGCTATCCAAACGCTCATTGTTCACCATAAAACTCATAATCTATTTATACTTCTAGCTTAAATACCAATACACGAAAAGAAATAAACTCTAACTTCAAATTCTAGTATCTCTCTCATAGGGTTTACTAAAACTACCCAATACTTTCCTTAACTCCACTTTTGTCGCTCAAAACAACTAAGGAACTAACTATCTACTCAAAAACTAACTAAAACATACTTTAGATTTGAATAAGTAAAGGGGATTTAAGGAAGATCGTCACTGGAAGGAAAAACGTGCTGAAGAAGAGGGTTTCTCGCATAGGAAAGGAAAAGAAAACACAAAGGAGGGAGGTTTTCTACCTCATTCACTAATAAATTTTTTTAAAATTATATTATTTAATATAATTAATCCTAATTACTATTGCGCCATCAACTCTTAATCCTTTAACCGAAGGGTTATTTGGTTCGTCTCCTGTCAGAATCTTATAATTTTCTCCCGTCTATTAGTATCAAAATAATCTTTTATTTAATGGTAAAAATTCTCTGCTCTCAATTTCGACTAAAATTCCGCCGATTACAATTATGTAAATCCGAAAATCGTTCTAGCAAAAAATTCTGAGTGTTACATTCCACCCTCTTTAAAAAAGTTTTGTCTTCAAAATTCGTTACCTGAATAGTTCTGAGTATCGGCTTATCATGTCCTCTTGCCGCTCCCAAGTTGCTTCTTTTACGTTGTGGTTGCGCCATAGGATCTTCACCAGTGGTATCTCCTTGTTACGTAAGATCTTCACTGCATAATCCAGAATCTGCACTGGCTTCTCCTCATACGTCAAAGTAGATTGAATTTCTATATCCTGCTGCTCTACAACGTGAGAAGGATCTTGAATACATTTCTTCAACATGGACAGGATAATACATTGTGAATTCCATCGATTGAGGCTGGTAGCTATAGCTGGTAAGTTGTCTTCCCTATTCTCTTCATCATAGGAAACGACCCAATATACCTAGGGTTTAACTTGCCCCATTTTTGAATCTTACAACTTCTTTGAATGGAGAGATCCTAAAAAAGACTTCATCATACACTTCAAATTCTAGCTCTCTCCTCCGACGATCTGCATAACTCTTCTGTCGGATTTGAGCAGTTAAGATCCATTGTCTAATAAATGCAACTTTTTCTACAATTTGTTACAGAATATCTAGACCAATCAATCGTGTTTCAGCGACTTCATCCCAATATAATGGAGACTTGCACTTTCTCCCATATAGAGCCTCATAAGGAGTCATATCTATCGTAGCCTGAAAGCTATTATTAGAAGAAAACTCCACCAATGGTAGGTATTTGCTCCATGAACCCTAAAACTCAAATACGCAAGCTCGAAACATATCCTTCAACGTCTGAATAGTGCTCTCGGATTGACCGTCCGTCTGAGGATGAAATGTCGTACTAAAATTGAGTTGCGTATCCATAGCTTTGTCCAGACTCTTCCATAACTTTGATGTAAATCTCGGGTCTCTTTATGATACAATCGAAGTCAGAACTCTGTGTAATCGCACGATCTCTTGAATATACAGTCCGACGAACTGGTCCATAGAATATGTCATCTTTACCGGTAAAAAATGGGATGACTTGGTTAATCGATCCACAATCACCCATATGCCATCATAACCCTTTGTTGTCCGAGGCAACCCGACTACAAAGTTCATCGATATTTGCTCTCATTTCCATTCAGAAATGGGTAATGGTTGAACCTTTCTTGGCCTCTGGTGTTCAGCCTTAATTTGCTGGCAAATCAAACACATCTTGACGTACTTTGCCACGGTCTTCTTCATATTAGGCCATCAGTAATGTCGTTTAAGATCCTGTACATCTTGGTACTCCCTGGATTAACAGAAAACCTAGTAGAGTGAGCTTCAGATAATATCTCCCTTTGTAGCTCCTCATTATTCGGAACGAACCATCTATTCTGAAACTTGAGAATTCTGTCGTACGAATAACTGAACTCCGACCTATCATTAGAAGCCATGCTTGATTTGATTTCATTACATTTAGCGTCGTCCTTTTGGGCTTACTTAATTTTTTCCAAAATAGTGGGTTGTAAGGTCATAGCTGATAACATGGTCAACACATTCGACACCACTTCTAGGTTGAATCTCTGAAGATCCGCATCCAAAGCTAAAGGCATATCTGGAGTCATAGCTGAAGTGGATGCTTCCACTTTGCTCAATGCATCCGCCACTACGTTTACCTTACCGGGGTGGTACTTAATTTCGAAGTCATAGTCCTTGACGAACTCTAACCACCGCCGCTGCCTCATATTTAACTCCTTCTGAGTGAAAATATACTTCATACTTTTATGGTCTGAATACATCTAACATTGTTGCCCATACAGATGATGTCTCGAAATTTTCAGTACAAAAACTACCATGGCTAACTCCAAGTCGTGTGTCGGCTAGTTCTACTTGTAAGTTTTCAATTGCCTAGAGGCATAAGCTACCACTATCACGACTCAAAAATCCACCACGATTTCTAGTTCGCTAACCATTACTACTCACTGCTCTTATTTATGATCCACTGATAAATTCGTTTAAGAATTTGAAACCTGTTTTTCGACTTGAAACAACACTTTTAAAATCGATTGAAAACCTCGCAGCGGAAGACTTTTGGTTAAAAATTATTTTAAATAGAATATCAAATCTTTAAAACATTAAAAGACATCTTCGGTCGACCCTGTCGTCACCGTCGACACTTTGTTCGTCTCTGCAAGCACAGGTCGACCCTCACGGTCGACCTCCTTCTACTCACCTTCAAACTGGTCGACACTTTTCTTTAGCGATCGACACTTCAATCCTCTCTATCTCCATCGATTGACCCTCGCAGTCGACACTTCCACCATCTCCTTCATTTCAGCTCGACACCTACAGCCGTAGGGCGACACCTTGATCCTCTCATTCCGCGCAGGTCGACCACTGCGGTCGACACCTACAACCATACGTCAACACTTACTTCGGCTCTGCCCGCACAGGTCGACCCTCACAGTCAACACTTGCAAGGTCTGGTCGACTACTAAGCCTACTGGTCGACACTTCCCTCACAGAACCTCAATAAAACCTCAATTTTTCCTAATACGATCAATTTCGACTCGACGTTAAAAACAACAAAACCATCATTCTTACAATCAACTGAAAATCATTAAATACATCCAGACTACTACTGAACATTTGAAATCTATTTTCTTTACAAAATGACTCAAAATGACTCCAACTTGACCTCTACACCTGTACCTATGAATACCGCGTCAAAATTGCCCTAACAGCTGCCAGATCATCCACGAGCGTGCTCCTCCAACTGCCTCCTGGTCCTGGGCTCGCTCTAAGTACTCACCAGCTATCGCTTCGTCACCTACATCACAGAACTCAACCATTAACCTAATGCTAAGTAAGTAATGCACATAAACACACACTAAATCAAACATCCCCTAACACATACAGTTTCGTCTTTAATTTCGTTTTCATCTCTTTCTTACACCTTCTTTATCTTATTACTACTGGGTTCTTCTTTACACGCTGGACCAAGGCGACCCATCTTACGGTCCCCCTCATAGGACAAAGCCAACTTTAGCCTAGTAAATTGGTACTTCTCCCAATCCCTCTCATAGGAATAGGGCCACCACGTAAGCGGGGGAAGAAATGGCGAACCTCAGCCCCCCACCCCTTAGGACCATGCCAATCAACTTCACCTTTATTATCTACTTACGTATCTTCTCAATTTCGTTCTTCACTACTCACATCCTACTGTTTTCGTCTCAATAATACATGAAAATTCATTTTCGTCTCGTTTTCCTACTTTAAAACAATGATGCACGACCATGAAAGCATAACTTAAAATAAACGTGCAATGCATCCTACTGAACTCTGATGTACGCCCGAAGGCAAAACTCCTACTATATTACTTACCTGGCGTCCTTAACAATTCTTATGCCAAAACTAGTAGTTCGTCCACTAACTGGAATACCTATAAAATCACACATCCATTATCTCTACTTCGTTCAACTAATAAATTTCTAGCTCGAAAGTCATAACTCGTACAAAACCAATACTCTCTACTAAACCCAAAATCCAATCCAATTTCCGACCAAACTTTGGAAATTTATAACTTGTCCAATACTCGTCCAAATTGGGAGATCCAAAGTGCTACGGGCTCCTCAGAATGTCTAGTTTCTAATGGTCTCATCCATTTCTTAATTGGACATCCACAACTTAGTCGGATGTGGCTGAACGGAAACCGTTTCGCAACCCGAGTTATTCGGTTGTCTAAATGTTCAATTTTCTCAATAAAAACCTATAATCTACTCATTCTTCCAACTTAAACACCAATACACGACTAATACTTGACTAAATCCTGACATTTCATACCTACTACCTAGGGTTTTACTAAAACTAAACAAATACTCCCTCTAACTTTAGTTTTTTACCGCTTAAAATGACTAAATGGCTGATTATCTACTTAAAACTAACTAAACTTACCGTAAATCTGAAGGTTGACAGAGAATCAGAGAGGATCGCCACGGCTGGAAGGGAGAACACTAAAGGGGAGCTCGCAGGTGGGGAGGAAGAACCGAAACAGGGGAAATTTCGTTCCTCCCCTCTGTTTTGTTTTATTTTATATATATATATATATTTTTTTTTTTTTTAATAATAATAATAATTATTATTAATATAATAATTATCCTAATTACTAATTTGCCCTCAATCCCTAACCGTTTAATCAAACTATTATTTAGTCTGCCTCTGGTTGGATTATTAAAATTTCTTTTTTCTATATTAGCCTCAAAACAATCTTTTAATTAATGGTAGAAATTCTCTGCTCTCAATTCTGACCAAAATTCTGCCGATTACAATTACGTAAATCTGAAATTAGTTTTAACGAAAAATTCTGGGTGTTACATTCCACCCTCTTACAAAAATTTTGTCCTCAAAATTAGCTACCTAAACAACTCTGGATATCGGCTCATCATGTCCTGCTGTCGCTCCCAGGTTGCTTCTTCCACGTCATGGTTGCACCATAATACTTTCACTAGTGGAATCTCTTTGTTGCGTAAATTCTTCCCTGCATAATCCAGAATCTCTACTGGCTTCTCCTCGTACGTCAAGGTGGGTTGAACCTCTATATCTTGCTGCTCCACGATGTGAGAGGGATCTCGTATACACTTCCTCAACATGGACACGTGGAATACATTGTGGATTTCCCCCATCGAGGCTGGTAGCTGCAGGTGGTAACCTATTTTTCCTATTCTCTTCGTAATAGGAAATAGTTCAATAAATTTTGGGTTCAACTTGTCTCTTTTTCTGAATCTCACAACTCCTTTGAATTGCAAAATTTTCAGGAAGGCTTTATCACCCACCTCAAATTCTAATTTTCTTCTCCATCGATCTGCATAACTCTTCTGTCGGCTTTGACCTGTTAAAATACGTTGCCGAATAAATGCAGCTTTCTCTACTGTCTACTACAAAATATCCAGACCAACCAATCTTGCCTCGCCTACTTCATCCCAATATATCAGAGATCTGCATTTCTCCTGTAAAGAGCCTCGTAAGGAGCCATACCTATCGTAGCCTAAAGCTGTTGTTATACGAAAACTCCACTAATGGAAGGTATTTGCTCCACGAACCCTGAAATTTCAGTATGCAAGCCCAAAGCATATTCTCCAACGTCTGAATAGTCCTCTCAGTTTGTTCGTCAGTCTGAGAATGAAATGCCATACTAAAATTAAGCTACGTACTCATGGCTTTGAGCAGGCTTTTCCAAAACTTCGACATAAATCTCGGGTCTCTGTCAGATATAATCGAAGTCGGAACTCCGTGCAACCGTACGACCTCCTGAACATACAGTCTGGCGAACTGGTCCATAGAGTATGTCATCTTCACTGACAAAAAATGGGCTGACTTAATTAACCGATCCACAATCACCTATATACCATCATAGCCCTTTATTGTCCGAGGCAACCCGACAACAAAGTCCATCGATATTTGCTCTCATTTCCATTCAGGAATAGGCAACGGTTGTAGCTTTCTCGCTGGACTCTGGTGTTCAACCTTAATCTGTTGACAAATTAAACATGCCTCAACATACTTTGCCACAATCTTTTTCATATTGGGCCACCAATAATGCTGCTTAAGATCTCTGTACATCTTGGTGCTTCCTTGCAGAAAACCTAGCAGAATGAGCTTCCGATAATATCTCCATCTTTAGCTCCTCATTATTCGGACCGAACCATCTATTCCAAAACTTAAGAATCCCATCATCCGAATAACTGAATTCTGATCTATCACTAGAAGCCATGCTTGCTTTAATTTCATCGCACTTCGCATCGTTCTTTTGGGCCTGCTTAATCTTCTACAGAATCGTAGGCTGTAAGGGCATAGCCGATAACATGGTCGAGAAATTTGACACTACCTCCAAGTTGAACTTTTAAAATTCTGCATCCAAGGTTAGTGGCATAACTGAATTCATCGCCGAAGTGGATGCCGTCACCCTGCTCAATGCATCAGCCACCACGTAAAGCGGGGTGGTATTTAATCTCAACATCATAGTCCTTCACGAGTTCTAACCACCGCAGCTGCCTCATATTCAATTCCTTCTGAGTGAAAATATACTTTAGACTTTTGTGGTCTGAGTATATCTCGCACGGCTGCCCATACAGATAATGTCTTCAAATTTTCAGAGCAAAAACTACTGCGCCTAACTCCAAGTCGTATGTCAGATAATTCTGCTAGTAACTCTTCAGCTGCCTAGAAGCGTAGGCTATCACATTCCCTTCCTGCATCAGCACACATTCAAGACCTACCTTGAAAGCGTCACAATAAATACTAAATTTTCCGTCCTCTGTAGGGAGCGTCAAAATCAGAGCAGTAGTCAATCTCTACTTCAATGTCTGAAAACTATGCTCGCAATCCTCGGAGTACAGATACTTCACACGTCAAACGGGTCAGAGGCGCCGCAATCTTCGAAAATCCTTCAATAAACCTCCTGTAATAACCCGCCAGCCTGAGGAAACTCCGCATCTCCGTGACATTTTAGGCTGTGGCCACTCCCTAACTGCCTGGATCTTTGCTGGATCAACAGATATGCCATCGCTCGAGATGACATGTCCCAGAAATTGTATCCTATCCAGCCAAAACTCGCATTTAAAAAACTTTGCATAAAGTTGGTGTCGCTTCAAGGTCTCCAACACCAACCTCAAGTGTTCTTTATTATCCTCCTCACTACGAGAGTACACTAATATATCATCTATAAACACTATAACGAATTTATCAAGATAGTTATGAAATACTCTATTCCTTAAGTCCATAAAGGTGGTTGGAGCATTCGTCAAACCGAAGGACATCACCAAGAACTCAGAATGCCCGTACCGCGTCTGAAAAGCCGTCTTTGGAATATCCTTTGACCTGACCTTCAACTGAAAATATCCCGATCTCAGGTCAACTTTTGAAAACACTCATGCACTTTGGAGTTGGTCAAACAGATCGTCTATCCTTGGCAGAGGATATTTATTCTTAACAGTCAGCTTGTTCAACTCCATGTAGTCGATGCACATTCGTAACGACCCATCCTTCTTCTTGACAAAAAGGATCAGTGCGCCCCACGACAAAAAGGTAAAGCCTATAAACCCTTTTTGCACCAACTCTCCTAATTGCTTCTTTAACTCCTTCAGCTCCATTGGTGTCAATCTATAAGGATTCCTCGACACTAGCTCAGCTCCTGGGTACACATCTATAGCAAACTTTATTTCAATATTCAGAGGACTCTTCTGTTCTACCGAGACAGAATTTGTAACTTGTTATCCTCTTGCCTAGCAGGCAAAGATTTACTTCCGTGGAAAGGGTGATTCATTCGGATCGACATGAGAGTCCAATTGCATTGCATTGCCAGAATCCGTGTTGTATATTTAAAAGAGGTTGACCTCCTTGCTTCTCTCATGTTACAATCCTCTTCCCACCGAGCCCCCTTTCTTCTCGGTCCACAGAGACAAAATGTAGGACTGGTGCCAACAGTTCATCACGGAAGAAAGAACTCACTGACCCGAGATCACTAACTAATACTAATCTAATACTAATAGAATAGAAAGGAACTGTCTTTTCTGTATACTTTCCCCGGTTCCCTTGCTACCGCGGGCTTTACGCAATCAATCGGATCGGATCATATAGATATCCCTTCAACACAACATTCGGCGAGAAAACCAAAACACTTACCGCTCAAAACTTGACGAGAACTGATAGGTGCCATGGCAGATATCCTCTTAGCATTTTTCACTGCCTGAAAGATATGCTTCTCACCATCCGACGGTTGAAAACTCATCGTGCCCGCCCTACAGTCAATTGTAGTGTAGTGCTTGAATAGCCAATACATTCTCAATATCACGTCATATCCCCCGTTATACCCATAATAATGAGATCGGCCGATAAATTCTTGTTTCCCACCGACACTATGCTATCTCGCACCACTTGATTTGAATGTACACGCCCACCAGAAGGTAACATTACTTTGTAACTACAGTCCGTTGGCACAGGCCATACATACAACTTAACCACGAATGTAGTTGCAACGAACGTGTGCGTCGCACTAGAATCAATCAAAGTATATGCAGGTACAGAGTTTACCAATATAGTACCAGACATTATGGCTAGCTGGTCATCCTCGCCCGACTCGATCATGACGAATACTCTCGGTGTTGTACGCGTTGGACCCTTCTTTAGAGCTGGGCAATCTCTGCTAACATGGTCCACCTCGTTGCAACTGAAACATTGGGTAACTTTGGGCTTAGAGCAATCTCTTGAGAAATGTCTAGCTTCATTGCATTTATAGCATCTTCCTGAACTCAAGCTGCACTCGCCCAGATGATATCTCAAACACTTCTGACACTGAGGATACCTCTAAGTCTCTTGTGTTCCTTTACTTGTCCCCTGACTGCTCTGTCCATCACTAGGCCTTTTAGTGCCTCTCTGTTGTTGCTACTGAGGGACACCTCTGTTCTGTTGAGGGGTAATCTCACGAAAAAACCTCCTTGGGGCTTCTCTTTGCCTAACACACTTCATCTCGACCTCTTCCACCTCAAGTGCCTTGGCCACCACCTCTGAGTAAGGCACGTTCCGTATACCCACTATCTTCACTCCTTTATATATTTCTAGCTTTAATCCCTGTACGAACTTGAACACTTTATCTTCGTTCCGGCTTACTAGGTTACTGGCAAATCAGGACAAAGACTCGAATTGCCGGTTGTACTCTGTCACTGAAGTGGGTTTGCTTCAATTGCAAGAACTCCATCATCTTCGTCGCCTGAACTATGCTATTAAAATACTTGTCATAGAAGGCATCCTTGAACTTCTCCCAAGAAATACATTGAGTATCAACAGTGGCCTCTATACACTCCTACTAGAATCAGGCATCCTTCGCTAGGTGGAACGTGGCCAATGCAACCTTATCCTCTTCTGCCATCTTCGCATACTTAAACATACTTTCCATGGTACGGACCCACTCCTCTGTAGCTGTCGGGTCTGTTGACTGTACCTCAAACGTCGGTAGCCGTAACCTCCTAAATCTGTCAGCTGACTGATCATGGCTGGAGCTAGAGCCAGCAGTGCCTTGTATTTCTTGATTGAGCTGAATCCCTAACTGCTGTGACTGCCGATTTACTAACTCTGTCAACTGTCGGATCGTTATTGAATCATCCTCGCTACATGGTTCGGTTGACCCTCTCGGTGCTCGTGGGCGTCCTGGTCGTCTAGACATCTTAGCTAATTTCCTGAACAAAACCAATTACTCTTATAAACATCTAATAATTACAGTTAAACTTAAACACTTACAATTGTCGAAATACGTCGTGCGGTGATCGGTGCTGTCGAAATACATTTGAACGGTTTGACTTACTAACTCTAACCTCTGTAACATCCGCTCCTACTAATGATTAGCTATCCACTCTACTTTTTCCCAAGCGGTGTGGGAATTGTGACATTCCCTCATACCTTCACAATCCACCCCTCCTCAAAGGGGTCCGATGTTCTCGTCGGCCACACTTTCGGTTGAGTAAAAGCTCTGATACCATCTCTGTCACGACCCCAAAATCCACCATGATTCCCGATTCGCTAACCACTACTACTCACTGATCTTATTCATGATCCACTGATAAATTCGTATAAAAATTTGAATCCAGTTTTTTGACTTGAAACAACACTTTTAAAATCGACTGAAAATCTCGTAGCGGAAGACTTTTAGTTAAAAATCATTTCAAATAGAATATCAAATCTTTAAAACATTAAAAGACATCTTTGGTCGACCCTTGTCGTCACCGGTCGACACTTCGTTCGTCTCTGCTAGCACAGGTCGACCCTCACGGTCGACCCCCTTCTACTCACCCTCAAATCGGTCGACACTTTTCTTTAGCAGTCGACACTTCAATTTTCTCTGTCTCCATCGGTCGACCCTCGCGGTCGACACTTCCACTATCTCCTTCGTGTCTGGTCGACACCTTGATCCTCTCTGTCCGCGCAGGTCGACCCTCACGGTCGACACCGCTGCCATTTTCACACTATCAGCCGACACCTACAACCATAAGTCGACACTTACTTCGGCTCTACCCGCACAGGTCGACCCTCACAGTCGACACTTGCAAGGTCTGGTTAACCCCTAAGCCAACCGGTCGACACTTCCCTCAAAGAATCTCAATAAAACCTCAATTTTTTCAAATACGATCAATTTTGACTCGACGTTAAAAACAACAAAACCATCATTTCGACAATCAACTGAAAATCGTTAAATACATTTAGACTACTACTGAACATTTGGAATCTATTTCCTTTACAAAATAACTCAAAACGACTCAGACTCAACCTCTACACTCGTACCTATGAATACCGCGTTAAAATTGCCCTAGCCGGCCAGATCATCCACGAGCGTGCTCCTCCAACTGACTCCTAGTCCTGGGCTCGCTCTGAGTACTCACCAGGTATCGCTTCGTCATCTACATCACAGCACTCAACTATTAACATAATGCTAAGTAAATAATGCACATAAACACACACTAAATCAAACACCTCCTAACACATGCAGCTTCTACAGTTTCATTTCTACTTTCGTTCTCATCTCTTTCTTACATCTTCTTTATCTTATTACTACTGGGTTCTTCTTTACGCGCTGGACCAAGGTGACCTATCTCACGGTCCCCCTCATAGGACAAAACCAACCTTGGTCTAGTAAACTGGTACTCCTCGCAATCTCCCTCATAGAAACCAGGGCCACCACGTAAAGCAGAAAAAGAAATGGCGTACCTCACGGCTCCCCCTCATAGGACCATGCCAATCAACCCCGCCTTCATTATCTACTTACGTATCTTCTCAATTTCGTTCTTCACTACTCACATCCTACTGCTTTCGTCTCATAAATACATGGAAATTCATTTTTGTCTCGTTCTGCTACTTTAAAACAATGATGCACGACCATGAAAGCATAACAACGTGCAATGCATCATACTGAACTGTGATGTAGGCTCGAAGGCAAAACTCCTACATTACTTACCTAGCGTCCTTAGCAATTCGTATGCCAAAACTAATAGTTTGCCTGCTAACTGGAATACCTATAAAATTACACATCCATTAATTCTACTTTGTTTAACTCATAAATTTCTAGCTCGAAAGTCATAACTCGTACAAAACTAAAACTCTCTACTAAACCCGAAATCCAACCCAATTTTCGACCAAACTTAGGAAATTTATAACTTCTCCGACACTTGTCCGAATTGGACGATCCAAAGTGTTGCAGGCTTCTAAAGATGTCTAGTTTCTAATGGTCTCATCCATTTTTTAGTTGGACATGCACAAGTTAGCCGAATGTGGTCGAACGGAAACCGTTATGCAACCCCAGTTATCCGGTTGTCTAAAAGCTCAATTTTCGCCATAAAAACCTATAATCTACTCATTCTTCCAACTAATACTTGACTAATACTCGACTAAATCATGACACTTCATTACTACCACCTTGGGTTTTACTAAAACTACTCCCTCTAACCTTAGTTTTTTTACCACGCAAAATGATTAAAGGACTAATTATCTACTCAAAACTAACTAAACTTGTCGTAAATCTAAAGGTTGACAGAGAATCAGAGAGGATTGGCGCAAGCTGGAAGGGAGAACACTGAAGGGGAGCTTGCGGGTGGAGAGGAAGAACCGAAACAAGGGGGGATTTTGTTCCTCCCCTCTATTTTGTTTTATCATATATATTTTTAATAATAATTATTATTATTATTATTATTATCTTAATTATTAATTCGCTCTCAACACTTAACTGTTTAATCAAACTGTTATTCTGTCTGTCTCTGGTTGAATTCTTAAAATTTCATTTTTTTCTATTAGCCTCAAAACAATCTTTTACTTAATGGTAGAAATTCTTTGCTCTCAATTCTGACAAAAACTCCGTCGATTACAATTACGTAAATCCAAAATTAGTTTTAACGAAAAATTCTGGGTGTTACAACCACCTTTCCTTCCTGCATCAGCACACTTCCAAGAACTATTTTAGAAGCATCGCAATAGATATTAAATCTTCCATCCTCAATAGGAAGCGTCAAAATCGGAGCACTAGTTAATCTCTGCTTTAATGTCTGGAAGCTGTGTTCGGAATCTTTGGACCACAGATACTTCATATTTTTCCTCATCAAACGGGTCAAAGGCGCCGCAATCTTTGAGAATCCTTCAATGAATCTTCTATAATAACCCGTTAACTCGAGAAAACTTTGTATTTCAGTGACATTCTTCGGTTGCGGCCACTCTTTAACTTTCTGGATCTTCGCTAGATCGATAGATATGCCATCACTCCAGATGACATGTCCTAGAAAATGGATCCTATCCTGCCAAAACTCGCACTTAGAAAACTTCGCATAAAGTTAGTGCCGCTTCAAAGATTCTAACACCAACATCAAGTGCTTTTTATGATTCTCCTCACTACAAGAGTACACCAATATATCATCGATAAACACTATAATGTATTTATTGAGATAATCCTGGAATACTCTGTTCATCAGGTCCATGAAGGCGGCTGGAGCATTCGTCAGTCTGAAAGATATCACCAAGAATTCATAATGCCCATATCACGTCTGAAAAGTCTTCTTCGGAATATCTTCTGGCCTGACCTTCAACTGATCATAACCTGATCTCAGGTCAATCCTTGAGAACACTCGTGCACCTTGAAGTTGATCAAATAGATCGTCTATCCTTGGCAGAGGGTAGTTGTTCTTAATCGTCAACTTATTTAACTCCCGGTAGTCGATGCACATCTGTAAGGATCCATCCTTCTTTTTGACAAATAGGATCGGCGCGCGCCACAGGGAAAAGCTAGGGTGTATAAATCTTTTCTCCACCAACTCCTCCAATTGCTTTTTCAACTCCGTTGGTGCCAATCTGCAAGGATTCTTCAACAATGGCCCGGCTCCTGGATATACATCTATAGCAAACTTTATTTCTCGATCCGGAGGCAAACTGGATAAATCATCTAGAAAAACTTCAGGGAAATCTTGAACAACCAAAATAGCCTGAGGCTTTGACTCCCTGGAAACTCGTACATCAATAACATTGGCGAGAAAACTAAAAGACTCACCAATTAAAACTTGACGAGCACTAATGGGCGCCATGACAGATATCTTCCGGGCATTCTTTGCGGCCTAAAAGGTGTGCTTCCCATCATCTGGGAGTTGAAAACTCACTGTCTCCATCCTGCAGTTGATCGTTGCGTAATACTTGAACAGCCAATCTATTCCCGATATCACATCATACCTAGTTATGCCCATAATAATGAGATCGACTAACAAATTTTTGCTTCCCACAGACACTACACTATCTCGTACGACTTGATTAGAATGCATACGACCACCAGAAGGCAACATCACTTCATAACTACAGTCCGTTGCTACAAGTCATACATCTAATCTGACCGCGAACGCGGCTGCAAGAAATGAATGCTTTGCACCAGAGTCATTCAAAGTATATGTAGGTATAGAATTCATCAATATGGTACCTGATACTACAGCTGGCTAGTCACCATCCCCTGACTTAATCATGGCAAATAGGCAATCTCTAGCAAAATGTCCAACTTCGTTGCAATTATAGCACTTTCCCGAGTTCAGTCTGCATTCTCCCCAGTGATATCTCAAGCACTAGGGGTACTGCAATTGTAGCGTCTTGAAAACCCATGCGGTCTCTGGCTCACTCTTCTCTGTCACCACCCCTGCAGCGTCTCTAAGTCGTCCCCAGACTCGGGTCGCCAACCGTACACTTACTTATCACCTTGATAAAATTCGTATAAAATTTAAAACTTTTGGTTCTCGACTTGAACAACACTTTTTGAAAACGTTTAAACTTGTCGCAGCGGAAGACTCAATCAAAACGGTTTTAATGATACTCCACTTTTCAAAACATTATGAAAGGGGCACTGGTCGACATCTGCAAACACCAGTCGACACCTAAATACCCTCTACCCGCCCCGGTCAAACTTCACGGTCGACACTTCTACACATCACAAAAGCGGTCGACACCTACCTTCACCGGTTAACCCTTTAGTAGAGTAGTCGACACCTGCCTTCATCAGTCGACACTTTAATTCTCTCTGTCTGCACAGGTCAAACCCCACGGTTGATGCCTAAATACACCGGTCGACCCCCGCGATCGACTGTCGCCTCATTCGGTTAACACCTATGCTTACCGATCGACACTTTAACGAAAAGGTCGAACCCTGCGGTCGACATTGTTGTCACTTTTACGATGACCGGTCGACACCTAAGGACACTGATTGACACTTTGCACTAGCAGCCTAAAAATATCACTAGTTGAAAGGAAAATTGAATGGTGAAAACTCCCAAAATTTAAAACCACAGAATAAATGGATCATTCAATCAAAATCTCCCAAATAGTTTCAAAATACATTTATACATCAATCCCGACTATTAACGTTCAATCCCACCTATACCTAAAAATTTATACACTTGACATGGACTCCACAAAATACAACCCTCGTAAACCTACCGTCCAACCTCACTCTACGGGTCGGGCGCGCTATGATGAACTCCACCTACTAGTACACGGTATCACGCCGCCAACTGCCTACTCATCCTGCTTGGGTTCTCGTAACTCACCAACAGGAGTCTCTGCACCTACACCACAAAGTACACAGCATAAGCCTAACGCTCAGTAAGTAGTGCAATATGAAACGTAAAACCGACCATGCAATCCTATCACATGCAATCTCTACATCCTCGCTCGTGTTGTCATAACCTATATCGCATTGTACAACGCACCATGGTGAGGCTGAACTCCCTCACCACCTCACACCCTGGCACGTCGCCACAGTCTCGGTTCCTCCAGCAAGAGGGACCACAAGCTGTACACACGCGTCACTCCACACATCGCAACCATCCTAGGGTGAGGCTAGACGCACGGTTCCTCCAGCAACGCGGCCAGAGTTGCTGACCGCCACACACACACCGCAACCATCCCAAGGTGAGGCTGGACACACGGTTCCTCAAGCAACGGGGCCAGCGTTGCTCATCGCCACACACACACCGTAACAACCATCCTAGGGTGAGGCTAGACGCACTCGCCACGCCACACCACCCCCTGGCACGTCGCCACCATCCTGGTTCCTCTAGCAATGGGGCCAAACTGCCCACAAAGACATCAATCTTACCGTCACGCGTCACACTTCACGTTCGCACATAAAACCATACGCAAATTCATTTTCGTTACGCTTTTCAAAACATGATGCATGACTGAACAAAAACACGCAAAACACACAACAGCTACCTACCGTCCCATGGTGTAGGCCTGTAAGGGCAATGCACATGTAAACACTACTTACTTGGCATCCTAGCTTTCCGTGGTGCTCGTTTCTATCACTTCCTCGCGCTCAACCTATCACATAACCAATTCACACTAAAACTCATCTCACAACTCATTCTACGTACTAAAAACTATGGCCACTAACTCAACTCATCAAAGCCCGCCTAAAACGGCTCCCAAACCCGACTCGGCCAAAAATCTACCTAATTTCAATTGCGTATAACTTTTGCGTCGATTATCAGAATCACTCGATTCTAGCGGCTAAACGCTCCACTCATCACCTAGTTTAACATACCAAAAGGTTTTCTAAAACAAACGTTCGTAGCTAGGCTGAAAATTCAAAATAGTTCCGTTTTAGGGTTTAAAATCCTACATTCTGGATTTTTTGCTCAAACTCGCTTACTTCCTCACCATTCCATCATATTTACCATCAATAATCCCACAACAATCAATAACAACCCAATAAGCATCCTAAACCTTAAACCCCTTAAATTTCTATCCATTAATCTCTCCTCAAACTCTAACTTCAACCCAAAACTATGCTATAACTACTTAAACTTTCCTTAAATCGTTGGAATTGAGGAGAAATCAAGGACACTGTCAGCTGAATGGGGAAACAACAGGGAAAGTGTGAGGAAGACTCCCTCTTGCGCGGGGAGAAAGGAGGTCGTAGGGAGACTCTCGATGAAAGAAAAAAACAGAAGGGGA
Source organism: Begonia peltatifolia (assembly GCA_022433055.1). Classification (NCBI taxonomy): domain Eukaryota; kingdom Viridiplantae; phylum Streptophyta; class Magnoliopsida; order Cucurbitales; family Begoniaceae; genus Begonia; species Begonia peltatifolia. The sequence goes on along the minus strand of CM039518.1, from coordinate 11,527,732 downwards.
GGGGTTTTTGCCTCTTCCCTTTCATATAATTAATTATATTATTAATATAATTAATTCTAATTATTTTTTTATCATCACCTTTTAATCATCTTGTTAAATGGTTATTCAGCCCGTGTTTGGCTGGAATTTCACAAATTTCTATTGTCCATTAACCTCAAAATAGTCCTTCACCTAACCGTACAAATTCTCCGCTATCAATTCCGACTAGAACTCCGCCATTTATCGCTCCAGCAACCCGAAATTGTACTAATAAAATTGCGGGGTGTTACAGCACTGACCCCTGAAGCCTTTCACTATTTCCCTGGTTACTCGAGCCCTCGCTGAACCTTTTAGTGTCCTTCTATTGTTGCTACTAGGAGGCACTTCTACTCTGTTGTTTGGCAACTTTCTTGAAAAATCTCCTAGAAGTTTCTCGCTGCTTAACACATTTCATTTCAGCTTGCTCCATCTCTAGTGCCTTTCCCACCACTTTTGAATACGGCATTTCTTGAGTTCCCGCAATCTTTACCCCTTTGTATATCTCTGGCTTTAATCTCTGTACAAACTGAAACACCTTATCTTCATTCAGCTCACAAAATTACTGGCACACCGGGACAAGGACTCAAACTGCCGGTTGTACTCGGTTACCGATCTGGGTTGTTTCAACTGTAGGAACTCCATTCTCTTAACTATCTGCACCGTAGTGTTGAAATACTTGTCATAAAAGGCATCTTTAAACTTATCCCAAGTCATGTCTTATGCATTGATGGTGGTCTCCATAGACTCCCACCAAAATCTGGTATCCTTCGCTAGATGAAACGCGGCTACCTTATCCTCCTCTTCTACCTTTGCATACTAGAACATGCTTTCTATGGTATGGATCCACTCCTCTGCAGCTGTTGGATCCGATGACTGTCCTTTAAATGTCGGTGGTCGTAACCTCCAAAATCTGTTACCCGACTTATCATGGCTAGAGCTAGAGCTTGCACTTCTTTGGACCTCTCGATTCAGTAGAATTCGTAGCTGTTGAGACTGCCGATGCACCAACTCGGTCAGCTGTCTGATCGTCACCGAATCGTCTTCACTTCTCGAATCAGCGGCCTCTCTCAATACCCTCGGACGTCTTGGTCTTCTAGACATCTTGACTAATTTCCTAGACAAGGGTTAATAACTCTTATAAGCATCTAGTAACTAAAGTTAAACTTAAACACATATAGTTATCGAAGCACGTCGTGCGGAGATCGGTGCTGTTAGGTAATCGTTTGAACGGTTTGACCATTTGGCTCTGATACCACAACTGTAATGACTCGAAAACTGACTCGCTGATTTCCGGTTCCCTCTCTTTCTCTCTCTCTCTCTCTTATACCATCTCTGTGGCGACCTGAAAACCCTTACGGTTCCCGCTACGGTCACAACTACCACTCACACAAATACGCTCGGAAAATTCAAGTAAAAATTTAAAACTTTCATTCATTGACTTAAAATGAACTTTTTGAAAACATGTAAAAACGTCGTAACAGAAGACTTGGATTAAAATCAATTGAAATAAAAGTCGAGTTTTCTAAACATAAAAAAAATCGCATTCGGTCGACCCCAATAAATACCGGTCGACAATTCCATCTATCTTTCATTACCAGTCGACACTTGCATGCACCAGTCGACACTACATTTCTCTTCGTCCGCGTCGGTCGATTCATGAGGTCGACACTCCTGCCTAATTCACATTACCGGTCAACACTTGCATGCACCGGTTGACACTTCCATCTAATATTTTTCACTACCGGTCGACACTTGCATGCACCAATTGACACTATATTTCTCTTTGTCCGCGTCGGTCGATCCCTGAGGTTGACACCCCCGTCTATTTTACACTACCGGTCAACACTTGTATATACCAATTGACACATTCCCTCTCTCTGTCTGAGTATGTCGCCCCAAGTGGTCGACACCTACGGACTTTGGTCGACCCCTTTACATAAGCGTCGAAAATCCGCACTCGTTTTTACACTGAGCTGGTGACACTTTTGGGAACAGGTCGACACTTCCTTCACAAGATTAGGTTTAAAACTTTAAATCCTTCAAAGAAATCACCGAAATTTGAATCAACGATAAAATAACAAAACGTACATTATTCTATCAATTCAAAATCATTATTTACATAGAAAAACGACTACTAAAGTTTGAAATGCATCTATACGTCAACATGACTCCAATCGACTCAAAATAACTCAAAACGACTCAAAACAATTTCAACTAAACTCGAATTAACTAATCTTCTTCACAAACCCCCGCCCTGGTCAAAACGCCCCAACAGTCAGCCAGACCGTCCACGACTGTACTCCTTCAACTACCTCCTCATCTTGAGCACGCTCTGAGTACTCACCAGCTATAGTGTCGTTACCTACATCACAGAACTCATCTATTAGCCTAATGTTAAGTAAGTAATGTACGTAAAACGTCTCTTTCTTACATCTTCTTTATCTTCTTTTTACTGGATTCTTCTTTACGTGCTAGATCAAGGTGACACACCTCGCGGTTCACCTCACAGGACAATGTCAACCTCGATCTAGTAAAGTGACACGCCTCGCGGTTCACCTCTCTGGACAAGGCCATCACGTAAAGCGGGGGAAGAAGTTATACACCTCGTGGTCCACCTCTTGGGACAAGACCACTCAACCCCACCTTTATTATCATCTTACGTATCTTCTCATTTCATTTATTACATCTTATCTCACTGTTTCATTCCGTAAACACATGGATATTCATTTTTGTTTCGTTCTCGTATTTTAAAACCATGATGCATAATCACTAAAGCATAACATAAAGTAAACGTGCATGCATCCTACCAAACTGTGATGTAGGCCCGAAGGCAAAGCACCTACTGCACTACTTACACTAGTTACCTAGCGTCCTTAACAAATTGTACTTCGTATGTGGCTAGCTAACTGGATACTTATAAAACCACACATCCATTAATTCTACTTCGTCCAACTCATAAAATTCTGACACGGAAGTCATAAATTCTTACTAAACTGCCAGTTGTAGCTAAACCCAAAATCCTATACAATTTTTGACCAAATTCGAAAATGCATAACTTATCCAATACTTGTCCGATATGGACGATTTGAAATGCTATGGACTCTTGAGGATGTCTAATTCCTAACGGTATAATCTAATTCCTAATCCACCACTTACAGCTTGACCGAATGTGGTCGAACAGAAACCGTTCCGTAATACGAGTATTCGGTTATCCAAACGCTCATTCCTTATCATAAAACTCATAATCTATTCCTACTTCTAGCTTAAACACCAATACACGAATAGAAATAAACTCTAACATCAAATTCTAGTATCTCTATTCTAGGTTTCACCAAAACTACTCAATACTTTCCTTAACTCCACTTTTGTCGCTCAAAACAACTAAAGAACTAACTATCTACTCAAAACTTAACTGAAACATACTTTAAATTTGAATAAGCGAAGTGGATTTAAGGAAGATCGTCACTGGAAGGAAAAATGTGCTGAAAAAGAGTGTTTCTTGCGCAGGAGAAGGAAAGAAAACACAGAGGGAGGGAGGTTTTCTGCCTCCTTCACTAATAATTTTTTTAAAAATTATATTATTTAATATAATTAATCCTAATTACTATTTTGCCATCAACCATTAATCCTTTAACCGAAAGATTATTTGGTTCATCTCCGGTCAAAATCTTATAATTTTCTCCCGTCCATTAGTCTCAAAATAATCTTTTATTTAATGGTAGAAATTCTCCGCTCTCAATTCTGACTAAAACTCTGCCGATTACAATTACGTAAATCCAAAAATCATTCTAGCAAAAAATTCTGGGTGTTACATTCCACCCTTTTTAAAAAATTTTTGTCCTCAAAATTCGTTTCCTGAATAGTTCTGAGTATCGGCTCATCATGTCCTCTTGCCGTTCCCAAGTTGTTTTTTCTACGTTGTGGTTGTGCCATAGGATCTTCACCAGTGGTATCTCTTTGTTACGTAAGATCTTCACTGCATAATCCAGAATCTCCACTGGCTTCTCCTCATACGTCAAAGTAGATTGAATTTCTATATCCTGTTGCTCCACAATGTGAGAAGGATCTTGAACACATTTCTTCAACATGGACACGTGAAATACATTGTGAATTCCATCGATTGAGGCTGGTAGCTATAAGCTGTCTTCCCTATTCTCTTCATAATAGGAAACGACCCAATATACCTAAGGTTTCCTATTATGAAGAGAATAGGGACAGATCCTCAAAAAGACTTCATCATACACTTCAAATTCTAACTCTCTCCTCTGACGATCTGCATAACTCTTCTGTCGGCTTTGAGCAGTTAAGATCCATTGTCTAATAAATGCAATCTTTTATACAGTTTGTTGCAGAATATCTGGACCAATCAATCGTGCTTCACTGACTTCGTCCCAATATAATGGAGACCTGCACTTTCTCCCATACGAAGCCTCATAAGGAGTCATATCTATCGTAGCCTGAAAGTTATTATTAGAAGAAAACTCCACCAATTTCGGATCATTCCCTTTCCATTTGAAGAGATTTTTTCACGAATCTCTTGGATAATATACAAAGAAATTCACACAAGAAAAGAGATTAAGTTTGTTAGTAAAAATAAAATCCTTGGAACATATAACAAGTGCTTACTCCCTTTCCAACAAGAAACTACTTTCTCACTTTCCTCACTTTTCTCATTAATTTCTTTCATCTTTTGTACCTCAACTTCATACTTTTTTGGCTCTGATGGATTTCTTGGACAACTTCCTCTATCGGACAATTATCTTCTTCTTGTTGAAAATTTCATCATAAAAATTAGATCCTTTTGAAGAAAATTAACCTCCTTTTTTATGTGCTCTTTGGTTGGTTTCTCTTCTTTGTTAAGTGCTTTACTCTCTTTAAAAATTGTTTCTTACTCTAAAAATTTGATTTTTTGAGGAAAAATAATGTTTTCTTTTCCGTGCTCTTTAGCCTCTTGTTTAACCTCTTCTTTCTTTAACTTTAGTTTCTTTACCTCTTGTGCTCTCTCGCACCACACTATAATTATGTCACTAAGTTGTTCAAACTTTCTCCATGAAGTTTTCATCTCTCATATTTGCTTTCGTTGGTAGTATTCATCATCCGTCTCTTCTTGGCTTATGTATGGTATTTGAGAGAATCTACAAAACTAAGCATGGTGTAAAGAAGAAAAAGAGAAAAAACAAATTGGCTTTTGCAAGAAATATTGAAGTCCTTTCTTCCTTTTTTTTTTACTAATTTTGTTTTTGCAAGAAAGATACAAACTCGTTCTTTAACTATCTTTTTGTGTACTTTGTGAATTTCAGAAGAAGAAAAAAACAATACATATAGAGATTAGAATCTAGGTGTCAAAGTGCTTATGCCAAATAATGAGAACTACGAGAATATCAAACCCAAAAATTCAAGAACGCCTTTGAATCAAATACGAGGAACTTGACCCCAATCGAATATTGTCGACATAATCAAAACTATAAAATAAGGAGCCTTGACCAAAACCAAACTTGTTGGTTGAACCTAATCTATCAAGTTGATCTCTAAAACTTTGATTTGAAGAAAATCTAGTTCTTTCAAAGGCATCGCCTTCATTTAATGAATCTTTACCCATAGTCGTAAAATCTTGAAACTCAAGCACACAAGATCCAAGCATATCTGTAAAATCTAGAATTTTCTGTTGAAACTAATTTCATATTTACGTGATTATAATCAGTCATGACCCGAAAATCCACCCGATTCCTGGTTCACTAACCACTACTACTAACTATTACACTCAAAAGAATTTGAATAAAATTTAAAACTTTTATTCCTCGACTTAAAACGACATTTTTAAAGTATTTTAAACAACATCACAGCAGAAAAAATTGATTAAAATTAATTTGAATAAAACTTCATTTTATGAAACATAAAATAAAGACACCGGTCGACACCTGTAAGCATCGGTCGACACTTGGGTTGTCTCTGGTTTTTTTTCATCGATCAACACTAGCAAACACCAGTCGACACTACAATCTTCTCGGGTTTTTTTGTCGATCGACACCTCTACACCGGTCGACACTTCTACGCTCATCTCAGAGAGCGGTCGACACCTGCTTTTGCGGGTCGACACTCTGATCCTCTCTGTTCGCGCAGGTCGACTCTCGCGATCGACACTACTGCCATTTTTACACTACCAGTCGACACCTACAACCAGAGGTCGACACTTACTTCGGCTCTACTCGCGCAGGTCAACTCCCGCGGTCGACACTTGCAGGGTCTGGTCGACCACTAAGCCTATCGGTTGACACTTTTTCCCCAGAACCTCAAATTTTCCTCCAACACGACTCATTTCAACTCAACACTAAAATCCGCAAAAACCATCCATTTTCGATCAACTCAAAACCGCTATATATATTAAAATTACTACCGAACATTTGAAATCCATTTATCATTCAAAATGACTCAAAATGCCTCTGACTCGACCTCTACACCCGTACCTATGAACACCGCGTCAAAATTTCCCTAACAGTAGGCCAGATAGTCCACGTGCGTACTCTTCTAACCGCCTCTTAGTCGTGTGTATGCTCGGAGTACTCACCAACTATAGCGTCGTCACATACATCACAGAACTCAACTATTAGCCTAATGCTAAGTAAGTAATGCATAAAACATAAATATTGAAAACAAACACATCCTAACATATGCAGTTTCTATAGTTTCATCTCTACTTTGGTTTTCGTCTCTTTCTTACATCATCTTTATCTTCTTACTACTAGGTTCTTCTTTACGTGCTAGATTAAGGTGACACATCTTGCGGTCTCCCTCATAGGACGCTGTCTCCCTTATAGGACAAAGCCGACTTCAGTCTAATAAAGTGACACAACTCGCGATCCTCCTTATAGGATGCGGTCCCCCTTATAGGACAATGTCACCATGTAAAGCGAGGGAAGAGTGACACACCTCGCGGTCCCCCTCATAGGGCGCGGTCCCCCTCATGGGACAATGTCACTCAACTCCACCTTCATTATCTTCTTACGTATCTTCTCATTTCGTTCGTCTCATCACATCCTACTATTTCACTTCGTAAAAACATGGAAATTCATTTTCGTCTCGTTCTCCTAATTTAAAACAATGATGCACAACCATGAAAGCATAACGTAAAGTAAACGGGCAATGTATCCTATTGAACTGTGACGTAGGCGCGAAGGAAAAACTTCTACTACATTACTTACCTTGCGTCCTAACTCATGTAACACCCTGAGAAAACCTCATATTCCCAGTGTGCTACAGTACATCTACATATACACACTATGACACACTAAAACTTTACACAACTCACCCAGTTTAATATCACTTTCATTTTCAAAAGAACATTTGTGAGTATGAAAATTTTTCGACTCCATTTGAAAATAACCCGAGCCCCGAAGAGGGAACGCGAGATCCTCAATCTAAAAATATGCAGCGGAAAAGAAACCAATTTAAAATAATTTTAAAATAAACCGACAAGACTCGAAATCCTAGGAAAGAGTCCAACGCACCCCACGAACTACACAAATCTGATACCGCGCACTCACGTCCCCACTTCGATGCCCCGCGCGCACCCTCGCGGTGTCGAACGCACCAACTCAACATCACTGCGTCTCGCGCACGCTCACAGCGCCGCGTGCCTCACGCACCCTGCCGCTGTACAGCACGTCCGCATGCACGCTCTCACCCGGCGCCGCACGACTCGTGAGCACCCGCAGGGCCGCGTGCCCGCGTAACTGCGATCACGCCGCACTCCCACGCCCATCTACACTTCTCTAGCATTCACTGTACACATCTCAACCTATTCCATATCCTCTCGACTCCCAACCTCTCTCCCGAATATTCAGCAGAATAACGCCTAAAAACTGGCTATCCCCAAAATTTAAACCCTGCACACAGTTCACCAAACACCAACAGTATATATCTATCAACCATCCAGAGGGTCTCCAGAACAAAATCAGAGTTTAAAGACAACGAAATTCATCAACTACAAATGAAGAACATTCACAGTATAGAGCAATATCATACTCTGACATATAAAAATACGTACACGTCCCCAAAACACTACAACCTCTCTATACAATCCTGTACAACCGTCAACTATACGAACTCTTCTATCCGTATAAATACCCAACACAAAATAACAACCCAATGCATCTCACCATCACCTACCACCACCACGGGTCGGGTCGCCCTAACAAAATTTGTCGTCCGGTGTCTCGGTCGCACGCCACCAACCATCCTATGCCTCAGGACTAGGCTCTCGAGGTTCACCAGAAATGTCGTCAGTACCTACACCATAGAACACACATCATAAGTCTAATGCTCCGTAAGTAGTACAATATGAAAGTAAAAGTCGTCAATGCAACCCTATCACATGCAGTCTCTACACTCACACTCATGTTGTCACATCTGTGATGCGCAGTGTAGCTGCACCAGGGTAAGGAGGAACCTACCGCCACCCTAGACCCTGACACGTCGCCACCATCCCGGACTCCCCAGCAACGAGGCCCTCAAGCTACACACACGCATCACCACACAACAACCACATCAGGGTGAGGGTGTACCTCGCGCCACACTACACCCTGACACGTCGCCCCCGTCCAAGCCTCCCTAGCACGGGGCCACAGTTGCCACACGCACACGTTTCGCGACAGCCCAGCCGGTCCACTCCTCGAGTAGAATTTGCGAGTGGTGTTGCACCGGCCCACACACTAGTAGGATCCGCGGTACCACTGCCCACATCACCCTCACCATCAACACATTCACGCCGCATGACGGCCCAGCCGGCCCACTCCTCGAGCGGAATCCACGATTGGTGAAGCACCGGCCCACACACTAACAAGATCCACGGTACCACCGCCACGCGTCTCATCACCTACTAAAAATATGCTCAAAACTATTTTCGTTCCCGTTTTAAAAAAATGATGCATGTCAAACAATACGCACGCACACTACAATCAACAACATAAAATCCTAAAGTTCTACGGTGTAGGCCCACTTGGGCAAAACACATGCATGCACTACTTATCTGGCGTCCTAAGCTTGCTCGACGCACAACTTCGCCAAAAAGTGTCTCAACTTAAAATACAACCAATCACTCATCAATATTTATTTCAAAATTCACCAATGTGGTCACCAATGTGGTTCGTCCGAAAACCAGCTTAAAGTTTGGACGTGCATAACTTTTGCATCCGTCAACAAAATTGAACGATTAAAGTGGCTAAACATCCCCTTACGAACCTAGTTTGACACCCTAAGACGGATTTTAAAACAATAAACCGTAGCTAAGTTGAAAAATCTCGAAACCGAATCTGCCCCTTTTTATCAAATTTCACCTTTTTTGTTTTCTTCAACCAAAACTCATTCAAACCAATCTTGCGCATAAAAATGGCCATGCCACTATCATACGTCACAATCTTACGAAAAACACTCACTAATTTGACTCGGACCAAAATCCGACATAAACTTTCGATGCGCATAACTTTTGTGTCGGATATCAGAATCGAACGATTCCAGCAGCTATACGTTCCTCTAATAACCTATTTTAACCGACAAAAACAGAATCGGAAGCGATCAATTGAAGCCAGGCCAAAACGGCCAAAAATAGAATCTGTTTTTATACGAAAAATAGCTGAAATCTCAACTTCGATCCAATCTCGCCAATTTCTTCACCGAACAATCACATTTTAGCTCACCTATGCATACATTGACAAATTTGGGGGTTCCTAAATAGAAAAACAGCAAGGGCAGCACAAAATTCTCACGGTTTCCTTCCAAAACTATGCATTTCTCAACCGGCTTATTTAACCATGAAATTCACCTCTTATTTTCCTGAATTCCAGCACAAAATCTTCGAGATTTAGAGGCAAAACAACTCCACACTCGGCCATTAAAACAGAACAAGACCGAAAGGGAAACACCCTGTTTCTCATTCGATTTTGTTGCGGGAAGGGCCGAGCCACACACACACATACTAGGTTCTAAAACACCCTAAAAATCGAGGTCTAACCGTCGAGAATTCAAGAACAACTGAGCTTCCTCGCTCGGTCGATAGAAATCAAACAGGGGAGAACTCACCCAGGATTTTCAGCTCAAGAAAACTGCACCTGCGCCTTCACTTCAGCTCGTCGGGACACTCAAAGCACCGACGTCTCACCCTTGGTGATCAATGGTTGGAACCCCCTTCCCGATCGCTCCCTCTCTCTCTCGCGTCTCCCTCTGCTCTCGGCGTGATGGTGTAACAGCTGAATGGCCTCTCCCGAGCCATTCAGTTGTTACATCCTATTATTTTTATTTTTTATTTTTATTTTATATAAAATAAAATAAAAGATTACCAAATTGCCCTCCCGCATTTTTATCGTCTGTAACTTCGTTAAATTCTCGTCCTCCCGACTTTAAATTCTGAAAACCATCACAAAAATAGACTCCGAGTTTTATAATTTAATTTACCTGTCAAAATATTTTTCGAAACTCCAACCGAGATTAAGTTAAAAGTTTTAGAAATTTAATTTGAAAATCTAAAATTTCTGGGTTATTACAGCTCATGTCGTGCTCGTTTCTATCACTTCCTCGGCTCAACCTATCATATGACCAACTCACATTAAAATTCATCTCACCACTCATTCTATGTATTAAAGCGATGGCTACTGACTCACTCAACTAAGCTAAACTAATAGGGTTCACTAACCCAATTTTCGACCAAAATCAATCTAACTTCCAACGCGCATAACTTTTGCGTTGATTGCTGGAATCACTCGATTCCAGAAACTAAACGCTCCACTCATAACTTAATTTAATATACTGAAATTGAATTTAAAACAATGGACCGTAGCTAGGTTAGAACTCCCAAAATAGAACCAGGTTTCATACTAAAATGCCTAAAATTTTCATTCTCGGTTTTCTCAACAAAACTCACTCAATTTCTCAACAATCTATCACACTCCAACTTATTAAGCATAATCTAACTACCGTTGAAGCTTTCAAATTCAGAAAACTCCAAGTTACAGCGTGATCCTCTCGGTCCTCCTCAAAATCTGAACCTCATCACTTTCAACCAGCACACCATTTACTTCTACCTCCTAATCACCCCAGAAACCAAGCTCAATCATTCAAAAATTTGAAAACCACCAAGCCCTCGCACTCAATTGACAGGAACCGAAACAGGGGGCTTACCTTCAATTTTCGGCACAGAAAGGGCCGAACCGGCTCCTCCTCTCAGCTTATCGGAGTTCTCTGCACACCGGCATCCCTCCCCCTTCTCGGTCGTCGGAGAACCAACTCGTCACTTTCCCTCCCCCCTTGCTCCTTCACTCGATGAGGAAGGAAGCAGAATGGCTTCACGAAGCCATTCTGTTTGTATTTTTATTTTTATTTTTTTAAATGATAATAATAATAATCTAATTACTAAACTACCCTCAACCTTTAACTGCTTAATCAAATCGGCATTCGGTCCGCTTCCGGTTTGATTCTTATAAATTCATCTTGTCCATTAGACTCAAAATATTTCTTTACCTAACCAGCTAATTTTCTGCCCTTAATTCTGACTAAAATTCCGCCATTTACTGCTCCGAAAATCTAAAAAATCATTTAACGGAAATTTTAGGCATTACATAATCGGTGGAGTTTAGTCAGAATTGAGAGTAGAGAATTCTTATCCTTAAAAGTAAAAGATTATTTTAAGGCTAATGGAGAAGAGAAAAATTTAAAAATTCAATCGAACACAGATCGAATAACAGATTTATTAAACTATTAGAGGTTGAGGGTGATTTAGTAATTAAATTATTATTATAAAAAAATACCAAAACACCTTTCGGTGTTTTCTCCCCAGCACCAAAACGTTTCCCCTGTTCTTCTTCCCTTGCCTGCGCAAAGGCTCGGTGATTTCTCCTTCCAACCAATGATTCTCCTCCGTTCCTCCTTCGGTTCTTCAAATTTAAGGTAAGTTCCTAATAGATAGTTAGTCCTTTAGTTGTTTCGAGCGGTAAAAGTGAAGTTAGAGCAATTATTGGACTTTACAGTAAAACCTAAGTTGGAGGAATGTGATTTCATAGTTATAGTCGATTTTTATTTGTATATTTGTGCTTAAATTGGAAGCATGGGTAGATTATAAGTTTGTATGGAGAAAATTGAACGTTTGTGGAGCCTGTAGCACTTTGGATCGTTCAATTAGAACGAGTATTGGAGAAGTTATGAATTTCTGAAGTTGGTCGGAAATTGAGTTGGATTTTAGGTTTAGTAGAGAGTTTTGATTTCATACGAGTTATGACTTTCAAGCGAGGAATTTATGAGTTGAACGAAGCAGAATTGATGAATGTGTGATTTTATAGGTTCTCCAGTTTAGCAAGCAGTCTACGAAATCTGAGTTGCTAAGGACACCAGGTAAGTAATGTAGTAGGAGTTTTGCCTTCGGGCCTACATCACAGTTCAGTAGGATACATTGCATGTTTACTTTATGTTATACTTTCATGGTTGTGCATCATTGTTTTAAAATAGAAGAACGAAACGAAAATGAATTTCCATATTTTTACGAAGTGAAACAGTAGCATGTGAGTAGTGTAGAACGAAATTGAGAGATACGTAAGAAGATAATGAAGGTGTGGTTGAGTGACACTGTCCTATGAGGGGGACTGCTTCCTATGAGGGGGACCGCGAGGTGTGTCACTCTTTCCCCGCTTTACATGGTGACATTGTCCTACGAGGGGGACCGCGTCGTATGAGGGGGATCGCGAGGTGTGTCACTTTACTAGACTGAGGTTGACTCTGTCCTATGAGGGAGACCACGTCCTATGAGGGGGACCGCGAGATGTGTCACCTTAGTCTAGCGCATAAAGAAGAACCCAGTGGTAAAAAGATAAAGACGATGTAAGAAAGAGACGAAAACAAAAGTAGAAACGAAACTGTAAATACTGCATATGTTAGGATGTGTTGTTTTCAGCATTATGTTTTATGCATTACTTAGTTAGCATTAGGCTAATAGTTAAGTTCTGTGATGTAGGTGAAAACGACATAGCCGGTGAGTACTCAGAGCATACCTAGGATTAAGATGGGTTTTGGGAGTGTAATTGAAATGATTTTTGTGGTTTTGGGTCGATTGAATGTATAGACGGATTTCAAACTTTAGTAGTCCTTTTCTTTACGTAAATCATGATTTTGAGTTGATGAAAAAGTGTACGCTGAGTTATTTTTTTTAGCGTTAAGTCGAAGTCGGTTGATTTTGTGAAGTTTTTTAAGGTTTTTAAACAGAGTTCTGGGGAGGCTTAGTGGTCGACCAAACCCTGCAAGTGTCGACCGCGATGGTCAACCTGCGTGGGCAGAGCCGAAGTAAGTGTCGACCTACGATTGTATGTGTCGACCGGTAGTGTAAAAATGGCAGCGGTGTCGACCACAAGGGTCGACCCATGCAAACAGAGAGGATCAAGGTGTCGACTTGTGAAAGCAGGTGTCGACCACTCTCTGAGATGAGTTTAGAAGTGTCGACCGGTGTTCTCAGTGTCAACCAACAAAAAGACTCAAGAGAAACGTAGTGGCGACTGGCGTTTGTCAGCGTCGACCGATGAAAAACCCGAGACAACCCAAGTGTCAATCGATGTTTACAGGTGTCGACCGGTTTCTCTGTTTTATGTTTTATAAAAGGAAGTTTTAGTTAAATTGATTTTAATCGAGTTTTCCACTGCAATGTTGTTCAAAATATTTTAAAAATTATCGTTTTAAGTCGATGAACAAAAGTTTTAAATTTTATTCAAATTTTTCGAGTGTAGTGAGTGAGTAGTAGAAGTGTGCGAACTGGGAATCGGGCAGGGTTTCCGAGGCGTTACAATATCTTCACTCTGTCCATTGGTCTCAGGGTGAAAGTTGTGCTAAAACCTCAATTCAATACTCATAACCTTATGCAAACTCTATCAAAATGAGGAGGTAAGCCTTGGATCACAATATGACACAACAAGACTGGTACCTTGCCCAGTTACACAATTTCATGGAAATACAATTATTTATATTGGTTCATCAAATAAGTTATCTTCACAGGAAAAAAGTGAGCTGACTTCGTTAATCTATCCACATTTACTCATATTGCATCATGTTCTGTTATTGTCCCTGGAAAACTAACAACAACATCTATTGCAATTTTTTCCCACTTCCACTTCGAAACCGATGAAGATAGTAATGTCCCTATCTGTAATAACCCGGGAATTTTGAATTTTATCTTTAATTTTTGGAATTTTTAGTTTGATCCCGGTCGGATTTTTGAGAAATATTTCAACGGAAAATATTTAAATTATAAGGCTCGAGGCCTACTTTTGCGATTGGTTTTCGGAATTTAAAGCGGGAGGTCAGAAAGTTACGAAATTTCGGACGATTGAAGTACGTGAGGGCAATTTGGTATTTTGTATTTATTTTTGTAATATAAAAAAAAAAAATTGTAAACACCCGAATGGCTTCGCGATGAAGCCATTCGGTTGTTTCCTCTGTGCACCCGAGAGAGCCGAGAGGGAAGGAGACGCGGGAGAGATTCGAGCTCCGACGACGGCCGACGACCGGAGGAGAAGGATTTCGGCAGTCGACGTGGATAAAGGGCTTCGACAAACCGGGAACGACTTGTAATCCAGCCATTCCCGTGCCGAAGACCCAAGGTAAACTGCCCTGCCTTTTTCGTTTTTTCGCCAGCAAGTGGGGAGTTCGGTTACTTCCGAACTCTCGCCTAGTTTGAGCTCGGTTCCTGGTGTGAGGAGGGCTGGGATGGGCGCGCTAGAGGCTCGGCATTTTCGCCCCAAACCCAGCCGAGGAGAGGTGGGAATGTCCCCTGTTCCTCCACTAATCGTGGTGGCCGAAGATGTAGGCTACCTGTGTTCCTACCTCGGCTTGTTGTGCCATGGTATGGAGGAATTGCAGCAAGAATAAAGGGTGGGGGAGGGGAGAGCTAGTAGTGCCCTGGTTTCGAGAGGAAAACCAGGGAAGTGTTGCTGCCATTCGAGCTTTCTGATCGAGAAGCTTCGAAATTGTTATGAGTTATGCATAATGGACTGGAATGCGGCTGCTTGGTGAAAGAATTTGCGAAATTGGATCGAATTTAAATTTTCGGCCATTTTTAGGTTAGAAGCAGATTCTGTTTTTGGCCATTTTGGCCTAGTTTTGGTTAATCGTTTTAAATTCTGTTTTGCGGGTTAAAAATAGGTTGTTAGAGGAACGTGTGGCCGCTGGAATCGTTCGATTCTGATATCCGACGCAAACGTTATGTGCGTCGGAAGTTTATGCGAGATTTTGGTTTAAGTCAAATTAGTGACCGTCTTTCGTGGAAAATTTGACGTGTAAGAGTAGCATAGTCATTTTGATGCATATAACTAGTTGGGAGTGAGTTTTGGTTGAAGGGAAGTGAAAATGTGAAATTTTAATAAAATGGCAGATTCGGTTATTGGCATTTTTTGCCTATCTGCGGCCTACCGATTTAAAATCCATTTTAGGATGTTAAACTAGGTTCCTAAGGGAACGTTTAGCCACTTGAATCGTTTGATTCTGTTGACGGACGCAAAAGTTATGCGCATCCGAACGTTGAGCTGGTATTCGGCCAAACCAAACCAATGGACCGTTTTAGTTGGAATTTAATGAGTGTAGTTAGATAAGGTTATTTTTAGCTAATTGGTAAATGTTGGGAGAAATACTGATGAGAAATTGGTTGTGTTTTAGGTTGAGGCTTCCTGTTGGCGAAGCTGTGTATCGAGCGAGCTTAGGACGCCAGGTAAGTAGTGCATGCATGTGTTTTGCCCAAGTGGGCCTACACT
The DNA here is from genome assembly GCA_022433055.1 of Begonia peltatifolia. Lineage (NCBI taxonomy): Eukaryota > Viridiplantae > Streptophyta > Magnoliopsida > Cucurbitales > Begoniaceae > Begonia > Begonia peltatifolia. The sequence continues at coordinate 11,511,944 of CM039518.1, read as the reverse complement.
GTAGAACTTTAGTGTTTATGTGATTGATTGCGGTGTGTGTGCGTATTGTATGACATGCATAATATTTTTTTTTAAAAACGGGAACGAAAATGATTTTTAGCATGCTTTGATGTATGAGGTGAGACGTGTGGCGGTGGTACCGCGAATCCCGCTAGTGTGTGGGCCGGTGCTTCACCAGTCGCGGATCCTACTCGAGGGGTGGGCCGGCTGGGCCGTTATGCGGCGTGAATGTGTTGACGGTGAGGATATGGGCAGTGGTACCGCGGATCCTACTAGTGTGTGGGCCGGTGCAACACCAGTCGCGGATCCTACTCGAGGGGTGGGCCGGCTGGGCTGTCGCGAAACGTGTGCGTGTGGCAACTGTGGCCCCGTGCTGGGGAGGCTGGGACGGGGGCGACGTGTCAGGGTGTAGAGTGGCGCGAGGTACACCCTTACCCTGATGTGGTTGCCGTGTGGTGATGCGTGGGTGTAGCTTGTGGGCCTCGTTGCTGGGGAGTCCGGGACGGTGGCGACGTGTTAGGGTGTAGGGTGGCGTGAGGTTCCTCCTTACCCTGGTGCGGCTGCACTACGCGTCACAGATGTGACAACATGAGTGTGAGTGTAGAGACTGCATGTGATAGGATTGCATTGTCGGCTTTTACTTTCATATCGCATTACTTACTGAGCGTTAGGCTTATGTTGTGTGTTCTGTGGTGTAGGTGCTGACGATACCGCTGGTGAGCCTCGAGTGCCTAGTCCTGAGGCGTAGGATGGTTGGCGGCGTGCGACTGCGGCACCGGATGGCGGACTTTTGTTAGGGCGACCCGACCCGTGGATATGGTAGGTTGTGGCCTGGTCGGTTTGTGGGTTTTCTTTCTTTTGCGGTGGTTATGTACGGAGGATGGGATTGATTTTTATATATGCGTCAGTGTATAGGTGTATATGGAGTGCGTGTGATTTTGGTAACGTACGCGGATATTTTCCATGTTAGAGTATGTTATTTCTCTATACTGGAGACTTTCTTCATTTGTATTTGACGGATTTTCGTCGCCTTCTTACTCTGATTTGGGTTGGGATGATTTCTCTGGATGATGGATAGGTAAATATTGTTGGATTTTGGTGAATTGTGTGCAGGGTTAAATTTTGGGGTAACCCGTTTTTAGGCGGTACTCTGCCGAAATTTCGGGAGAGGGGTTGAGGTTCGAGAGGATACGAAATAGGTCAAGGTGTGTGTATGATGAATGCTAGAGGAGTTCATATGAGTGTGGATGTGCGGCGTGATTGCAGGTGCGCGGGGCATGCGGCCCTGTTGGGTACCCACGAGTCGTGCGACACCGGGTGAGGGTGTGCGCTCGGACATGCTGTGCAGCGGCAGGGTGCGTGGGGCACGCGGCGCTGTGAGCGTGCGCGAAACACAGTAACGTTGAGTGGTATGTGCGGCACCGTGAGAGTGTGCGTGAGGTGTCAAAGGGGAGACGCGAGTTGTTTTCGAATCGAGTCAAAAAAAAAAGGGGGAGTAAATTGGAAACAAAAGGGTATTAAATTGAGTGAATTATGTTAAGTGTTTGTGTGTGTGTGTAGTGGGTAGATGCACTGTAGCGCACCGGGGACGTGTGGGTTCTCGGGGTGCTACACCATCAGCATCTTGAGCGATGCTTTAACATGTCTACAGATCAAACAGTTCTACATACTTGGCATCATCTTCTTTGATGTAGGCCACCACTGATGTTGCTTCATGTCCCGACCAGAGGGCAAGTCTGAGATAAATGTCAGGTACAGCAACCCAATGAGGAAACCCAATAGTCCAGCCCAAGGCTAGGAATACAATGGAAGACTTTATTTAGATTGATCCTTGGTTCACAAGAAATCGGTTGAACTCCACATAATGATCACATAAAAGTATGATAATGCAATAATAATGTACGAATAATAATGTACGACTTGAAACTAGGCTTTTCAAGGTATTCATGCTAAAATTCAAGATTTAATAGATCATTTCAAATATACACTTATTTATTTTATATTAAGTTGGTACTTTATTTTAGAGAAAATAAAATGGTGTTACTCTTCCTGAGCATGTTATGTAGCGACCTGGAAACTGACTAGCCGATTTCCAATATGCTCTCTCTCTCTCTCTCTCTCTCTCTCTCTCTCTTTGATACCATCTCCGTGGCGACCTGAAATTCCTCACAGTTTCCGGTACGCTCACTACTACCACTCACACATCTACGCTAAGAAAATTTGAGTAAAAATTTAAAACTTTTGTCTCTTAACTTAAAACGACTTTTTTAAAAACATTGAAAAACGTTGCAGTGGAAGACATGGATTAAAATCAGTTGGAATAAAATTTAAGTTTTCTAAACATAAAAAAAAAAAAAAAAAAAAAATCACCTTCGGTCGACCCTAGTAAATACCAGTCGATACTTCCTTCTATTTTTCAATACAGATCGACCCTTGCATACACCGGTCGACACTGCATTTTTCTCTATCCGTGTCAGCCAATCCCCGAGGTCGACACTCCCGTCTACTTTACATTACCGATCGACAGTTGCATGCACCAGTTGACACTATATTTCTCTTTGTCCGTGTCGGTCGATCGCTGAAGTCGACACCCACGTCTATTTTACGCTACCAGTCGACACCTTCTCCCTCTCTGTCCGAGTAGGTCAACCCAAGTCGTCGACACCTACGGAGTTTAGTCGACCCTTTTACATACAGGTCGACACTTCCTTCACGAAATCTGTTTTAAAACCTTAAATCCTACAAAGAAACCACTGAAATTTGACTCAACGATAAAATAACAAAAAGTACATTTTTCCATCTACTCAAATCATTATTTACATAAAAAAACGGCTACTAAAGTTTGAAATGCATCTATACACGTCCACATAACTGTAATCGACTCAAAACCACTTAAAAGGACTCAAAAACAATTTCGACTAAACTCGAATCAACTAATCTCCCTCACATACCCCCGCCCTGGTCAAAACGCCCTAACAGCCGGCCGGACGTTCCACGAACGCACTCCTCCAACTGCCTCCTAGTCCTGATTACGCTCTAAGTACTCCCCAGCTATGGCTTCATCACCTGCATCACTGAACTCATCTATTAACATAATTCTAAGTAAGTATGCACATAACAAAACATAACACTGAAATAAATATTTCCTAACATATGCAGGTTCTACAGTTTCTTCTCTACTTTCGTTTACGTCTCTTTCTTACATCTTCTTTCTCTTCTTACTACTGGGTTCTTCTTTACATGCTAGATTAAGGTGGCATACCTCGCGGTCCACCTCACGGGACAAGGCGAACCTTGATCTAGTAAAGTAAGACACATCGCGGTCCACCTCTCGGGACAAGGCTACCACGTAAAGCGGGAGAAGAAGTGATACACCTCGCGGTCCACCTCTGGGGACAAGACCACTCAACCCTACCTTCATTATCTTCTTACGTACATTTTCATTTCATTCGTCTCATCACATCCTACTGTTTCACTTCGTAAAAACATGAAAATTCATTTTTGTTTCGTTCTCGTACTTTAAAACCATGAATACATAATCAACTAAAACATAACATAAAATAAACGTGCAATCAACCTACCGATCTGTGATGTAGGCCCGAAGACAAAGGCACCTACTACACTACTTACCTGGTATTCTTAGCAACTCGTACTTCATATATGGTTCGCTAACTGGAGAACCTATAAAACCACACATCCATTAATTCCACTTCGTCCAACTCATAAAACTCTAAGGGAAATAACACTCTAACAACTAATCTAACTAAACCCAAAATCCAACTCTATTTCCTACTACCCTTCGAAAATTCATAATTATCACAATACTTGTCTTATTTGGATGATTCAAAATACTACGAACTCCTGAGAACGTCTAATTCTTAACAATCTAATCCAATTCCTAATCCAACAGTTACAGCTTGGCCAGACGTGGCAGACAGAAACCGTTCTATAATATGAGTATTTTGGTTAACCAAATGCTCAATGTTCTCCATAAAAACCTGAAATCTACTGCTATTTCCAGCTTAAACACCAATATACGGATAAAAATTGACTTTAACCTTAAAATCTCGTATCTCCTTCCTATGGTTCACTGAAACTATCCAATACTCTATCTAACTTCACTTTAAATGCTACAAACTACTAAAGAACTAACTATCTGCTCAAAAGCTAAGTAAAATATACCTTATATTTGAATAAATGAAGAGGATCTGAAAAGGATCGTCGCTGGAAGGAGAAATTGTCAAAGAGGGTTTTCTCGCGTGGGGGAAGAAGGACAAGGATTCACCGAGGGGGAGGGGGTTTTCTGCCTCTTTCCCCTTTTCTTTTATTAATAGTTAATCCTAATTACTATTTCGCCCTCAATTCTAAGTCTTTTAACCGAACGGTTATTTGATTCGTTTTTAGTCAGAATCTTATAATTTTCTCTCGTTCATTAGTCTCAAAATAATCTTTTACTTAAAGGTAGAAATTTTTCGCTCTCAATTCTGACTAAAACTCCGCCGATTACTCATACGAAATTCAGAAAATCAATTTAACGGAAATCCTGGGCATTACATTCCACCCTCCTAAAAAAAATTTTGTCCTCAAAATTTGCGTAACGATCACTTCCTATATTGACGCTGCCAAATCCATTGTCTCATATCCAGGCTCTCTTCGAACAGCGTCAACTCTACCTTGAGCTCTTAGTTCTTAAACGTTATTGTGATCGTTTTACTTATCCTCAATTTCGTTACATCTAACTACTTCCTGCTTTCCATCCATATCCTAAAACTTTAGTGGTTCACCCACTAAGACCTTAAACCTATGGTCCTCCTGTCAATAACTTCTAAAACCATGTATTCACTTCTGGTCCCACAATCACGTTTGCAACACTCAATTTAAACTATCTGCATCCCTATTTCTGTAATGAGCACTATCCAATTCTCATAACTCAATTTTTGTACTTCGCTCATTAACTTAACCAACTATAATCTAACTCCAAAGTCTTCTATTCTAAATCCATATCTCTTCAAATTCTTAATGCTTAGGTCTAACCCAATAAGTTATTCTATTCGACTTACCATAACCCCAACTTCTGAAATTACCTAACTGAATTTCTTCTCTATAATCCCTCAACGAAATTCATCCAAATTCTCTATTTCAAACTCCTACTTAGCACCGCTGATAAAGTACTATTTTAAATTTCCTCGAGTAATATTTGTTTCTACTAAATATCTTAATTAAGATTTCTAAGTCCTTGATTTTCATTGGTAAACTAAACTCCTACAAAATCCTTGTCCGTAATCTACCATTTCATCGACGTAGCTCTTCAAAATTTTCTTCAATTATAGCCTCAAACATTTATCATTTAATCTGTCCTTCTTCAACCAAGATTAATAGAAACTATGCACTTGAACTCTCAGCTCATTCCTAGATTTCCCGATATAGTCATATATATTTCATTTTCCCAACATACATACTAGCATACAGAATTTCAAATCTGGTCCCTTAACTTCCTTGTGATTAGCTATGCTCCTCCACTTACGATAATTCTATCTTATATCTAGATGTCTCAATTGTGTCTGTATGTTTTAATTAACGTCCATACTTTTTAATCAAACAACACTGAGCACTTAGCACTTTTACTATCTAAGTCAGTCACAAAGTATAACTCCACACATAATTTCCTAAATCTTTCATTGATCCTTCAAAGCCTCGAACTACTATCTAATATAGTTTTCTATGTCTCCAAATCTTACATACCCACATGACTACTAAAATATGGTCTTCAAACTTCTAAACAACGTCATACATCATACTCCAATATTCTCTATTTCCTCAACTTCTCATTAATCGACTTTATCCTCACTTGTGGCTCCTCGGTTTAACTCAAACTTCTAACTACCCAACCAATATTCTACACAACCTTTCTAACAGCATACATCCTGCGACAATTGCTATCAGGTACATGAATTCTTTTATACGTATAAAAAATGGGCTATGCTTTCATAATAACTAGGGTAGATATCTTGCGTCTGAAAGCTAGCAGGTCGTCTCATTAATCATCGCACTTGTATTTTCTTTTTACTCATAACAGCTCTAGTGGTCTCAATAATATGCTAAAAACCCGATTTCATATTCTCCCTTGGTTGTCTAGTCATTCCGTTAACCATTCGAATACTAGTTTCACCTCAAGTTCCTCAAAACTCAACTATCCTTGACATTCTTGTAACTCCTCATTCAAGGTCAGTTACTTCCTTTCGTCAGACCACGGTTGTCTAAAGTTAAATATTTAAGTCTAATCCCACACTTAATTTTGTCAACTTAACTCAACGGCGTAAGTTCTCAAAATTTTGTCAATTGAGTCCCTCAATTACTACTCATCCTTGTTGTTCCATAATAAAGGCTACTCTATGTGCCTCTTTGAATATGAGTCTTGCGCTTACATCTCACAACCTTAGCTGGATCACTCATAACCCCATAACCTAACCTTGACTCTCTCAAGCCAAAAGAATTCTTCCCACTGTATGAACCCTTTATTTCACGACCCTACGACCCTAAAAGGAAGTCGTGAAGTAGATCCTTAAATCGTGTTCACAGGAAACAACCTTAGGTTTCATCTTTGACCTCAAATTTCTACCTTAAGTTTTCCCCCATCACCCTCTATTATCGTAATCACTATTTTGGTCCACAACGAGCTTAACCTCCAATAATCTATAACCTGAGATTCGGTCAAAACGTTGACTCAGTAATGGATCTTCTATCCTCAATATCGTAGCTAGAACTATGCACTCTAGTCTTCCAACTTATATCCTCTAAAATTTAAACTCCTAACAAATGATGAATCTAGTCATCCCCCTTCTTATGGGAACTCACATGTCAGCCACTTAGCCCTATGAGGGTGCTCATCCTTAACATCAATCTGGCACATAGTGCTATTTCCAACTTCCTCTCCACTTCGATCAACTGAGGTACTTGAACTAGAATTCTCACGATTCTCTCTACGCTTAACTTATCTCCACTTTGGCCGTTAATCGGGCTGGGACCTGAATTTTCATACCCATCTCTGCTCATAGAATTGCTAATTGTCAGGACTGACTGTTCCTTAACTCTGTTAGCTGTCTACTTATCATTAGATCATTCTCATTTCTCGAATCAATTGTCTCTCTCTTGGTGTCCTAGAACATCCTGGTCGTCTAGATATTTTGGCTAATTTCCTAGACAAAGGTTAGTCACTCTCATAAGAATCTACTAATTAACACTACTAAACTTAAACACTTACAGTTGTCGAAGCATGTTGTGCGGCGATCGGTGCTGTTCGGTATTCATTTGAACGGTTTGACCGTTTGACTCTGATACCCTCTCTGTAACGACCCAGAAACCGACTCGCCGATTTCAAGTCCGCTCTTTCTCTCTCTGATACCATCTCTGTGGCGACTTGAAAACCCTCATGGTTCCCGGTATGCTCACTACTACCACTCACACATCTACGCTTGAAAAATTAGAGTAAAAATTTAAAACTTTTGTTGCTTGACTTAAAACGACCTTTTTGAAAACATTTAAAAATATTGCAGCGGAAGACTTGGATTAAAATCAATTGGAATAAAATTTGAGTTTTCTAAACATAAAAAGAAAATCACATTCAGTCGACCCCGGTAAAAACCAGTTGACACTTCCGTCTATTTTTCAATACCGGTTGACTCTTGCATGCATCGGTCGACACTGCATTTCTCTCTGTCTGCGTCGGTCGATCCCCGAGGTAGACACTTCCGTCTACTTTATGTTACCGGTCGACACTTGCATGCACCGGTCAACATTATATTTCTCTTTGTCCGCGTCGGTCGATCCCTGAGGTCGACATCTCCGTCTATTTTACGCTACCGGTTAACACTTGTATATACCGGTCGATACCTTCTCCCTCTCTGTCTGAGTAGGTCGACCCAAGCAGTCGACACCTGCGGAGTTTGGTCGCCCCCTTTTCGTAATGCCCCGAGAACTCACACATTCCCGTTGCGCTAACTACATGTACACACTATAACACACAGAGACTCGATGCGACCTCATTTACTTTAATACCACTTTCATTTTCAAATCATATTCAAAAGAACATTTGTGAATATAAAAATTTTTTGACTCGATTCAAAAACAACTCGCGTCCCGAAGAGGGAACACAAAATCCTCAATATAAAATTACGCAGCGGAAAAGACAATTTAAAGTAGTTCTAAAAATACTACGACAAAACTTGAAATTTTAGGAAGGGGCCCAACACACGCCTCGAGCTACCCGACTCAGTCCAACGCGCCCGTGTAGCGGCGCCCCGCGCCCTTGGTTTCGCGTCACGCACTGCGCGCGCGTGCACCCTCAACTTGGCGCCGCGCGCGCAACCACTCGGCTTGCGAACCGCGCACCCTGCACGCCGACGCCCCCACTTCGGCGCCCCGCGGCACCCTCTTGGTGCCGTATGTCAACTCATAACTGTCGCGTCACGCGCACGCCCACAGCGCCGTGTGCCCCATGCACCCTTCCTCTGTGCAGCACATCCGCACGCAGGCCCTCACCCGACGCCGCACAACCCGTGCGCACTTGCAGAGCCACGTGCCTCGCGCGCCTGTGGTCACGCCGCGCACACCGCCACTCCTCTAGTATCTCACCGTTCACACCCCGATCTATTGCATACCCTCTCGACTCCCGATCTCTCTCCCAAAAATTCAGCAGAGTAACGTCTAAAAATCTATCCCAAAAATCTGAACTTGAATTCAGTTCACCAAACTTCCAGAATACCTATCAAAGATCCCCACCAAATCAGAGTTTTAAAAAGAAATAAAACTATAACAATTCATCAACTATGAAAGGAAGAAAATTCACAGTATAGAGCATTACCAAGCTTCCACATGTAAAGAGTACGCGTGCGTCACCAAAATCACAAACACTCCATGAACCTCTATACAACTGACGCCTATACAAACTCGTCTGATCAGCTATATATCCCGACATAACAAAAGAAAATACCCCAACAGTCTAGCCACCACCTACCATCTTCACAGGTCGGGTCACCCTAACAAATCCATCGTCCGGTGCCTCAGTCGCGCGCCGCCAACCATCCTACATCTCAGGACTAGGCTCTCGTGGCTCACTAGTGACAATATCTGCACCTACACCATAGAACACACAACATAAGTCTAATGCTCAGTAAGTAATGCGATATGAAAGCAAAAGCCGACAATGCAATCCTATCACATGCAGTCTCTACACTCACACTGGACCACCCTACACCCTGACACGTCGCCACTGTCCCGGACTCCCCAGCAACGAAACCCACAAGCTACACACACGCATCACCACACAGCAACCATATCAGGGTGAGAGTGTACCTCACGCCACACTACACCCTCACACGTCGCCTCCGTCCCAACCTCCCCAGCAACAGGGCCACAACTGCCACACACATTTTGCGACAGTCCATCCGGCCCACTCCTCAAGCGGAATTCGCGACTGGTGTTTCACCGGCCCACACACTAGTAGAATCCGCTGTACCACTGTCCATCATCCTCACCGCCGACCATACACGCGGCATGACGGCCTAGCCGGCCTACTCCTCGAACGGAATCTGCGATTGGTTACGCACCGGCCCACACACTAGCAGAATCCGTGATACCACCGTTACGCGTCTCACCATTTACTCAAAATATATTCAAAACTATTTTCGTTCCCTTTTTTAAATATGATGCATGTCAAACAATACACACACACAACACAATCAACAACATAAATCCTAAAGTTCTACAGTGTCGGCCCACTTGGGTTACACATGCATGCACTACTTACTTGGCATCTTAAGCTCACTCGACGCACGGCTTCGCCAAAAAGCCTCAACCTAAAACATAAAAAATCACTCATCAATCTTCGCATTCAAATTCACTAAATACGCTAAAAATCACATTCCTTAACTAAACCCATGAAATCCCAACCAAAACGAGTCACTAATTTGGTTCGGCCGAAAACCAGCATAAACTTCAGACGAACATAACTTTTGTGTCCGTTATCGGAATCGAGCGATTCAAGAGGCTAAATGTTTCCTTAGGAACCTAGTTTAACATACTGAGACGGATTTTAAAACGGTATGCCGCATCTAGGTGAAAAACACCAAAACTGAATCTACCATTCACCTAAATTTCATGTTTTCGTTTCCCTTAACCAACACTCACTCAAAACTCGCCTTACGCACTAAAATCAGCAACGCTAATACCACGCGTCACAATTCTACTAAAAACACTCAGTAATTTGACTCGGTCCAAAATTTGACATAAACTTCCGACGCGCATAACTGTTGCATCGGAGCTCTGAATTGAACGATTCCAGCAGCCAAACGTTCCTCTAACAACTTAATTTCACCCACTAAAACAGAATTTAAAACGAATAACCGAAGCTAGGCCAAAGCGGCCAAAAACTGAATCTGTTTTTACACAAAAAAAATACGAATTTTGACATTAGCGCGATTTTCACAAATCTCTTCACCAAACAGCCATATTCCAATCAATTAAGCATAATCTGAACAAAACCAAAGATTTCAAACACCGTTGAAGCCCCTTCTAAACATTCTAGTTACGCGCTCGAACTTTGAAAGTCCAGCTCAAGGCATACCGATCACAATCGGTCACCAAAACAGAAAGGAAAATAGGGGAAGGCAACCTGTTTTTCGGTAGGATTTCTAGCACGGAGAAATCAAGCCACCAGCTGACCTCAGGTCGCCGGAGCTCCCGGCATCGTCCGTCGGCCGCGTGTCCTCTGGTTCCCGCTCTCCCTCTAGGTCTCTATCTCGCCTTCAGTCGCTCTCTCTCGGCCTTGGCGAAAACAGGGAGGAATGGCTTCCACCCGAAGCCATTCCACCATATAAAAAAAATAAATTTTTAAAATTTTAAATTAATTACAATTTACCAAAACTCCATCACGTGTTTTAATCGTCCGTAACTTCATTAAATTGGCATCCTCTCGACTGTAAAAATTTCATAATAGTTTTACGAATTAAATACCGAGCTTCAAAAAATAAATTTCCCGCTAAAACGTTTTCTGAAAACTCTAACCGAGACTTAATTTAAATTTTGGAAATTAGATCTAAGATTCGCAATTTCTTGGGTTATTACACCTTTACATACAGGTTGACACTCCGCACTCGTTTTTACACTAAGCGGTCGACACTTTCGGGCACAGATCGACAGTTCTTTCACGAAATATGTTTTAAAACCTTAAATCCTTCAAAGAAACCACTGAAATTCGACTCAACGATAAAATAACCAAAAGTACACTTTTCCATCAATTCAAAACCATTATACATCAATCGACTCAAAGTGACTCAAAAACAATTTTGACTAAACTCGAATGAACTAATCTCCCTCACATACCCCCGCTGTCACACCCCAAATTTGCACCTTGAATTTTTCTTCTTCTTGGTAGGATGTGCGGCGCTAATCAATCTAGTAAAGTGACAAACCTCGAGATCCACCTCTGGGGACAAAGCCACTACGTAAAGCAGAGGAAGAGTGATACACCTCACGGTCCACCTCTGGGGACAAGACCACTCAACCCCACCTTTCTTATCTTCTTACGTATCTTCTCATTTTGTTCGTCTTATCACATCCTACTGTTTCACTTCGTAAAAACATGGAAATTCATTTTTCGTCTCGTTCTCCTAATTTAAAACAATGATGCACAACCATGAAAGCATAACATAAAGTAAACATGCAATGCATCCTATTGAATTGTGATGTAAGTCCGAAGGCAAAACTCCTACTACATTACTTATCTGGCGTCTTAGAAATTCCTCGCAATTCGTAACTTCGTACGCTAACTGAGAAAACTATTAAAACCACACATCTATTAGCTCTATTTTCCATTAACTTCGTAAAATTCTAAAGGAAACAACAACTAAACCCCCACTCGGCCTAAACCGAAATCCAAACTCAATATCTAACTAACCTTCAAAAATTCATAACTTCTTCAATACTCATCCGCTTTGGACGATTTGAAATGCTATGGATTTCTCACTACGTCTAGTTTCTAATGGTATAATCAAGTCCCTAATTCAACATATACCACTTAGCCGGATGTTGCCGAATGGAGACCGTTCCACAATTCGAGCATTCGGCTATCACACGCTCAATTTTTTTTATAAAATCCTGTAATCTACTCATACTTCTAGTTTAAACACCAACATACTGACAGCAATCAATTTTAACTTTGATCCCTCACAGCTCCCTCCTAGGTTTTCACCAAACCACACAATACTCTTTCTAACTTCATTTTTAACACTCAAAACAACTAAAATACTAACTATCTACTAAGAACTAACTAAAACTTACCTTAGATTAGAAGATTCACAGAGGAACAAGAGGAATCTTCGGCTGCTGGATGAAAGGAGCTGAAGAGAAAGGGTTCTGTATGGATGAGGGAGGAGAGAAACGAAGAAACACCGCAAGGTGTTCTGCTATTAATTTTTTATAATAATAATAATCCTAATTACTATTTCACCCTTAATCCTTAACCGTTTAATAAATATGTTATACGGTCCGATTCCGGTTGGATTCTTAAATTTTTTTCTCCTCCATTAGCCTCAAAATATTCAATTACTTAAAGGTATATATTCTCCGTTCTCAATTCTGACCAAAACTCCACCGATTACAATTACGTAAATCCAAAATTAGTTTTAACAGAAAATTATGGGTGTTACATTATGAGTTTTCTATCATTCAAAAGTTGTTGCAAGTATTCCTAAAGAGAGCTTAAATCGTCCCCCAAAAAATTAAGGTTAAATTCATAAACAATAAATACCAAAAAACACTCACAAATAATATAAACTCAAACTTAATCTTTTTACAATAGAATTGTAGACCTCTAATGTTATTTTTTATGAATGACCATATAATGTTAAACTTGAGAGGTCAACTACAACATTTATGAAAAACACTTTTTGATATGAAATTGTTGAGGCTACCAAATAAACAAAATATGACTCATGGGTCAGATTGTCTGCAGTTTTGGAAGGTCTCATAAGTATTCCAAACTTGTTCTTGATTTTCCCCTTATACTTTACTTTTAATAACTTCAAGATATATTTGAATGCTTGATGAATGTAAGTGATATTATCAAGACACTTTTTGTCATGATCACCTACAAAATAAACACTAGAATTAATGTTGGAAAATCTCCATGCTTGTTTGTGTGTTGAAGGTTCCCATAGCAAATCGCATAAGTTGAAAAAGAATGCTCCAATCTAGTGAAACTTTTATCGTTGATGACAGAAGTTTCTCTTTAAGTACATTTCAACACCTGATTCATTAAACTTTAAATTACATAATATTTGTCCAACAAATTACATGTCAACTTGAAGATCTTTGAGAAACCTTTTATGGACCTTTTACAAAAATCAACATGGCTTGGAAAACTACGACCATTCTTCATTGATGATAGTGGAGGCATCTTCTAGACATTTTCCAATTTAGATCTACCCGCTCAATTTCTTTACCTAAAATGAGATGGCATGATACAATGTCTTCCTTAGTCATGAAGTGGCATTTCTCCAAGATTTAAGAGAAAGTTGGTTTGCATGCATTTTTTCAATACATTGCCATAATGGAACTCATAAAAGTAGTTGAAGCATTACATAAACCAAGGACCCGCTCACCTAGCCTAGGCCATGTTCCATGGTTCATAATGTAAGATTTAAACCAAATTTTAAAACTATAACCAACACGAGATGGGTCATAGTCCATGTGATCACAAAATAAGATAGTGTAATTGTAACACCCAAAAAATTTCAGTTGATTCAATTTTTCAGAATTTTGTATCGGTCAACAACGAGGTTCAAGTCAAAATCGAGAGCGGAAAGTTTGTAACGTTAGATAGAGGATTATTTCAGGAATAATGGTGAAGGGAAAATTTTAAGATTTTATCCGAACACTGACCGTATAGTAGATTTATCAAAATAGTTATGGCTGAGGGTGAAATAGTAAATAGAATTAATAAAAAAGAGAGAGAGAGAGAGAGAGAGAGAGGTTTATGTAAAAGGAACAGGGGAAGAATGAAATCCTTCCCCTGTTCTGTTTCTTTTCTCCTTCCTCGTGTGTGAGAAGCTATTTCGGCGAGGACCGGTAGCCGTTCCTCCTTCAATCTTCAAATCTTCAGTAAGTTTTAGCAAGTTTTATTAGATAGTTAATGTTCTAGCTGATATGGGTGTTTAGATTGGAGTTAGTAAGAGTATCGGATAGTTTTGGTGACAACCTAGGAGGAAGATTCAAAAATTGAAAGTTAGAGTTGATTGTTATCCGTGAATTAGTGTTTAAACTGGGAGTGTGAGTAGATTATAAGTTTTATGAAGGATATTGAGCCTTTGGATAGCCGGAACGTAGGTTTACGTAACGGTTCTACTCGGCTGGATTCGGCCAATTTGTGGAGGTCAGTTTAGGAAGTGGATTGGACAATTAGAAACTAGACGTCCTAAGGAGTCTGTGGCATTTTGAATCGTCCAAATCGAACGAGTATTGGGTAAGTTATGCGTTTCTGAAATTTGGCCGAAAATTTAGTAGAATCTCGAGTTTAGCTAGAAGTGGTGGTTTAGGAAGGGTTTATGATTTTCGCGTTAGAGACTTACGAATGGGAAGACGAGTATGATTGATTAGTGTGTGATTTTATAGGTTTCTCAGTTAGCGAGTTGTATACGGAGCACGAGTGCTAAGAATGCCAGGTAAGTAATGTAGTAGGAGTTTTGCCCCCGGGCCTACATCACAGTATAGTATGATGCATTGCACGTTTATTTTATGTTATGCTTTATTGATTATGCATCATAGTTTTAATTTACGAGACGGAACGAAAATGAATTTTTGTAATAACACGAAAAATTTTAGATTTTTAAATCTAATTTCTGAAATTTTTATTTTAATCTCGGTTGGAGTTTCGAGAAAATATTTTAACGGGTAAATTAAGTTATAAAACTTGGAGTCTAGTTTTGTGATGGTTTTTGAAATTTTAAAGTCTGGAGGACAAGAATTTAACGAAGTTACAGACGATTAAACGCATGAAGGCGTTTTGGTAAATTTAATTTTGTAAATAAAATTTAAAAAAAAAAGATTTTAAGGAAAACTAAATGGCTTCACGAAGAAGCCACTCGGTTTTTCTTCTCTTCTGCCCGCGAACGCCAAGAGTGAGCACATGAGAAGGGAGACGCGAGAGAGAGGGACTGGGAGGAAGATTTCCGACGACCGATCACCGAGGGTGAGACGCCGGTGCGCAGAGTTTTCTGGCGAGCTGAAGTAGAGGTGCGGGTGAGGTTCTTCCTGAGCTAAAAACCACAGGTAAACTTCTCCCCTATTACGGCTCTTGTCGACTGAGCGTGAGGGCTCGACTCTTTCTAGATTCTCCGATGATTTGGCTCGGTATAGGGGGTCGATTTTAGGCTGTGAATACGGGTGTTTAGTAAGTGGACAGTGAGTGCTCGGGTTGGGACAGGAAAAACCCGAGATTTATTAGCTATGGGGTTTGAGTTCTAGAGTTTGAAATCCCTAGTTTTGTTCAGATTAGTCTTAATTGGTGGGAATGTGGATGTTTGGTGAAAACATTTGTGGGAATTGGGTTGATGTGAAAATTTGGTTTGGTTTTGTATAAAGACAGGTTTTGTTTTTGGCCATTTCGGCCTAGCTTCGGTTGCTCGTTTTGAATTCTGTTTTTGTGGGTTAAATTAGGTTGTTAGAAGGACGTTTGGCACTGGAATTGTTCGATTCCGATACCCGATGCAAAAGTTATGCGCGTCGGAAGTTTATGTCGAATTTTGGACCGAGTTAAATTATTGGGCGTTTTTCGTAGAATTGTGACGCGTGGTATTAGCATTGCTGTTTTTAATGCGTAAAGATAGTTTTGAGTGAGTTTTGGTTGAAGGAAACGAAAATGTGAAATTTGGATAAAAAGGGCAGATTCGGTTTTTGGTATTTTTCACCTATCTGCGGCTTATTGTTTTAAAAATCCACCTTAGTATATTAAACTAGGTTCCTAAGGAAACGTTTAGGCTCTTGAATCGCTCGATTCTGTTAACGGACCCAAGAGTTATGCACGTTCAAAGTTTAGGCTGGTTTTCGGTCGAACTAAATTTGTGACTCGTTTTAGTTGAAATTTCATGGGTTTAGTTAATAAATGTTATTTTTAGCATATTTAGTGAATTTTGAAGCGAAGAGTGATGAGTGATTGTTTATGTTTTAAGTTGAAGCATTTTGGCGAAGCTATGCGTCGAGTGAACTTAGGACGCCAGGTAAGTAGTGCATGCACATCTTTTGCCCAACCGGGGCTACACCGTATAACTTTAAGATTTATGTTATTGATTGTGATGTGCGTGCGTGCGTGCATGAATCTCATGATTCTTATTTTCCTCAACCGGAATGAGGATGCCCCCCTTACTAGAAAAGGACAACCAAGCAGCTTCAGCCCTTTCGATTCTTAGTCGGGGCTAGCTCAAAATATGTTCCTTATGTGGATAGGAAATAGTAATTTTAGTATCACTATGAGAAAAAGTAACAAAAGGATGTATCATATTTTTTCCCGTAATATCAATTTGACATAGCTTTTTCAAAGAACTCTGATGATTATTCATTGTTAATAAGGATAATAAACAATTTTTTTCTCATTATTTTTTATCCTTTTTTACCCCATAAAGATATTGAATAAAGGAATTTATTTGTTTTTCTGCTATAATTTTTAAAATAAAGGTTTAAATGTCCTTCAAAAGTAAGTAAATAGATACGAAACATATAAAATGCAGTTGTTGCTAAAATATCGGTATTAAATCCGAAACTCCCCCCGGAGGGCCAGTAACCCAAGGAAATGAAAGAATCGGTTATATTTTTCATATTATCTCCTTTTCTAGATAAAATTAATTATCTATTTTTTATTTATTTATATGTTTCTTTTTTACTTCCTCTTTATAATTTGAAAATTGATAAATAGAATTGAAAAAGAAAGAATCTCTGCTTGTTCACTCCCGATACGCCTAAGCCGAAGATTGGGATATGGTGTTTACCTAAATAGAGCGGAACGGAAGCATAAGCTCACTCGTCGAAGAGCAGCCCCTTATCTATGACGTATAAGGACCTAATCTAATGAAAAAGAAATGCCAGTAGTCATTTTTGTTTGTGTATTGAAGTTGATGCTCTCTTCTGTAGAAAGTCATTCAAATGCTTCGGTGGTCAGGCTCTTCATATTGAATTGTTCATGCTCCGACACCAATTCCTATTGCTCCAGCCTTCTCTGTAAAATGAGGTGGAAATGCAATTCAGATTACTCAAAATTGCATATATTAGATTAGGACTTACCTTCCTCTCAATCCGAATCAAGCACACCGAGAATGCCCGTCCCATGAGTACTTTCACCTAAGCATGAAAACGAACTAATCTACCTTTGTATCTTTATCTTCGCTGCACAAACAAAAAAAAGAAAGAAAATGAAATTATGTATGCCACCTCGCTACCTCTGCTGGAAAGCGGGACAAAATGAGCTGGAAGGGGCCCACCTCACCACTCCCCTTCATAAAGCACCAAACCATAAGTGACTCTTAACTGAAAGAGTCAATCCAATGCTTGAAGTAAAAAGAAATTTATACATATTGGGTTGGACGGAACGGATCAAATTGTATTTAATAAATATTCCTTTGTCCTTTCTTTTCAACTCATTTCTATATAATTTCTTTTTTTATGTTTTGGCTCCCACCTAGCCTAGCCATTCCCTTTTATGATACTGAGCTAGAAAAAACCAAGAAAATGAAGAACAAAATCTATTCTCCGAACAAAAGAAGAGAGAGGGATTCGAACCCTAGATAG
This sequence comes from Begonia peltatifolia, assembly GCA_022433055.1. Classification (NCBI taxonomy): domain Eukaryota; kingdom Viridiplantae; phylum Streptophyta; class Magnoliopsida; order Cucurbitales; family Begoniaceae; genus Begonia; species Begonia peltatifolia. The sequence continues at coordinate 11,494,112 of CM039518.1, read as the reverse complement.
TTCTTTGTTTCGAACTATACCGGTTTTCAAGATCGGAGCTATCAACCACTCGGCCATCTCTCCAAAAGAAAGGCCAACCGAGAGGGGAGGTTCTTATCTTGTGGCTCAGGAATCGACTGGTTCCAAGCGGACTCGTGGAGCTGCTGCTTGGATTATCGTAGAATAAGAAGAGTCGTCTTAGGAAATTACTTCACTTAAACGCCGCTTTCTGCTTCGGTTGGCGCATTGCAATAATGAAGAAAAGAATGAGATTGGTTCAGTCTTAAGTCGGGTATCGAAGTTTGAGTTATTGCCATCCCTTGCTTGGCAGCAGTGGGCTTGGTAGTAGCATAGGTGGGTCCTTGGGCAATTTTTTCAGGGCGCAGGGATCATTGTCTTGGTACCCTAAAAGAGTCTATGCCCACATTGAATAGTTTTAAAGCGCTGTTTAGTGACTTTTTTTTTTCGAATCTTCTACTACTACTTTTTTTTCCAGGCGATCGGAAAATAAAGAAATAGTGAATATATTCAAGATAATTACGTATTTACAAAATACCGTCTCAATTCATCCTATTTCATCCGATTCGGGATGTGATATGGTTCCGAAGGATGAACTGGATATGGTGTAACACCCCGAGAAACGCCGCGTTCCCGGTGCGCTACAGTACATCTATACACTACACACACTAACACTTGACATAACTCACTCAATTTAATACCCCTTTCGTTTTCAAATCATTTTCAAAAGAACATTTGTGAGTATGAAAAAATTTTCGACTCGATCCGAAAACAACTCGCGTCCCGAAGAGGAAACACGAAATCCTCCACACGAAAACTATGCAGCGGAAAAGAAAACCATTTAAGATAGTTTAAGATAAAACGGTAAGTCTCGAAATCTTAGAAAAGAATTCAACGCACCCCTCGAACTACACAATCCGGTGCCGCGCACTCACGTCCCCACTTCGACATCCCGCGCGCACCCTTGAGGTGCTGCACGTGCCAACTCAACGTCATTGTGTCTCGCGCACGCTCACAGCGCCGCGTGCCCCACACACCCTGCCGCTGTACAGTACGTCCGCGCACACGCCCTCACCCGGCGCCGTACTATCCGTGAGTACCTGCAGGGCCGCGTGCCCAGCGTACCTGCGATCACGCCGCACTCACACGCTCATCTACGCTTCTCTAGCATTCATTGTACACACCTCAACCTATTTCATATCCTCTCGACTCCCAACCCCTCTCTCGAAATTTCAGCAGAGTAACGCTTAAAAACAGGCTATCCTAAAAATTTATAACCCTGCACATAGTTCACCAAAAGCTAACAATATTTATCTATCCATCATCCAGAGAAATCACCATAAAAAAATCAGAGTATGAAGACAACGAAAATCCATCAAATGCAAATGAAAAAAATTCACAGTATAGAGCAATTCTAAGCTCCTACATGTAAAATATATGCGTACGTCGCCAAAATCACACGCACTCCATATATACCTATACACTGACGCATATACAACTCATCTCATCGACTGTACATAATCACCACAAAAGAAAAATACCCGCAAACAAAACCAAGCCCCCACCTACCATCCCATGGGTCGGGTCGCCCTAACAAGATCCGCCATCCGGTGCCTCAGTCGCACGCCGCCAACCATCCTATGCCTCAGGACTAGGCCCCCGAGGCTCACCAGCAAGGTCGTCAGCACCTACACCACAGAATACACAACATAAGCTTAATGCTCAGTAAGTAATGCGATATGAAAGTAAAAGCCGTCAATGCAATCCTATCACGTGCAGTCTCTACACTCACACTCATGTTGTCACATCTGTGACGCGTAGTGTAGCCGCACCAGGGTAAGGAGGAACCTAACGCCACCCTACACCCTGACACGTCGCCACTGTCCCGGACTCCCCAGCAACGAAACCCACAAGCTAGCAACCACATCAGGGTAAGGGTGTACCTCGCGCCACACTACACCCTGACACGTCGCCCCCGTACCAGCCACCCCAGCACAGGGCCACAGTTGCCACACACACACGTTTCGCGACTGCCCAGCCGGCCCATTCCTCGAGCGGAATCCGCGACTGGTGTTGCACTGGCCCACACATTAGTAGGATCTGCGGTACCACTGCCCATCACCCTCACCGTCAACACATTCACGCCGCATGATGGCCCAGCCGGCCCACTCCTCGAGCAGAATCCGCGACTGGTGAAGCACCAGCCCGTACACTAGCGGGATCCGCGGTACCACCGCCACACGTCTCACCACATACTCAAAACATGATCAAAACCATTTTCGTTCACGTTTTTAAAATATGATGCATGTCAAACAATACGCACGCACACCACAATCAATCACATAAACCCTAAAGTTCTACGGTGTAGGCCCACTTCGGCAAAACGCATGTATGCACTACTTACCTGGCGTCCTAAGCTCGCTCGACGCACAGCTTCGCCAAAAAGTGTCTCAACCTAAAATGCAAACAATTCACTTGTCAAACTTTACTTCAAAATTCACCAAACAATTTAAAATGACATTCATTAACCAAATCCATGAAAATTTCAGTTAAAACGGATCACTAATGGGGTTCGTCCGAAAACCAGCCCAAAGTTCAGACGCACATAACTTTTACGTCCGTTAACAGAATCGAACGATTCAAATGGCTAAACGTCCATTTAGGAACCTAGTTTAACCTACTAAGACGAATTTTAAAATGGTAAGCCGCAGATAGGTGAAAAATCCCAAAACCGAATATGCCCTTTTTTTTTCAAATTTTCACATTTTTGTTTCCTTCTATCAAAACTAGTTTTACGCATCAAAATGGCTATGCTACTATCGCACGTCACAATTCTATGAAAAGCGCTCGCTAATTTGACTTGGACCAAAATCCGACATAAACTTCCGACGCGCATAATTTTTGCGTCGGGTATCGGAATCGAACGATCCCAGTGGCTATACATCCCTCTAACAACCTATTTTAACCCACAAAAATAGAATTGGAAACGATCAACCAAAGTCAGGCCGAAACGGCCAAAAACAGAATCAGTTTTTATAGGAAAAATAGCCAAAAATTCAACTTCGATCCAATCCCGCCAATTCCCTCACCGAACAATCACATTTCAACCTATTAAACACAATCTTGACAAAACCAAGTATATCGAACTTAAAATCCGAACCCCATAGCCAACAAGCTTCGGGTTTTTCCCTCTCCCTCCCGAGCATTCACTGTCCGCTCACTACACCCACATTCACAACCCATAACTGACTCCTATACTGAGCTAAATCGTCGGAAAATAAGAAAGAACCGAGCCCCCAAGCTCGGTCGACAGGAGCTGAAACAGGGGAGGAGTTACCTGCGGTTTTCAGCTCGGGAAGAATGCACTCACGCCGACTTTTTGCCTCGTTGGAACCGCTCAGCGTATCGCGTCTCTTCCCCGATGGTCGATCGTCGGTAGCGCATCCCCGATCACCCTCTTGCTCGCGCGTTCGCTCTCGGCTCCGGCGAAGCAAAAACCAAACACTGAACTGCTTGTGAAAGCCGTTCAGTTGTTTTTATAAAAAACAATTTTTTAATTTTATAAAATAATTTAAATAATAAATTTACCAAAATGCCCTTACGTGTTTTCGTCGTCCGTAAATTTGAAAAATTCTCATCCTTCCAACTTAAAATCCTGAAAACCACCACAAACTAGACTCCGTGTTTTATAATTTAATTCCCCTGTTAAATATTTTTCTGAAACTCCAACCGAACTTAAATTAAAAGTTTCAGAAATTAAATTTTAAAAAATCTAAAATTTCTGGGTTATTACATATGGACAGTTCCAATAAGATTCCATTCTTGAACAAAAATCCATTTTTTGATTTATTTCATCTATTCCATGACCTGAATAGGAGGGGATACACGTTACACCACGATTTTGAATCAGAAGAGGAAGGCTTTGCTTTATAAGGAGGAGTGGGCAATTAAACGAATAGGGAGGAGAGCCTTTAGCTTTTTCCGGGGGTGCAGGTCCTGGTCATCGCTGCCCCCTGATGCCAATAGCTGTCTCGTGGAGTTGAGTTGGGGGCTTTCTCTTCTGGTTGCTTCTGGGGTTGGTTCTAATCTAACGCTGGTGTGGAACCCTTCCCTTGAACAGGAGCTTCAGCTTAAGTAGCCGCTGGTGTCGAAGCTGAAACTGCAGGATCAGTTGTAGACGCAGGAGCTTGTCTCATCCGTTACTATCCCCATTAATGGTATACGTGATTTGGGTATTTTACAATTCTATATTCACTATTCTTGTGATTCCAAATGCTAGCTAGTGGGCTTTCAAATTAATTGAATTATGAAATAAAATATCACGACGTGTGTATCTAGGGAATAGAATAGTCGCTTCAAAGTGAATTCTCCCTAGATACATATATTCCATTTCATTTTTATTTTTCTAGTATACAGATTATGTTAAAGATTCAAACTCCATTTTCATCTTTTTCTTTTTTCTACCGTTTTTTTAAAAGCTAAAGAAAAAAAATCCAATGGATTTCCAATTTCAATGTAGAAGAACCATTATCGACGCAATTCCTTTGCTCCAGGAAGTCCTAATTCATGACCAAGTTCTATAGGATAACCCCATTTACCTCGCAATACTCCAATAAGTTCTCCAGGTTCAAAAAGAAATGAACATTAGGCAATCGTCAAGAAGAAAGAAGGAAGGGCGATAGAGAGAGGTGGAAGGAAGACAGCCTACAATGCATTACCAGAAGGAGACAGCACTAATAGCTATAAGACCTAGAACTCAAGAACTAGAGTGCCAACCTGTATGGGGATTGCGCTTATCAAAGTCAATCTGTCATGCTAGAGGGCCGAGAATACCACATCAAGGTGACAAGATTCGAACCTATGGCTCTCTGTACCCAAAACGGATGCGCTGACCAGACTGCGCTACACCTCGTCTCACCCCCCGGAGCATATCGATCCACCCGATCGATGAACACTCCAACCAAACTCGCCCACCCTTTTGGGCACAGGGACGCGAGAACCCATCTGATTAATCAACTGTTTTTTTAAGAAAATCAACCTCTAGCCCTAATCTCTAAGGGGACTTTTTGGCGTCCTCTTTTGAAAAGAAAAAGCAAGCCCCGGCTACATGTCCTTTGGACCCTTTGCCCGCTTAGAAGTGGATTCGATTGTTTGACATGCATCATTTTTAAAAAGGGAACGAAAATAGTTTTGAACATATTTTGAGTAAGTGGTGAGACGTGTGGCGGTGGTACTGTGAATCCTACTAGTATGTGGGCCAGTGCGTAACCAACCGCAGATTTTGCTCGAGGAGTGGGCCGGCTGGGCCGTCACGCAGCATGTATGTGTCGACGGTGAGGATGATGGACAGTGGTACCGCGGATCCTGCTAGTGTGTGGGTCAGTGCAACACCAGTCGCGGATTCCACTCGAGGAGTGGACCGGCTGGGCTGTCGCGAAATGTGTGTGTGGCAACTACGACCCCGTTGCTGGAGAGGCTAGGACGGGGGCGATGTGTCAGGGTGTAGTATAGCGTGAGGTACACCCTCACCCTGATGTGGTTGCTGTGTGGTGATGCGTGTGTGTAGCTTGTGGGCCTCGTCGTTGGGGAGTCCGGGACGATAGCGACGTATCAAGGTGTAGGGTAGCGCTAGGTTTCTCCTCACTTTGGTGCTGCTGCACTACGCGTCACAGATGTGACAACATGGGTGTGAGTGTAAAGACTGCATGTGATAGGATTGCACTATCGGCTTTTACTTTAATATTGGACTACTTACTGAGCGTTAGGCTTATGTTGTGTGTTCTATGGTGTAGGTGCTGACGATATTGCTGGTGAGCCTCGAGAGCCTAGTCCTGAGGTATAGGACGGTTGGCGGCGTGGGATCGAGGCACCGAACGGCAGATTTGTTAGGGCAACCCGACCCGTTGAGATGGTAGGTGGTGGCTTGACTATTGTGGGTATTTTCTTTTGCTGTGTCGATATATAGTGGATTAGACGAGTTGTATAGGTGTCAGTTGTATAGGGATTTATGAAGTGCTTGTGATTTTGGTGACGTAGGCGTACACTTTACATGTAGGAGTTTGGTAATGCTCTGTATTGTGAATTCTCTTCATTTGTAGTTGATGGATTTGTTGTCTTTAAACTTCGATTAGGTTATGGAGCTTCTTTGGATGGTTGATGGATAGGTATTTCTAGTTTTCTGGTAAACTGTGTGCAAGGTTTAAATTTTTTTGGGATAGCCAGTTTTTAGGCGTTACTCTGCCAAAATTTTGGGAGAAAGATTGGGAGTCAAGAGGGTATGGAATAGGTCGTGGTGTGTATAGTGAGGTACTAGTGGAGTGTGGATGGGCACGGGAGTGCGGCGTGATCGTAGGTGCGCGGGACACGAGGCCCTGTGGGTGCGCACGGGTCGTGCGGCATCGGGTGAGGGTGTGCATGCGGACATGCTGTACGGAGGCAGGGTACGTGGGGCACGCGGCACTGCGAGCGTGTGCGTGACGCGTTGATGTTGAGTTGGCACGCGCGGCACCGAGAGAGTGCCCGTGGGGTGCCGAAGTGGAGACATGGGGGCGCGGCACCGAATTTGTGTAGTTCGAGGTGTGTGTGGGACTCCCTCCTAGGGTTTCAAGTTTTGTTGTCTTATTCTTAAAACTACTTTATATTATCTTTTCCGCTACGTATTTTATATTGAGGATTTCGAATCGAGTCGAAAAATTTTTATACTAACAAATGTTCTCATGAATATGATCTGAAAGTGAAAGTGGTATTAGAGTAAGTGAGTTCGCGTCGAGTCACTGTATGTCACAGTGTGTAGAGGTAGTAAGCGCACTGGGAACGTGTGTGTTTCTCGGGGCATTACAATTTCCATGTTTTTACGAAGTGAAACAGTAGGATGTGATGAAATGAATGAAATGAGAAGATACGTAAGAAGATAACAAAGGTGGGGTTGATTGGTCTTGTCCCGAGACGTGGACCGCGAGTTGTATCACTCTTTCTCTGTTTTACATGGTGGCCTTGTCCCGAAAGGTGGACCGCGAGGTGTGTCACTTTACTAGATTGAGGTTGGCCTTGTCCCGAGAGGTGGACCATGGGTGTTTCACCTTGATATAACATATAAAGAAGAACCCAGTAGTAAGAAGATAAAGAAGATGTAAGAAAGAGACGAAAACGAAAGTAGAGGCGAAACTGTAGAAACTGCATGTGTTAGGAAATGTTTGATGTTAGTGTGTTTTATGCATTACTTACTTAGCATTAGGCTAATAGTTGAGTTCTGTGATGTAGGTGACGAAGCAGCAGCTAGTGAGTATCCTGAGCATGCCTAGGACTAGAGGCAGTTGGAGGAGGACGCTCGTAGGACGATTGGGCCGGCTATTGAGCCGTTTTGACTATGGCAGGTGTAAGTATGGGTGGTAAAATATTTTGAGTTGTACTTGGTTATTTTGATGTAAAAGACATATTTGAATTTGGGTTGAATATTTTGGTGTGCGTAGCAGGTTGTAAATTGAGTCGAGAAGTGGATTCATGACTTTTAAACGTTTAGTCAAAACCGTGTTTGTTTTGTTTGAATTCTGTTAAAGTTTCTGGGAAGCAAGTGTCGACCGATAGACTTAGTGGTCGACCAGACCAGGCAGGTATCGACCACACGGGTCGACCTGTGCGGGCAAAGAGCTTCAAGATGTCGACCGCTCAGTGTAAAAACGAGTGTGGGGTGTCGACCCGTAAGTATCAGGGTCGACCCGTAGGTTGACCGCAATGGTCGACCTACTCAGCCAGAGAGCAATGGAGTGTCAACCGATGCGCCCAAATGTCCCTCGGTAATGTAAAGTAAGCAGGAGTGTCGACCGTGAGGATCGACCAATGCAGACAGAGAAGACTTAAGTGTCGACCGCCAAATGAAAGTGTCGATCGGTCTGAGAAGTGGAAAGAAGATGTGGACCGCGAGGGTCGACCTGTGCCGACAAAGGCGAATGAGGTGTCGACTGGGGATCTAAATGAATTTTTTTGGGTTTCAGAAAACTTAATTTATTTAAATCGAATTTTTATTAAAAGTCTTCTGCTATAATGTTTTCAATCGTTTAAAAAAAAAAGTCGTTTTGAATCGAAAAATATAGTTTTCAAATTTTTAAGGAATTTTAGTAGAGGATGTGAGGGATAGTGACGAGTAGTAGTTGGTAGCGAACCGGAAACTTTGGAGAATTTTCGAGGCATTACAGTAATAAAATAACTCCAAGAGAATTGTGCAAAAAAATAAATGTACGACACTAATTATAATTATAGAGATAACAAAAAACAGAGAAGAAAACCAAATAAGTGAAAAATTAACACTCCATTGAATAAAAGAAATAGGCAAAGGACCAACACAACAATTAGCTACTCCTAAGTCTTTTCTTGGAAAAAATGGGTATTCTTTTCGAGTGATTGACTAAACTCAGTAGTAATCTTAAAAATAAATACCTGATAGACAAGAACACTAATTTTATCATTTAATATTTAAAACAATAAACAAGTGAAGAAAATTGCAGCAAGGATTTATATTGAAGAAAAATCTTTTTATCCATTTCGAAACAAACTTCACGAGCAGTCGGTGAGGCAAGACTCAAAAACATTGCTACATACCATAAGTAGCTATGTCAAAAATAGTGTCACTACTGTTTTTTTTAAAACAATCATAATTAAAATAAGGTAACTCAGATGATCTATTAAGAAAGCGCCCTTAATGCATCTCTCTCAGTATCAATTTTGAAATAGTTTTCGACTTTATTTGGAAACCTGATAGTTTTAAAAATATTAAACTTGACTTATTGATCTTTCATCTTCACAATGAGTTTACCCTTTTGCATGGCAATCAAAGTTTTTCCTGTTGCAAAAAATGGCCTACTTAATATGATTAGAATTTCACTACCTCCTCTTTGGGAAGCACAAAAAAAATCTGTGAGGAAGATAAATTTACAAACTTTAACAGAAACGTCTTCAATCATTCCTCTTGGATATGTCATCGATGTATTAGCAGTTTCATATGGATGTTTATTGGTTTATGTTCACTTAATTTGATTTTCCTATAGATATAAACCAACATTAAATTTATACTAGATCATAAATCACATAAAGTCTTATCGAAAAATTGAATCTCAGTAGTGCAAAGTATGGTAAAACTCCATGGGTAGCTTTGGAGGAAGTTCAGTTTGAATTATATCGTTGCACTTCTCAATCAAAGCAACTGTCTCAAAATCACCAAACCTTCTCTTCTTAGATAAGATTTACTTCATGAACTTGCATAGTTAGAATCGGCAAATGCAATGCTGATTTCAAAGATTTTTGAAAATCTCATAGAATTTAGAAAATTGATTGTCCTCTATCATTTTAAGAAACCTTTGAGAAAATGGTAGCCGTTAATCATAGAAGGTCGAGTTATCAATCTTTGCTTTTTACGAAGGCTTTTCTAACTCAGTTTCTTCACATTCAACTTCTATAACCTCATTACCAGGTTGATAAGAGCACCTTGGATTTCTAGTGCAAGGAACTTTTTTTCAGATTCGACACGATATGGCCTAACAATGCTCCTTACCATTTCCTTTTATGTTAGACTCTATATTACTTGGTAAAGATCCTTGCGGTCTATTATTTATCAAGTTGGATAGTTGACCCATCGGAATTTCCTAATTTTTGATTGAGGTATACTGACTTTGCAATTTAGTCCTCTTTCATTCATAAAGTGAATAGTATGTTATGGCCTCTGAGTATTCAATTCTTCCAAGTTTAGCTTTTTTTCCTTGTGGTGATGCCTATGGTATAAATTCAGGTAGAGCCATTTGCTTTGAAGATGATGCATTCCTTGATTATTACTCCAATAGGATGATTTCTCCAACCAAGATTGTAGAAATTTGAGATGGGATTATTATGCTACCTACTAAAGTTACTCACATATTGAACATATTTGAACTTATTGACCATTGATTGATAGGGGACTTCCTCCACAAATCTCACAACACATGATAGTGTTCTAAATTGAATCAATTCCTAAATTATCAAACTTCTTAGGTAATATTGATGTTTGAGTGTGTCACCACTCGAAGGTAGGCCTAAACAGAAATGTCAAGTCAAGCGACCTAATCTTTGGACAATACCCTCAGCCAAAGGCCGGTTAACGGTGAAAAACTTAAAATTTCCTGAAAATTCCTATATTAAAAATAATTAATCTTTGATTAAAAAATTAATTGCAACCTATAGATCAGGAATTAAATAAATTTAATTGATGCAGTCAACCCTGAAAAAAATCCATTTCCTTAAATTATTGCAACTTAAATAGGAATAGCAATGAAATATGAAATAAATCTTTAGTAACACAATAAAGTATTTGATTAAACACTCCACGAAAGACGTGCTATGCGTCTGGGAGATGAAGCAAGACTTCAACCATACCTTTTCTTCAAAAGGAACTTTCCTTGGTAGTCCCCTTCCTCCATCTCAAGTCTCCCTTTTCCCTCTATTATTCTCGCCTCCATTATCTTTAGCAATTTTCCTCTATCTTTCCTTCACCATCCATTAATCTGAACGTCTCTCAAACACCAGCAAATGGATAAGAATAATGAAGTGTTTGTTTGAAGAGAGAAAGAGAAGGACACTACTTTAAAGCTTCTCAAATATATTTCTATTTCTCTTCTCTCTTGTTTGACAATGATACATGTTGCAATATTTCTAGTATCGTGTTTGACTCTTGACATTCATACAATTAAAACATACTTAAAACTCAAAATACAAAACATCACATTTATTTCTAACTCTTCACTACTAAAACGATCATAACTTCTTTTAAAGAACGCCAAACGACTTGAAACTTAAAGCATCCAAAACTAGACATCCGGAACATTAAAATTCATAGGTCATACATTTAATTTCATTGACATTTGATCCTTCAAATCCTCCTCTAAAAACAAAAAACTATCCGTTATTTTTTAGTTTAATCCTCAACAAATTCATCTCTTAAACTCAAACCTTTTGGATCTTTCATTCCAATCATCTTCTTGAAGTTTTCAAACATCATCGTTGGCAGCAGCTTTGTAAAGAAATGTCTGTCACTTCTTGTCACGATCGACTTTCTTTTACATGACGATGAATCAGTTTTCTTTCTTTGTGTTTTTTTCTTCTTAGAAAGTTCCTCGTCGTTGCATGTATTCGGTTCAAGATTCAGTGATTCCACCTTGATCTTGAGTACGCGTGGGGATGGATGTATCTCCCCTTCATCCACACCTATGTTTTCTGTTAATCTTCTGCTATTATGGGTCATCGTAAACTCTGAATGCCCAAAAGCCATTCGAATTCCTTGAGAGCCTCATGATCCGCACCGAACTTTGCCATATTTTCTATTCTTTCTAGAGCTTCTCTTTCTCTCTTCCTCTGCTTTTTTAGCTGAACCTCTTTTTCTCTCTTACTCTACTCTATCATTTTCAACTGAGTGTCCCTTTTAAGATCACAATCAGTAAGAGCAGAAGCAGGAAGCTCCTTTTTGGCTTTCTTTTATAATCCCAGAAAATCTATCCATTAACGCTGCAATTCTCGCCCTCTCCTTAGGACATGGCCATCAGAGATTCCAACTTCCATGTAGATTTATCAGATGCACTAGAAGTAACAGTAATCTCCAAAATTTTTCCATCTTTTCTCTTCACCAAGTGAGTTCTAATGACGGAAATGCAATTGCCTTTTCTATCTGATTCTTGTCGCACATTTTTCAAATTGAGTTTGAACAATCGATTCTTCGCCATCTCCATGTGTGCGAGCAAGCTACCATCTTTGTCCTTCAAGTGCAACATCCGGTCTTTCATGAAGACCAAACATCCCTTCTCCAATAATTGACCCATGCTAAGAATGTTACTTTTCAAGTTGGGTACATATTAGACATCTTCTATTGATCCTTTTTTTCCATCCTTTTGGGAAAAACATATTTTTCCTCATCCTTTGACTTGAACTTTTGACGCTTCTCCAAAAGACACGAGTCTATATTTTATCTCTTGCATATCAACAAATAGATATTTGTGTCCATACATATGATAACTAGCACCGGTGTCAAGATAACATACCATGTCGCTATCCAATGTAGAACCCTTTTGGGTCATCATGAGAACACCATCATCTTTCATCTCATTTTCCGTGATCAGATTCTCTTTTTCGTCCACTCTCTTTTAAGAATAGCACTCCTTTGCATAGTGTCCATACTTACCGCAGTTGTAACACTCGACATTTGAACAATTGGACGGGCCGCCTTTCCAACGACTACATCCTCGTCCACACCAATTTTGTTGGCTAGGCTCGCCCTTCTCTTCATGATTATTTCCACGACCACGACCTCCACCGCGACCAAAACCATGACCACCACGGCCGCGTCCTCTTCCTCGATTGTGTTGTGCATACATTGCCTTATCTTCCTTGATAGTCGCCTTTGTTTGTAAGACCTCCTCCAAGACTTCTTTTGTCATCTTCTTCTTCCTTTGTTCATGTGTCTCAAGAGAGCCACGAGTGTAACACCACGAGAACCCACACGTCCCCGGTGCGCTACAGTGCATCTACACACTACACACACACACTAACACTTGACACAACTAACTCAATTCAATACCCCTTTCGTTTTCAAATCATTTTCAAAAGCACATTTGTGAGTATGAAAATTTTTCGACTCGATTAAAAAAAAACAACTCGCGTCCCGAAGAGGAAACACGAAGTCCTCAACATAAAACTACGCAGCGGAAAAGAAAACCATTTAAAACAATTTGAGATAAAACGGTAAGACTTGAAATCCTAGGAAAGCACCCCACGCTCCCCACGAACTACCCAGTCCGGTCCCAAGCACTCACGTCCCCACTCCGACACCCCGCGTACACCACCGCGGTGCTACAGGTGCCAACCCAACGTCACTGTATCTCGCGCACGCTCACAGCGCCGCGTGCCCCACGCACCCTGCCTCTGTACAGCACGTCCGCGCGCACGCCCTCACCCGGCGCCGCATGACCCGTGTGCACCCACAGGGCCGCGTGCCCCGCGCACCTGCGATCACGCCGCACATCCACACTCATATGAACTCCTCTAGCATTCATCATACACATACCTTGACCTATTTCGTATCCTCTCGAAGCTCAACCCCTCTCCCGAAATTTCGGCAGAGTACCGCCTAAAAATTGGCTACCCCAAAATTTAACCCTGCACACAATTCACCAAAATCCAACAATATTTACCTATCCATCATCCAGAGAAATCATCCCAACCCAAATCAGAGTAAGAAGGCGACGAAAATCCGTCAAATACAAATGAAGAAAGTCTCCAGTATAGAGAAATAACATACTCTAACATGGAAAATATCCGCGTACGTTACCAAAATCACACGCACTCCATATACACCTATACACTGACGCATATACAACAATCAATCCCATCCTCCGTACATAACCACCGCAAAAGAAAGAAAACCCACAAACCGACCAGGCCACAACCTACCATATCCACGGGTCGGGTCGCCCTAACAAAAGTCCGCCATCCGGTGCCGCAGTCGCACGCCGCCAACCATCCTACGCCTCAGGACTAGGCACTCGAGGCTCACCAGCGGTATCGTCAGCACCTACACCACAGAACACACAACATAAGCCTAACGCTCAGTAAGTAATGCGATATGAAAGTAAAAGCCGACAATACAATCCTATCACATGCAGTCTCTACACTCACACTCATGTTGTCACATCTGTTACGCGTAGTGCAGCCGCACCAGGGTAAGGAGGAACCTCACGCCACCCTACACCCTAACACGTCGCCACCGTCCCGGACTCCCCAGCAACGAGGCCCACAAGCTACACCCACACATCACCACACGGCAACCACATCAGGGTAAGGGTGTACCTCGCGCCACTCTACACCCTGACACGTCGCCCCCGTCCCAGCCTCCTCAGCACGGGGCCACAGTTGCCACACACACACGTTTCGCGACAGCCCAGCCGGCCCACCCCTCGAGTAGGATCCGCGACTGGTGTTGCACCGGCCCACACACTAGTAGGATCCGCGGTACCACTGCCCATATCCTCACCGTCAACACTTTCACGCCGCATGACGGCCCAGCCGGCCCACCCCTCGAGTAGGATCCGCGACTGGTGAAGCACCGGCCCGCACACTAGCGGGATCCGCGGTACCACCGCCACACGTCTCACCTCATACATCAAAACATGCTAAAAATCCTTTTCGTTCCCGTTTTTTTTAAAAATATGATGCATGTCAAACAATACGCACGCACACCACAATCAATCACATAAACCCTAAAGTTCTACAGTGTAGGCCCACTTGGGCAAAACACATGCATGCACTACTTACCTAGCGTCCTAAGCTCGCTCGATACACAGCTTCGCCAACAGGAAGCCTCAACCTAAAACACAACCAATTCTCATCAGTATTTCTCCCAACATTTACCAATTAGCTAAAAATAACCTTATCTAACTACACTCATTAAATTCCAACTAAAACGGTCCATTGGTTTGGTTTGGCCGAATACCAGCTCAACGTTCGGATGCGCATAACTTTTGCGTCCGTCAACGGAATCAAACGATTCAAGTGGCTAAACGTTCCCTTAGGAACCTAGTTTAACATCCCAAGACGGATTTTAAATCGGTAGGCCGCGGATAGGCGAAAAATGCCAATAACCGAATCTGCCCTTTTTATTAAAATTTCACATTTTCACTTCCCTTAAACCAAAACTCACTCTCAACTAGTTATATGCATCAAAATGGCTATGCTACTCTCACACGTCGAATTTCCACGAAAAACGGTCACTAATTTGAGTTAAATAAAAATCTCGCATAAACGTCCGACGCGCATAACTTTTGCGTCGAATATCGGAATCGAACGATTCCAGTGGTCACACGCTCTTCTAACAACCTACTTTAACCCACAAAGACAGAATTTGGAATGATCAACTTAAGTCTAGCCAAAACAGCCAAAAACAGAAGCTGTTTTTATACGAAAAATAGCCGAAATCTCAACTTCGAGCAAATCCCGCAAGTTCTCTGCACCGAACACTCACATTTCGCCTATTAAGCACAATCTCACCTGAAAATCAGAAATTCAAACACAAAGTCTGAATTTTGGCTCAACCTTCACCCTCGGCCTCCCTCCCTCTCACCGGTCTCCTGCTGTCCACTTGCTAATCTACACACTCACCCTCTCAATCCCCTCACATTTGCAGCCAAATTTAAAGAGAGAAAAGAAACGAAGAGGAGCTGAACCTCAGTCTCGGTTCATACGGACAGAACAGCAGAGGGAGAGGACTTACCAAGTGGTGGCGTCCAGCACTCGGGTGGGAGAAGGACTCCAGCAACAAGTCTGGTCGTTGGCGGCATAATTGGCCGGAAACCAGCCCCTCGGGGTCGTCGGCCGAACACTCGGCTTTCACTTCGGGAACTCGAGTTGCTGGAACCGAACGGCTCCGGTTCGTCGGAATAGCAGCCCCTGCTCGCAACTCACACCTCACACTCGCGCTCGTCGGCCGTCGCAGCTCCGACTCCAGCACGCGATCGCCTGCTCCCGGTCGTCTTCTCTCTCGGGTGCACAGAGGAAACAACCGAATGGCTTCCTCGCGAAGCCATTCGGGTGTTTCACAATTTTTTTTTTTATTTTTTTTTTTTAAATAAATACAATTTACCAAATTGCCCCCACGTACTTCAATCGTCCGAAATTTCGTAACTTCCCGACCTCCCGGCTTTAAATTCCGAAAACCAATCGCAAAAGTAGGCCTCGAGCCTTATAATTTAAATCTTTCCCGTTGAAATATTTCTCAAAACTCCGACCGGGATTAAACTAAAAATTCCAAAAATAAAAATATAAAATTCGAAATTTCTGGATTATTACAACGAGTTCATCGACGGTCATCTCTTCCAAATTCTTCGACTCCTCGATTGTGCATACAACATTTTCAAAATTCTAGGCCAATGACCGAAGAATTTTCTCCTCAACCCTTGCATCCGTGAGGGTTTCTCCCTTATGTTTAAGTTTATTCACCACCGTTTGCACTTGCGTGATGTAGGTTGATATATCTTCCGACTCTTTCATCTTCATGGCCTCCAATTCGCCACGAAGAGTTTGAAGCCGCACTTGTTTAACTCGGTCGACACCCTTGAAACTTTTTGCAAAGTATCTCATGCTTCCTTCGAAGTTGATGCACAAACAATCTTTTCAAAACCCGACTCATCTACTGCTTCAAACAAATGATAGAGAGTAGTCTTGTCCTTCATTTGCGTTTCTTTCAATAGTTTTAGTTGATCCACTGTCAAGGTGTCAACATCTTCTAGCTTCGTGATGCCGGTTTTGACTACTTCCAAAGCATCTTATGCACCAAGCAGTGCATATATTTGAATGCTCCAATTGTCATAGTTTGCCTTGGTGAGTCGTGGCAGTGATATTTGTCCCAACAATGTGCTCCTATAGTTCGCCATGCTCTGATACTAACTTGATATGTATAATAGAGTGTTTGTTTGAAGAGAAAAAGACAATGACACTACTCTAAAGCTTCTAAAATATATTTTTATTTCTCTGCTCTCTTGTTTGACAATGAAATATGTTGCAATATTTATAGTATCATGTTTGACTCTCGACATTCATACAATTAAAACATACTTAAAATTTAGAGTACAAAACATCACATTTATTTCTAACCCTTCACTACTAAAATGATCATAACTTCTTTTTGAAAACTCCAAATAACTTGAAACTTAAGCCATCATAAACTAGATATTCGGGACACAGACATCCATAGGTCATACATTTAATTTGGTTGTCATTTGATCTTTCAAATCCTCCTCAAAAACACCTAAAAAACTATCCGTTATTTTTAGTTTAATTCTCAACATAAACAAACCCGGAAGAGAAGTTTTAAACTTCACCTTCCTCACCAAAATTGGCACCCAACATCTACCCTCCAAAAATTAGAGTTGAGATTGAACCCAAAGTCAAAGGCGAATTGGGCTATTGCGTTTCTCTGAAATCACCAACACCCAACTATTTCGATTTTCACATACAATCCCAACTCAGAGGAAACGAGGGAGGTTGGACGAAATCCTCTAAGAAAGAAAAATCATATCATGCAATGATCCACCAAACTTCCAGAGCAAAACAACCTGAACAATGGAAGAGCACCAGATGGAGTGCTTCTTCGACGGAATCGAGCTTGCACGAGTTGGAGAGTGAACAAACCCACCCCTGTGAGCGGCAACATAAGAAATACTAGAGAATAGGCGAAAGAAGCAAACAGTTTTCTTTCCCACTTTTTTTTAACCTCACCCACACTAACATGATCCATTTTATAGTTTAAGCCAAGCCAGAATATGACTCTTTTCTAAGGCTACCCAACTCAACCTAATTGACTCTCTTAAATCTACTCAAATTGATCCAGACCTTACCAACCTGACCCAAATTTATACACACAAGAATTGGCTTAGAAGCTCCATAAATAGTTATGGGAATAGTTAAATATTGACAACAATAACTTGTCTAAACATGAAGAATTATACAAAACTTCGAGAAACCCCTAAAAAAATTTAGGTCAGTACAAATACTAGTTTTCAAAGTTTTGTCCACACAATATTAAGTTTATTGCTTTATACTTATTCATTAAATTATTTTATTTAAATGTTTTGTTGAGGCATGTATGTTTAAACATTCACATAGTAATATAAAAAGATAAATTGGTAGGACATCAAGTATGGTGTACGATTGAGCGAAGCTACTGAAATTGATAAAAATTGATCGATTTCCTTATGTAGGTAGGCTGATGAAACATTATGAAGTTAAACCACTTGTTGTTTGAAATCTTGTTGAGTAAAAAATTTGAGATGGTAGTAATGCATGAGATGAAAAGCTAATGCAACCTTATGAGTGTAAGAAATTATCGACTTCTTAAAAGTTGAAAAGTTTGGTACATATGAAAAGCTAATACAACTTTATTAGGGAAAAAAATCACTTGTTATTTGAAAGCTTAAAAAATATGGTCAATATGAAAGGCTGATAAACCTTTATGAAAATAAGAATCCGTTAGTTTTCTGAAAGATTAAGCACATGGTAATATTGGAGTATGAGTTTTAATTATTAAGCATGAAACTCACTAATGTATGGATAATAATTCACGTACATATGTTTTTGCTTACTTTGATTAGTTAGTACTTTTAGTTTTGTGACGATGGTAAACCTTTGCGAAAGAGCATTATAGCTAGTTTAGATATTCTCAACTGTGGACAAGCATATATATACAGGGTGATTAAGAATCAAATAACATAAAGTAAAAGTTTATTTCTAAGAATTTTATAATTTTAATCAGACTAGATAGTGAAATGTTGTTGTACTCTTGCTATTTAATTATAATTTGAATATTATTTAGTAGCTGAGTTCATTTGCTTAACATGCACTGAACATTTAATCATGATTGATAGTTTGCGAATTAACAAGTATTACACTTAGGGTTTAGTTTGACGACAATATTTGATGAAAATTTTCGAGGATATAGCTATTAAATTATTAAATGTTGTATAGTGATCATTACATTAATTTTTTATGTACAATTAAATAGGTTGAACAAAATAAATATAATTGATGATTTATCGATCCATGTCTTCTGATTTAATTATAATAAATGTACTTAAAATATTAAATAGGTATAAAAGTTTCGCATGAATATTGATTGAGTATTAGTTAATATTGTAAATAGGTTAGAAAAGACCCGAGAAACATCTAATTTGACTATCAAACGAGGGAAGAAAATTTAGGATTTGAGATTTATAAAAAATAAATTTAGAATCATTACAGTGGTGCTTCTCTATGGTTTTTGATTTACATCGCGCTCTTGATGTGCTAAGAAGAGCAATCACGAGATCTCAAGACAGAGGACTTTCTAACTTATTTTCTCATTTTGTGGGACTCATGTTTCATAAACAATTGGAAGAAGAACCAATTGCAAATGATAATGAGAAGCCATTACACTTGCTCACTTGAAAATATAGTGCAAAACCCAAACCACCCAAAAGGGAGAACCAAACACATCACATGTAGGAAGCTTAGTGTGGCAGAGCCAAGTGTAGCATATGATCCATTTATTTTAACATATTTTTATAAACCTATGAGTGACTGAAGTTTTAGTTATAAAATAAAGTGAAAAAGGTAGCTTTTGGAGGGAGAAATTAACTTTACCTAAAATGGCCGGAGCTAGGTGCTCGACTTTTTGCTTAGCCGAGTGCCTTTCTCCTCTTCTGTTTATTTGTTTTCTAGGATTATTGAACCCTAATTTTCCCCTTAAGGTATGGTATTTAAACCATACTTAAGTTCTCTTTGAAGGCAATGAACATGGATAGCATTTCTTAATTTTTAACTTGGACTAAAACTGTCAATTGGCCACCCTTTTCATGTTGAGTAGCATTCGTGAGTGAGTGTGTGTAAAGTTATTCCAACCTTTCGTGAGTGTAGGTGATTTTTGCTCAATATTACAACATTCTTCATCTTCCTTGTGGAATGGAAATCGCTAGTCTCAAGTCCAATCTTGAAGCTGCCTCATCTACAAAGTTGGTGCAAAGCTATTTTGAAAACAATCTTGTTCCAAGCCAAGCAATTAGCATTTCATCCAGCACCATTTCTTCATCTCCCTGTATCTTGCACGATTTTTGGAGGATCATCTCATCGCTCCTAGAGGGTGAAGCTGTCCAAAAATTAGCACTTAATTGATCATACAACTTGAGTAATATCTATTGGAAGTCACCCTTTGCGTAACCATCATTTGGTATCAGAACTTCATTCTTTCTTGCTCATTTCATCTTGTTTTTTGGTGTTCTTTTTGTTCCAAAATGATAACAAAGTATTAGAGCAAATGTTACTCAAAATCAAGACTCAACTACTCAAGCACCCCTGATACCACCATTGAAAGAAGGTGAGTTTAGGGTACAAGAGAAGCTTGATGAAGTTAAGAACATGTTTGATTCTCTTCACTAACTCTTGGTGGAGAAAAGGAACAAGCATGTAAGACCCCCTCAAATGCTAATGCCTAGGAGAAGGATCGATAATCCAAAGAGAGAACCAACCAAAGTGAGAACATTGAAGCGGAAAAATCCGAGGAAGAAGAACGTGTTCGCCCGCGGCTAAGACATGGCCATAGTGATGAAATGAGACATGTTAATGTCTCCATTCCTCCAGTTAAAGGTTATTGTAATGGTGATGAATTCTTGGATTGAATAAAAACGTTTGACAAGGTATTTGATTGCTATAATTTCTTGAAAAAAGGTGAAGTTACAATTGGTGTCTTTAGAACTTTTGGGTTATGCTACTTTGTGGTGGGATAATTTAATAGCTCAAAAGAGGCATGATGGAGATGATGATGTTGTGACTTGGAGAGTTATAAAGTCCTTGAATGATAAGAAGATCTGTATCAAACCACTACAAGTAAGAGTTGTTTTTATGAATTCAAAACCTATGACAAGGGACATCCTCGGTTGAAGAGTATTTGACCAAATTTGAGACTCTCAAAATTAGAAGTGGATTGGAGGAGTTAGAAGAGCAAACCATTGCAATATTTATCAAACGATTGAATAGAGAAATTTATAGTGTCATTCAACTTGCTATGAAGAAAGGCAAAGGAAGAGAAAATGTAAGGAACCAAGTGATCAGTTCACACCAAAATCTCCAATTGCTTATAAGCAGCAAGCAAAAGTGGAGGCGAAGACCTCAAGCATGAAAGGTTAGTTCACTAAAAAAGTAGAAGAAAAGAAAGTAGTGAAAGATACCTATTTTGAGAAAGAATGGAGTTGTTGGGAGAGATTCCAAAGGTAGTCTAACTACTTTTGGATCAATACTAATATGTATTTCGAAGGAGCTTTCTCAAGGGCTTCCACCTGTAAAAGGAATTGAACACCAAGTCGATCTACAATACAGAGTGGTGCTTACAAACTGACCATCCTATAAAATGAATCTAGAGAAGAAAAGGAGATACATAGACAAGTCCAAGAGCTCATTGACAAGGGCTACATCCAAGAGTACACAAGTCTCGGTGTCTAACTTTATGAAATTTCGAGTTATTTTTATCATTCGAAGCAAAGTTTGATGTTTATCCTCGAGTGTTTTTGTCATTTTAATCTATTTTTAAATTATTATGCAAGTAAATAATCAAATAGGGTAAATAAAGATGAATTTTTTTTTAATTTTGAAGCTAAATCGCAACCCAAAGAGGCTCGAGTCACGGCTTAAAGGGAAGAAAAGAATTGGTGTCAAAATAGCTTCAACGTCATGGCCACAGAATCCTGAACTGCGACCGTAACACAAAAAAAGGGTCTGAGTGGTGGCCCCTGAATTCTAGGCCCAAACCGAGATCAGCTTACCAAAGTACAAAATTGTGCGCGTTTCAAAAGATTTTTCGGTGATTCACTCTAATTAAGAATCTTTGAATACAACATTATTTGACGAATGAGAAAACCTTGGGCAGATTTGAGAGAGATCGAACATGATTTTCAACCTCGAACGAGAGACTGACATACTTGTTCTACCATAACGGTGACACTCGGAGATAGATATTCTCTTCGACCTATTTCTTTTCTTTTGAATTATTATATTAACATTTTTTCTTCTATTTTTCATACAATTATGTTGAGCTAACTCTCTCCCTCTAGAGGAGAGATGAATAATTTATTTAGAATATTATTTTGATAACTGATTATTCCGTTGGTTAAATTTATTGTTTATTTGAAATATTCTATTGTGAATGTTTTCAATTAGCTGGCTACATATTGAATGATTTTATGTTTAGAGTTTGACATCCGAGCGAGGTAATTCTGAATACAACTTGAACATTACAATATAAAATTTTAATAGCTCGAGACAGTATTACAGTTTGTGAAATTAAATAGAAAACCAATGCATGTTGTTGAATAACTAAAAGAATGATTTTTATAGAGATATTAAAATTACAATTTTAAGCATTAATGTTAGCTTGACACTCGAGAGAGGTAGTTTGACAAATTAGATTTTCAGTTTATAAATAATTGTTTAACTAAAGAATATTAGTATGTGATAAATAATATGATAAATATTCGTGATTTCAATCTTCCGGATCCTTTTTAAATAAAAGCTTTTTGTTAGTCATTTGTTATTGTTTATTTCATTTTAGTGATCAAAATCATATTTTTAATTGGCTAGATAAATTTAGAATTGATTAGATCAATACTTAATGAAAATTGATAAATTTCATATTCCATGTGAATTCGACAACCTTATCTACCATTATACTATAAAACTTGACACTATATACTTGCAGTAATTTTGTTACGATAACGTTTTCGAATACGTTTTTGTCACTGTTGCTAGGGAATATTTAGTTTGTAATTTTTGCTAATATTGGTGAAAAATTGATTTTGATTTTAATTTAGAATTTTTTAGTTCTCTTTATTTCACTTTTATTTTATTTTACAATTTCTGCTTTGTGGTAAAACGTTGGAATTAGTTTTATTTGATGAAGAATCGAAAAGACACTGTGTGAGTTAAGGAGACCAAAAATTGAAGGGGGTGAAACAATTGTAGGACAAGAAGGAAATCAAGATATTCACAATCAAGCAATTAGAGACTACTGTAAACTGTTGGTAACTAATGACTTATCTGGTATTGTTTATTTTGCTATCTATGCGAATAATTTTGAGCTAAATCCTGGTTTGATTAATATGGTACAACAAAATCAATTTAGGAAATTTTTAAGTGAAGATCCAAATATTTATTTAGTTATGTTTAAGGAAATAAGTGGCACAATTAAAATTAATAGCGTCTCTAGTTACGACATTAGACTAAAACTATTCCTTTTTTCCTTAAGAGTCAAAGAAAGAGCTTGGTTGCAAAGTTTGCTACCATGTAGTATCATAACGTGAAATAAAATGGTACAAAAGTTTCTCGGTAAATTGTTTTCCACCTGCAAAGACTACCCAAATAAGGAGTGAAATATGGTAGTCTAAACAACTGGATTTTGAACCCTTATACGAATGTTGAGAAAGATTTAAAGATTTACTCTAGAGATTTTCACAACACGATTTTTCAAATCCACTACAAATTTAACTATTTTACAATAGATTAAATGTACAAACAAGAACTATCATTAACGCCACCAACAGAGGATTTGTAATATCCAGAATTTTTCGCTAAAATAATTTTTGGAATTTCATATTAGTAGGCGGAGTTTTAGTCGGAATCGAGAGTGAAAAATTTATACTATTAAGGGAAAGATTACATTGACGCTAATGGAAAAGAGAAAATTATAAAAATCCAACCGTAGACGAACCGAATAACCGTTTGGTTGAAAGATTAAAAGGTGAGGGTGTTATGGTAATTAGGTTTATTATTATTATTATTGTTATTATTATCAAAAATAATAATAAATGTAAACAACCCTCCCCCTTCGGTGATTTCTTCCCCTCCCCCGCGCATAACCCTCCCTCCCTCGACGATTCCTCCTTCCAGCGACGTTCAGCCAACAATCCTTCTCAGTTTTCTCCTCCATTTCAACGATTTAAGGTAGGTTTAAGTAGTTTATGGTTTAGTTTTAGTTTGGAGTTAGAGTTTGATGAAAAATTGGTGGATAGAGATTTAGGATTTTAGGGTTTGAGTGTTTATTGGGTCTATTATTGATTATTGTGGGTTATTGGTGATAAATGGATAGAAATTGTAGGATTTTGATAGACTTTTGACGATTAGTTGAAATTGGGGTTTTTAGTGTTTAGAAATTTGGGGAAAACGCATAATTCGGGTAGGTTATGCCTGATTTTCTAGGGATTAACCTTAGAAACCTAAATAGAACTTATCGGTGAATGAACAGGAGTCCGTAACACTTTGAATCGTCAAAATCGGAGGAGTATTTGATGAGTTATGAATTTTTAAATTTGGTTAGAAATTGTGTAGGATTTCAGGTTTAGTTGGGAGTTTCAGTTTTTGTACAAGTTCTGACTTCCCAGTTAGAATTAATGAATGTGTGATATTTATAAATTCTTATGTTTCCCAGTTTAGCTTATGGTTCACAAGCGATTTACTAAGGACGTCACGTAAGTAGTGTACGTAGGTGTTTTTACCTTCGGACCTACATCACAGTTCATTAGGTTGTATACATGCTTGTTTTATGTTTTAGTACATTATGCGTCATGGTTTTAAAGTACTATAACAAAACGAAAATGAATTTCCATACTTTTACGAAATAAAACAGTAGGTTGTGATATATGATGAATGAAATGAAAAGGTACGTAAAAAGATAATAAAGGTGGGGTTATGTGGCCTTGTTCCGTGAAATGGACCACGAGGTGTGTCACTACTTCCCCTGCTTTACTTGGTGGCCTTGTCCCGTGAGGTGCACCCGAGGTGTGTCACTTTACTAGATCAAGGTTGGTCTTATCCCGTGTGGTCGACCGCAGGTGTGTCACCTTGATCTAGCACGTAAAAAAGCATCCAGTAGTAAAATAAAGAATATGTAAGAAAGAGACGGAAACGAAAGTAGAGACAAAACTGTAGAAACTGCATACAATAGGATATGTATTGTTTTCAGTGCTTATGTTTTATATGCATTACTTACTTAGTATTAGGCTAATAGATGATTTCTGTGATGTAAGTGACGAGGTGATAGTTGGTGAATACTCAGAGCATGCCCAAGACTAGAAAGCAGTTGGAGGAGTGCGCTCGTAGGACAATCCGGCTGACTGTTAAGGCGTTTTGACCAGTGTGTGTATGTAAGGATTTCGATTTGTGTTGAGTCGTTTTAATGTGTAAATGGATTTCAAACTTTTGGTAGTCATTTTGAAGTATAAAATTGATTTTGGAAATTGATTGAGAAGGGCAGGCTTCTGGTTTTTAAACATTGAGTTGAGATTCTGTTCGTTTTTTTTAGAGGGGCCTAAGATCTCATGCCAATTTTTGAGAAGGAAGTGTCGACCTAGAGGCTTAGTGGTTGACAAAACTTGACTAGTGTCGACCTGTGTACATAAGATGTCTACCGGACTAGGTGAATGTCGACCGCGAGGGTCGATCCATGGAGACAGAACCAAACTAAGTGTCGACCTATGTCTATAGGTGTCGACCGGTTAGTGTAAAAATGGTAGAGGTGTCGACCGTAAGGTTCGACCGGTGCAAAATAGAAAATTGATGTGTCGACCGGTGTAACCAGGTGTCGGCCTATGCAAACAGAGGCAAATAAGGTGTCGACCGATGTATATAGGTGTCAACCCCTGTGTGCAGAACGGGTCAAGTGTCGACCGAAGGTTTTAGTGGTCAATCGAAATTCCTTTTTATTGTTTTAAAAACTTGAAATATTATTTAAACTGATTTTGGTTAGAGTCTTCCTCTGCGATGTTTTTAAATATTTCAAAGATGTCGTTTTAAGTTGGAGAAACAAAGTTTTAAAATTTTCACGAATTTTGTCCGATTTTATGAGTATGGTTACCGACCCGAGTCTAGGAACGATTTTGGGGCGCTATAATGTTGATATCAGAGTGAACCGAAAACTAGTGGGTTTTCAGGGCACTATAGAGTTAGTATCAGAGCGAACCGGGAACTAGTAGGTTTTCGGAGCGCTACAGAGTTGGTATCAGAGCGAACCAGAAACTAGTGGGTTTTCGGGGCACTACAAAGTTGGTATCAGAACGAACTAGAAACTAGTGGGTTTTCGGGGCGCTACAAGATCACTCATAGCCAAAACGATTAAAGATGCATCCAGGAGGAGATGGCCTCAAACATCTTTCAATGGTTCAATGAAAGATCTAACACGAGAAAAGTAGCAGGATGTTTGGAAGTTTGTCTCATTACAGATCTCACCTCCCAATGTTAGCATTAACACACCACATTGAAAATCTGATATCAAAAGGAGGAATAATGAGTGGAGAATTTTTATTACATCCCGTCGAATTGTCCATGATAACTAAAGAGAATAGAAAAGAGGTTCAATACGTTAATAATAGAGGCTATAACAACTAGAAATAATAACATGTCTTACCAATATCATCAAGAAGTAAGAAATCATGAGAATTTCAATCATGCAAATAATAAAAATTTCCTAAATTCTCATATTCTGCTCCTTGCCTTTAAAATAAAATGAACGAAAGTAAACTTTCTCTTGAAGATCTTACGAGCACCTTCATGGTATAAACTAGGACAAGATTCATAAAGAACAAAGAGTGACTAGACAATTTCGAGACTCATTTGGTTAACATGAATGCCTCTATTAGGTCATTTGAGACTCAAATGAGACAATTAGCTAATGTCATAAACAATCCAAACGATGGAGTCTTTACACACAACACTGAGAAAAATCGTAGAGAGCAATGTCATGCAGTAATACTAAGAAGCGAGAAGGAATTGTTATCACCAAATAGTCGAGATCAACCATAAATTGCAAAGTTGTCTACTGATAAGGAAGATGAATTTCAAGAAGTTAAGGATATTGAAAAGAAGACTGAACCTAAGAAGGTGCAAAGCCTAAATCAATATGTTTTCCATACAACCATTAAATCCCAGAACCTACTTTCCATTCCCTCAACATTTTCAAAAAAAGAAAATTGATGACCAATTCCATGAATTTCTCAAAATTTTTAAAAAGATTCACATCAACAGTCCTTTTGGGAAAGTCTTAGAACAAATACAGAATTATGCTAAACTTCTAAAAGAGGTGATGTCTTAAAAAAGAAGTTTGACGAGTTGGACACTGTAAAATTGACAGAGGAATATAGTGTCATCTTGCAAAGGAAACTTCCTCAGTAGTTAAAGGACCCTAGAGGTTTTACAATACCATGCATCATTAAGAACTCTTCATTCGATAAAGCTTTATGCAATTTAGGAGTCGATTAGTTTAATGTTGTTATATGTGTTCAAGAAACTACGGCTAGGAGAAGTAAAGCCAACCACAATCACACTGCAATTAGTTGATAGATCCTTAACCTACACCCTCATGGTATTGACTATTGCATTCTTTTTGTAGATGAAGGACTAATGGATCGTGTGGATTGGGAGCCAACTCCTCATAATATTAATAAATCCACCAACATACTAACATGGAGCTTTGGACTAGTAGAAGAGGAAATTTTTCTTCTCGAGGACAACTTGTTGTAATCTATTTACCTTCATCAATGTTAGGCAAACTTTGGGCCTATTTATGTTTATTTGGTTTCCTATCTTTACACCATGCATTAGAAGGATGCTAAGGGATGTTAGAATCAAAGAAAATGCAAACATTATTTGGCTAAACCATCCAACCTCTCAAGAAGATCCAAGACTTGAAGCGTTGGCCATACATAGAAGATGGGCGCACGGGCGCTCACGGATTTATTTGACCCCCACCACTACTTTGGCCTAGTCCATTAAGAAAATGCACCTCTCTTCCATATTTTAAATTTGGATCTGAAGACCCAACTCCTCCCCACATGGTGCATCATACTTACCTTGCAAGGAATCCTCATCCACGTTCAAGATGAAGGCACACGCAAACATGGCAAGATAGATCAAGCCGAGCCTCACCTTTCCTTTTTTGTAGGCCAACTAAGTCCTTAGACACCCTAGCATATTAAACGTATTTTTCAGACTTTGTAATTAGTTTTTTATGATAATTTAGAGCTATTTTTAAGAAGCTCTCTTGCCTAGGAAATTGTTTCAAGGTAAGGCCTCGATTTGCTTGTATCCGAGTGGAGTTGCGCCTCCAATTGTCTTCCAAGTCCGAGGTTACTCGGAAGCTCTTATCTTCACGTCTTATGCATCTTATATAGACTTTAGATAAGGGAGAAAGTGAGCCAAATCCATCTTATGTCGTTGTAATCTTCTTTGGAAGGTTACATCAATCGGGGGTGCTTTAAGTTGCCTCACGGACCGGTTACGGATCCCCTTGCATATTCGTTTCGTTTCTTGTTACTTTTTTTTTTTAATTTACAGAGCTACTTAGTAGTACAATATATTAGAACTCCTCCAAATTTCGTTCGATTTGGCTTTCATTTGCAGCACTCATTACTCATTCATTTGAGGTGTTCTTGGATTGAGCCCAGAATACCGATCATTGTGTTTATTTGTGCACTAACCCTTATCCTTGCAACATTAACTCATATCACATTTCAAATTGATTTTGTTGTCTTGGACATGAAAGATGATCATGAGATGCCATTAATTTTGGGAAGACCGTTCTAATCCCCTGGATGTGCAATAATTGATGTACAACTTGGTGAGTTAACTCTGAGAGTAAATGAAGAAGTGAAATTCAACAATTATCTTGAGTTAAGAGCTTCAAGCGAAAGACAAATTTGCAATATATGTTATAAATGATATTGAATCTCACGTCTGTGTAAGAGAAATAAACAGAAAGCACCAAAGGAAGATGAAGCCAACGGAACGTAAAAGAAAAAGAAAATGAAGTGTCGCCCAACACAGAGTTTTATGCTTGAAAAAGCAGTGAAACTTTGTAACGCGATATGGTCGAATATGTTTACAGTGAATAGTTAACCATGAAGTGGTTGAATTAAAATCAAAGGAGGGAAACATTTGTGTTAGACTCTTTATAGCTCCAAGTGACGATGAGATGATGCATGCTTGTAGACTGAACTTGTTAATTATTTTTATCTTATTCATCATCATGCAATTATGGCTCATAGTAGAACTTAGCAATAAGTTTATATGAATAATAATTCTGAATCTCTTAAAAAAAAAAAGAAGAAAAAAACAGAGAGAGGTTCGACAGCTCCCACTCTACTTTCAAATTTGAGTGAGTCATTTGAATATTTAATGAGTGAAAATTGTATAATAAAAGAGGAACACTGAGAGAATAATAATCACTCTCATGGTATTGACAACTCTCTACTCTACTTTAAACCTTGACTGAGCCATTTGGATACTTAATGAGTAGAAACTTTATAATAAAATGAAAGACTCGAGAAGAATTCTACCGCCAAATCATGAAGAAGAAAAAATAAATAAATTATATTCTCTTACATATTTATTCTACATTTTTATAAATAATAATAAATCAGTGTCATGACTCAAATAAATTAATTATGAGCAAAAATATTTAGTTGTTTAGAGCTATTCACACACACAAACACGCAATAGTATGAGTAAGATATTTTTAACATTCAGGTTGAAGTTTTATATGTATGCGACATTCTTTAATTTATTTAGAGCGATAAATCTTGTGATACTTTAAAGTAACAAATTCTATTTGATCAAATTAACTATGCTCGTAAGTCAATTCTTCATTTCAGGTATTCAACTTCTAATATTTATAAGTCCTATTTGGATTTTATTTTATCTCTCATGTTATTTTTGCTCAACGTAAGTTTGGAGATGTGATAACTATAAAATTTAGAGTTATTTTCATCATTCTAAACAAAGTTTGATGTTTATCTTCGTATTTTTTTTATCATTTTAATCTATTTTAAGTTATTATGTAGGTAAATAATCGAATAGGATAAATAAAAATAAAAAATCATGAATTTTGAAGTTGCATTGTGGCCTAAAGAGACCTGAGCTGCAGTTTAAAGAGGAGAAAAAACTCAGAGTCAACCCAACTTCTTAACCGCCCCCCAAAATCCTGCCTCTTTTTCATATTTTTAATCAACCAAATTAGCACTTTCATGCTTCCAATCAACTATCAAAATCTTATTCTTCATATATTATAACCCAAAGCTGCATATTAATATCTAATCCAATTATTCATGCTTTCTCATCAAACTTTTAACTATCAAAACATCACAGTTTCATGTCTTTATTCACCAATACAATAACAAGTAACCTTCATTGAAGATTATTAACATGCAGCGCCAGATTCTATTATGTAATATCCTAAAATCACATTTTCTTCAAATAAATCATGTAATTTTCAACCTAGTTTAGAAAATATAAATACTATAGATTCTTACTTCTTGACGTCTCTTCTTTCTTTACTTTCACCTTTTGATTTTAACTCAAAAGCTTTCTCTTGACGATAGGAACAATTTTTCTCTTTTCTTCTTCTCCTTTCTTTCTTCATTCTCTCCTCAGTAACAAATGATTGATACTTTCTTCATATTTCACAATTTATATTTTGGACTTGTGCTATTATATTATTATACTTGGGTTAGTCCAACATTTTGGGCTCTTATGAATGTCTTCCCCTACTGTGTTTTGTATAAATGTCATTGAGGGTTGGATGATTTAAATTTTCCGGGGAATAATTCTCCATTCTTCCGTGAGTCCCTTTCAAGTCATGACAACGGTAATATATGCATTTTTTATTGAGCATTATAATTGATCAAGTGTGCTCCCCTCATGTATTTTCCTCTGCACTTATTTCTTCCTCTTCCCGGTGATTCATCCACCATCGAAAACCTAAATTAATTGGAAGATGTTTCACAGTTTTTTGACATCTGCTCAGAAGAACTTCATTTTATACTTCCTGAAACATTCTAAATAATAAAATAAATGAGAAGAACATGGGAAAAACAATTAAAAAATAAAAGAATGGGCAAACAGAATTGTATTAGAAGTATAGAAGAACATGGATTCAGCAAAAAAAGAGGTACAAGATCTCTAAAAATCCCGTAAAAGAAGGGGATAAGAGCTTGGCAATGCTGTCATTAAAACACAGTTTAAATCACATAGAGAAAGTGCCACTGTTAACGAATTAAGGGATCGGTGTTATCCCAAGCCATATTTTAAATCTTAAATATAAGTTCAATTGCTACATACTAAACAACATATATAAAATAACATATCAAAAACAATTAGAAGCAACATAAAGTGGCCAAATGTAATTATACAATCTTTGATAATCGTCTTGGGACAATGTGTGATGTTTTATTCTGATTATAAAAAACTTTTATTTCAGAAAAAATTAGCATAAACGGGTCTACGAATACGACCCCATACATGCAACATTTTATTGAATAATACAGTTGTGCTAGAAAACGTCAGCAATGGAAGCTTAATATATTTAATAATAAGGGTATTGTTAAATTAAAAATAGCGAAAAGAATCTCAAATTCTAATAAGATAATAGAGGCCTGCATCCCATCGTGAATAATTTTTTTTTTTTTTTTTAAAGAGTAAATTTGAAGTGTTGGTGGGAGGATATGAACCATGTAAAAGAGAATCCCAGTTCTATTCTGTTATTTTTTAAGGTAGCGTGATGGCCTCTATCATGCCCGAACGTGGAGAACTAAATTAGACTGTTTGATTTTATCTGAACTGCCATGATTAATTTGTAATATTATTAGACTTTTTTTTTTTTTTAAAAATAACTTATTATGAATTTTCTTTTCATTTTTTGAGGAGATTATTGGTTTTGTCAGTAGATCTGGACTGTTTTTATTTTATTTCGAACGATTTGAATCAACTTAGATTAAATTAAATATTACTGTTTAATTTAAACATTGTGAGTTAAAAATAAAAAAAAAAAAAAAAAAAAGAGAAATGATATGCATGGATGAACCTAAGAATGGGGAAAAGAGTTTGCCCTTAATCCAATAAGAAAGAAATCTAGAAAAATGAAGTAGGAATTAATAAAATGAGAAGGGACCACAGCAATCTCAGAGTACAATAAAGAAATCCAAAGAAAACTTGGTCATTGGGACCTGTTGGGCTGTTATCAGTTTAGGGACTAACAAGATGAAAGATTAAGATCAACTAATCCTGAACCATATTGTTCTAAAGCATGTTCATTAATTAAGGTTTTGTAAACATTACAATCAGAAAATCGCATTTATAGTATTCCATTTTGTCCATTTTAGAAACAGGATGAACATGTGCTTTAGAGAGAGAACCTGGGGACCTCTGTCTATCTCTCCTTCCATCTCTCTATCTCTTTAGAAAGAGAATCTGGAGCACTCCTCTATTTCTCTATCTCTATGATCTCTTCCTTTCTCTTTCTCTTTCTTTGTTTTGTCTTTTCTAGTTTTTGTTTGTATTTGTCTGTTTCATTATATTAATGAAAGAAACTAGTATTGAAATTTGTAGTAGAAAACAAAAGTCTTTAATTATAATTCCATAGCTCAAAAGCATTAGTTGTTGGAAAGAGAGAGTTTAAGGAGAGAATCATACACAAAAACTTAAAATAAAACAGTGAAACTCTTCCAAAGCCGAAACTATTACTTGATCTGAAAGGGCAGAGAGAGAGAGTGTGGTAGTTGGCTTTGGTAGATTCTAAAAATGTCTCATCAAACGCCAGAGGTCGGTGATTTCCACCATGTTCAATGGCCCATTGAAAATATTCAATATCGCAAATACTAAACTAAAGATAACCTCTCAATTCAAAATTACAAAATATATATATCACAACAATGTAACTGTTTTTGTGGGTACCTCGTAGAGAGAGAAAGAAAGTAGAGAGAGAGAGAGAGAGAGAGAGACTTATTCAACTCTTTTAGTCCTTTT
Source organism: Begonia peltatifolia (assembly GCA_022433055.1). Classification (NCBI taxonomy): domain Eukaryota; kingdom Viridiplantae; phylum Streptophyta; class Magnoliopsida; order Cucurbitales; family Begoniaceae; genus Begonia; species Begonia peltatifolia. Next base: position 11,461,745 of record CM039518.1, on the reverse strand, counting down.
CAAGAAGAAGCCCCACAATTTATATAACAAAAAGGGTTATCGCCTTGAATCCAGGAATATGACACCCAATTACCAATTTTGTCTTGCGCTTGTAGAGGGAGAAGGAAAGGAAACTTCTCAAAAATAAGCACATTCCGTGTCTAATTAAAAGGTTAGTTTAACTACCAATGTTGACATGTTAGTACCCCAAGTTTAGAATTTGTTAAAGGACCAAATGAGCAAGAATCATTACTAGAGAACCATTATACATGTACATTTTAAAGAAGGTGATCGTGAAAGTTGAGTGACCTAGCATCGTAATTATCATAACTTGAACAATCTGATCAATTATTTGAAAAAAAGTGAATTAGTGTAAAAGGTTTAGAAACTTCTTGTAAACTTTAATTCATTTTCAAGAAGCAAATTTACATTTTTTTGTCTAGTTCAATTAAGTGTTTGATGTTTGAATAAGTCAAAAAGAAACTTAACTTTTTGAATCTACAAATAATAATAATAATAAAACATCACCTACCGTTGTCATCCCATCCCATCTCTCATCTAAATTAGTGGAACCTACTAATTATTTATAATCTTTTTTTAAAATAAACAAAACCCTAGTCTTTTGTGCCCAGAACCCCACACTATTTTAATCTCTCTCGTAAAATATACATTAATGAACCTTACTATTTTGTCCTGGTCATCCCTATATTATATTGTTTATCTCTCCCTCTATCTATGACTAGTCTTCTAAGTGTGTTCTTCATTATAATGCATTATATTTTGACTCTATTGTTGGGATAGAAGCACGCATGTCTTATATTTGTAATTAATAATTTTGCAGACAAGGAAAAAAGAGAATATAGTAATACATACTAAAGAGAAATTACTAACAAAAGAGTCATATTTCACCAACAACGAACTCTTTCGAAGAAAAGAAATACTTTAGAAATAAAAATGTCAATCATCGGCTGTCGATAGTCTATTTCACTATGAACAAAAAGGAATATTGTTGAAGTGAGTCCACTAAAATCAATAAGAATTCAAGTGTTATAGATAGTATAATTTTAAAATATATAAATATAGTACGATAAAATCATATTATAAAAACAGAGTAAAAAAAACATTTAAAAGGCAAGTGTGAGAAATAATTCATTATACTGTAATATATAATAAATAAAATATGTCGCTACTATAACAGTAATCTCAGTGAAAATGGAGTCATTTATTAAATCTAAGCACACTTGCATAAAAAGAAAGACGATACTCACTGATCATAATAACACTAACCTAGATCGAGTTTAGCATTTTCCACCCAAATATACTACACAGTAAACTATCTCATTATTCTATAACAAAATAATAAATATTTCCTTGACCACTTGAATATGAGAGTAAACAAAGTCCCCAATCAGATTGATTACAGTCAATGCACATAGTCAAATTAATAAGCACTTCAAAATAAATATGTATGCTCAAATAAAGTGTGGTAGTGAAAATCATATGTATAATATAAAAATGCACATTTTTTGGAACGATAGTGTTATGACCCAGGAACGAGCTGGAACAAAAACGTCGGGTCAGGCAATCAGATGCTCGAAGTTTTTTAAATAAATACAAAGTCAAGCCTACATAGTGAAACCCAAAACAAATAGTGTAATACAATAAAATATTTAACAGTATTCAACCGTGCAGAAAAGTAAAGGATTCCAATCCAAAAATTAGGTTTACCGTTCCTAACTGAACAACTAAATCTTTATTAAGGAAACAAATATAGTTCTAACAAGAAAATGAAATAACAAGTTATCACTCTCAAACCTCCACTGAACCTAACTAATTTTCTCTATACTTGAAGTAAGAAGGGGTTGTTGTAGAGATGTTTAACGAGCGGGCTGGCTGCTCGGCTCGCTACGAGCTTGGCCCAGTTTCATGAGGTGGGCCGAGCTGAGCCTAAACGTTCGGCTCGTGAGCCTGCCAGAGACCGAGCCAAACAAGTGAGTCAACGAGCTAGCTCGTTGCCTTAGCGGGTTAGCCTCGCAAGCCAACCCGCTCCTCTCCCCACCGGTGGCCGTTAATTTCAACTTTATTTTTACAAATAAAACTATTTTTCCCTTGCAAAAATCAACATTTATATTGCTGCTCCAGCATTCAACTAAAAAAATCGGAGGAAATTTCGACTTACGACGGGATTTTTAGTCACAAAGTTGATGAGCATCAAAAAGATGGTCGATTTAAGACTTATTTCGTCAAAATCGGCCCCGATCGGCCGATTTCTTCTTTCGTCGTTGTTTGTCTCTCCTCACCCCTCTCTGTTTTTTGCGGTACCAGACTCAGCAAGAAAGAAAGAAAACTCTTTCGAACTTTTGTTTCTAATTTTCTTTCATTATAATTAATCATATTTGGTTCTGCAAAGTGCAAAATCGAAATAATTGCAGTGTGTCGAGGAGGCAATGTATCGCATAAAAAGGGGCAACGCATCGCCCCACTCTCTAGAGTATGGTGATGCAAATCGACCAGTGAGGCGTTGCATCGCCCCACTTGCTAAAGTTGGGCGTTACATCGCCCTAAAGGGCGATCTTGGGGCGATTGATCGCCCCACTTGCTGGAGTGGGGCGATCAATCCCCCAAGCACTGTTCATGTGAACAGTGCAGGTACTGTTCACGTGAACAGTGCATGAACAGTAAAAAAAATATATTTTTTTTAGGTTTAATAATAATTTAATTGAATGCGCTACGGATTTAAATGATTTAAAAAATATCTTTCAAAACGTTGTCAATTGATTTAAAGATAATAATTTATAGAGAAGTTAGTGAGTTGCGGTCTGAAGACTCTACGGTTTTTGAGTCGTAACAAATTTTGCTGAGAAAACGTAGTGTTTTTTGCTATAAAACACCATTTTACTTGCTATTTGAATTAGGTGACTTCATAACTGAATCAAGTAATTACCACAATGTTGTATTTATTCATTATTTCTTTTGTTTGGTGATTTTTTATATATCATTGTGAAAATTGAATGTTTGATAGTTTTTTAAGATTTTACCCCGTTTTGATTTCTCCTATAACTAGTTCTAGTGTTAGTGTTCAAAGGGAAAGAACAAAGATATCTGATATTTAAAATTATTTTAATATTGTTAACGATGACGATGATAAAAATTTCAGAACTAAATGTAATCACCGTGGAAATTAGTAGATAGAAAAAACATCTAATTCTTATAGTGTATGTTTGATTATTTTCTACTTCAATTTTTATTTAATTACATTGTGTCATGTACTATTTATTTTTTTTTATCTTTTCTTGTGGCTTTGACTTTGATATTTTACATCTATCTCATTATGCGTTACAAAAAAGAAAATTTTTTAAGTTATAATTTGCAGACAAGTTTAGAAAGGGAGAAGAAGAAAAGAAAAACGGGAGAATTAGAACCGAGACCAGAAATCTGGCCCGGTTCTGAAAAATTTTTTGAATTTATTAATGGAAAAATTTAAAAACCGAATTTTTGTGGTCCGGTTCTAATTTCTCTAAAAATTGGATCGTCCCAACCATGATCACCCCTAAAAAATAGCGACTTAGACAACGCAAGTAGCTTTTATTATTTACTGATAGTAAAGTGTTTGAAAAACTTATAGTATATTAATATAAGTTGAAAATATTTATATACGCTCAGCTCATTAAGTTTGGCTCGTTAAACTCGTTGAGCCAGCTCGGTTCGGCTCAACTCGTTAGGCTCGTGGCTCGCAAGGCTGCTCGGTTTGAAAATTTTTTTGGGTCAGCTCGTTAGGCTCGACTCGTTAAGCTCGGCAGACTCAGTGAGCCAAACTTTTCCAAGCTCGGCTCGCTCATTTAATATCTTTAGGTTGTTGGGGTGAGTGATTAACTAAGTAGAAACATTATACCTAATGAATGCATTTTGATTAAAAGTGAGTTTTGATCATTATCTCAAACCATGATTTAACTTTCAAAATTATGCATGAGTTATAAAACTGTTAAGGAAAACTTACTTCCTTCTTTTTATCAAAATTGACTCTACAAGTCCTCGATGACGTAGTTATAAAACATGTCACATACAGAACGGTTATACAACGAAATAAGTTTTACTGTTTTACACAACAAATGTCTTCAATGAAAAAAGAGGTTCACACAAGGACTTATCCAGCACATGATCACAGAAAGACAATGATTTGAAGACCCAACAACACCTCGTTATACTGAAGGAAAACCGTGATCGCTATCCGAAGATTCAACACGTCACCCAAGTGCCTTGCAACTGACAGTTAGCAACAACTCCACTAGCACACTCAACAGCCTAATTAGGTTTATAGATTTGAAACCAAAGGAGTGTCTTCACCGCCCTACTGCCACTTTCTGTACGTGTAAACAATAAAATCTTCAGACAACAGAAGGTGTAATAGAAGAGCCTCATGATACTTTGACACCAAAACCTTCCAAAGTATCAAGAAGGTTCATCCTCTACGTATGCTGAAAATAAACGTGAGAAAATCATACGTACATATGTGTAAAATTGACGTGCTAGCGATCAAGCTCCATCATATTTTTATAGGTAGCAACCCACCAAAATAATATTTTTCAAAACATATATAATGCAATACAGAAAGCATAAAATCTCTAACTCGTCAATGAGTACTCCTCTTCCGCACAAAAGCAGCAATCTCTAGCACTAACTCGAGATCAGCAAACTCATATGAACTTAAAAGAATACTAAGGTTATAAATATCTCACTCAACACTAAGGGAAGACTTTGATGAGTTCTATATCTGGACTAGGAACTGATAAGCCACGGAGGCCAGTGACTAAGGCACCAGCTAAGGTTAGTTCTGCTAGTTTGTAGGCACAGAAAATTTTGACAATTTGGAGAGGGAGCTACTTCATGAGGACATGGAGAAACCCATGCACATGCTCACATAGGAGTTACCTTCAAAGACAAGTTACAAAGAAGAGGGAATTTGTCTTTCCGTACTCAAAACCTTGTAACCGAATCAACTTCATTTTGTTAGCAAACATTGACGCCATTTCTTTATTTTTTTATAGCAAACATTAGTCTTAATGTTTAGTTAGGACATCCATGCATAAAACTCTAGGAAACACTTAATTTTTGCAGGCTTAGCACGCTTGGAAGGAAGAGAGACTTGAAGTTGCATGGCACATGCAAAGGGAGGAGCGGCCAAGAGACTCCTTGGCACAACCGAAGACCAATGAGGAGTATTCCCTTGGATCGATGACTTTGCCAAATCAATGGCTTGAAGGGCATGTTCTAAACCCTTCCACAATCATCAGCCACCATGTTGAATCAACCTTCCAAGGAATAGAAGCCACCTATCCATGCAAGGACAAGATGATAGTGCAGCGCGCGCCTAGCTGCGCGATGCATCTAACGACCATCGTCCTCTAGTCGTTGCTTTCCATCCATTTTGAACCAACAGCTCTAGGTTAACTTTTTAAGCATGCTTGCATTGTATTTTGGATAGTTTTGGTTGAATGAAAATCGGTATTTTCTTGTCAAATCTAATAGAGCCTTTCGGTTCCCTAGTTTGAGCCTTTGGTGTGTAACATCCGAGTGGAGAGGCCCTTCACTGTCCCCAAGTTATTGGTTTGCTTGTGAACTTTTACTTAACACATTTCCTCACCATCCTTTTGAGGTTGGAAACTAGAAGAGGAGGGTGGTAAAACCGGCCCTTGAATCAGAGCTCTTCCTTGGAAGAAGCTTCACCCAGAAGTACTAGAAATGACTTCCTGGGCCGACCAAGGGTGTCCGACCTTAGCTCAATCAGTTGAGCGATTTTTGAGCTGAAAACTTCCAAGCTCATTCTTCACTTGCCAAGTAAGTTCTCTGTAAGCTTTCACATCATTTGGGTATCATTTGACTAAGCTTATGATAATGGATGTTTAGGGTTCTCTCGGATTGAGCTGATGAGAACCAACCCTCAATTTTTGCATCTCTAACCTAACCTTGCAGTGTGTTTTTTTATTAAGAATCCAATCCAGAGTACTATAAATGACCTTGAATTGAAACTAAAAGTCGTGTGGTCGACACTTGAAATTAAAATAAAAGTACAAATATTTGTTCCAAAAACAAAGGTCGTGCAGCCGACACTTCACCCAAGCAGTCGACACTTATAGCTCTCAGGTTTCACCATGTGTCGGCAAGTCTTCTAAGCGGTTAACAATCAGACTCTCTAGTTTAGAATACGTGGACACTCCAAAAGTTTTGACTCTTGCTCGGCAGCCGATACACTTGCTAAGTATTGACTTTTTAAACCCTTAAGTTATTGTTGGAATGCATGATCAGTCGACACTTCCTCTTAAGGTGTCAACAGCTGGTCAACTCAAATGAACAGTACTTCATGGAACTCGCCATTTTCAGCCATTTTTCGTCTCCAAATGATGATTATACATGCATACACTCCAAAAATACCAACAATCCAAAAACAAACAAGTGATTCGAGCTCATTTCTTCAAAACTGAATCTAAATAAAAACTCTAACTTATTACCCAAAAACTGAGATATTAGAACGACTTACCCTCGAATTGTCTTCACAAAAGTTGGAGATGGATGCTCCAGCAACGTCTCCCTACCCTTGAAAGTCAATGATTCGCACCTTGCCTCTCTCTCTCTCTCTCTCTCCTCCTCGCTGCTAGTTTCCTCATATTTTTGTAAAAAAATTTCTTTATTTTTAATTTATGTTATTTTCACTTAAAGTAAACTCAATTTATATTAAATAAAAATTAATCATATTATCTTCCTTCCAACTTCTAAGCATTACTTGAAATTCAGTGGTTAAATTTTCAAATTATTCTGGGATTATTTCTCCAAATCAACGTTGCTATAAAAGACAAAATGAGTAAACTCATTAAACGTTGCCAGTTAATAATGCAAAATATAACACGTTAAAATTTAAAAAATTACAAAAATACCAAATTTTACGGATAGAATATGTCATAAAAATATGATAACACATCTTAAACTAAGTTTTATAAAATCATGTATGCACAGCTAAATATTAAAAAAAAAAAAAAAAGTAGACATCTACCTCAATCGGGTATACCATTGTGCAAAGCCCAAAATTTAGGAAGTCTAGCAAAATCGGATCTCGGTACCTAATTATAACGTTTCCATCAACACATTTTAAATCCTCAAAATAGTTGTTGCAATCCACAACCGATTTAGAAACCCAGTAAGAAATCAAATAGGTAAAAAGGAAAATATTGACCCAAAAGTGGAACAGTATCGCGACATAATCCACTGTAATGCCAGGACATAAACTTGAAATTTATGTTTTTCCTCTAATAAAAACAACATCAAATCTTTGCACATTGCTTGGTAATTCGATTAGAAAATTCATAGTAATCTTTTTCCAATTCCAACATAAAATACGTTTCTAATGATGTAGCAAATTTTCAAGGCGCGACCTTAATTTGCAGAGTAAAAAATCCAACCGCAGACTATAACACATAACGTTTATGTCAATCAACCAACATTCACTTTATCATCACACATTTAGCACTACTTAGATATATAACAATTTTTAAGCTATGACACACATCTACAATTGTGTGTCTCAATTGAATAACCAGACACAACATTTGTGTCATTAGAAAACAAAAGTCTATCAGTACAACAATCCGGCCACACCCTCAAAGATCCGCTGTAATAACTCGGAAAGTTTCGGAATTTAAATTATTTTTTTTCGTTAAATCTTCAGGAAGTAGCAGGAAGTTTATTTTATAAAATTTAGAATTTAATTCGTAGGAGAATTTGTGAATTTTGAAGTCGGAAGGACGCGAATTTAACAGAGATATGGACGATTAAAACACGTGAGGGCATTTTAGTAATTTGTAATTAATTTAAAATATTTTTTTATTATTAAGGTGGAATGGCTTCGGGTGGAAGCCATTCCACCCTGTTCTGTCCCGAGGTCGAGAGAGAGAGCGACCAAGAGAGAGACAGGGAGAGGGAGCTGTTGTCGACCGACCACCGAGGGAGGAACGCCGGTGTGCGGGGTACTCCAACTAACTGAAGCCAGCTGGTGACTCGACTTTTCTGATCCAAACCTGCCCGAAAAACAAGTTGTCTTCCTCTATTTTTACTCTCTGTTTTGGTGACCGATTGTGATTGGTATGCTTTGAGCTAGACTTTCGAAGTTCAAGCGTGCAATTAGAGCGTTTAGAAAGGGCATCAACGATGTTTAACCATTGCTTGACCGAGTGCTCGAGTTTGGAGGAAAACCCAAGAATGTTGACTGTGCAATTCAGATTTTGGTGTTTGAAATCTCTAGTTTTATTCAGATTATGCTTAATAGGTTAGAATGTGATAAATTGGTGAGGAATTGAATGAATTTTGTTGAAGAACCGAAAATGTGAAATTTTTGGGCGAATGGCAAATTTTGTTTTCAGTGTTTTTCACCTAACTGCGGCTTATCATTTTAAAATTCTTTTTAATATGTTAAACTAGGTTCCTAGAGGAGTGTTTAGTCTATTAAATCATTTGATTCCGATAACCGACGCAAAAGTTATGCGCGTCCGAAGTTTAGGTCGGTTTTCGACCGAACCGAATTAGTGACCTGTTTTAGTTGGGATTTCATGGGTTTAGCTTAAAGATGTGATTTTTACCATGTTTAGTGAATTTTGATGCAAATGTTGATGAATGATTGTTTATGTCTAGGTAGAACCAAATTTTTGGTGAAGTCGTGCACGGGGAAAGCTTAGGACGCCAGATAAGTAATGTATGCATATGTTTTGGCCAAGTAGGCCTACACCAAAGAACGTTAAGATTGTGTTGTTTGATTGTGATGTGCGTGCGTATTATTTGACATACATCATGTTTTGAAAAGGGTACGAAAATGACTTTGAGCATTGTTTCGAGTAAGTGGTCGTGAAACGCGTGGCGATGGTACTGCGGATCCTGCTCGAGGAGTGGGCCGGTGAGTAACCTACCGCAGATTCTGCTCGGGGAGTGGGCCGGCTAGGCTGTCACGCGGCACGTATGTGTTGACGGTGAGGACGATAGACGGCGGTGCCGCGGATCCTGCTCGGGGAGTGGCCCGGTGCATCTCCAGTCGCGGATCCCACGGGGTGGGCACGCTGGGCCGTCGCGAAACGTGTGTGTGTGACAACTGTGGCTCCGTTGCTAGGGAGACCGCGACGGTGGCTGACGCATCAAGGTGTAGTGTGACACGAGGTTCACCCTCACTATGGTGTAGTTGCTGGGAGGTGGTCCATGTGTTGCTTGTGGGCCTCGTTACTGGGGAGTCCGAGATAATGGCAACGTGTTAGGGTGTAGCGTGGCGCGAGTTTCACTCTCATCCTGGCACGGCTGCACTACGCGTCACAGATTTTGACAACATGAGCGTGAGCATAGAGATTGCATGTGATAGGATTGCATTGTCGGTTTTACTTTCATATCGCACTACTTGCTAAGCATTTGGCTTCTGTTATGTGTTCTATGGTGTAGGTGCTGAGATTTCTACTGTTGAGATTTGAGAGCACAGTCCTGAGCAGTAAGGCACCTAGCGGCGTACCACCGAGGCACTAGACGGCGGACTGTTAGGGCGACCCGACCCGTGGAGGTGGTGAGTTTCGGTGAGGTGTTCGAGGTTTCCCCTATGGTATTTTGGAAACCGTTTGGTTTTACATGATGTATAGTGTATAGATGTGGATTTTCTTGATTTTTAGGTAGTTTTGAGGACACGTGATATTATATGTATGAGCATTGTGTTGCTCTATACTATGGATTTGCTTCATCGATAGTCGTTAGATTTATTTTCTTCCACTCTGTTTTTCCTTCGATGATTTCTAGATGAATTTGGTTAATGTACATTGAGAATTATATAGTGTATTGTTTGCAGGTTGGGTTCTGTAGGTACAAGAGTTACTCTGCCAAATTTTCGGGAGCAAGGCAAGGTGTCGGAAAGTCTAGCTAAACGCGCAGGGCGCGTCGGTGGGTCGGTTCGGCGTGCAAAGCGCACTACCCAGGTTGAGGTCGTATATGGGGAGAGCAACACGGCTACAGCGCGCGGGCACGCAGCGGTGAAACCGCGGGCGTGATGTGCGCGGCACTAAGAGGGTGTGCGTGCCGCGCCAAGCTAGGGGTGTGGGCGCGCGGGGCCGATCAGGGCATGCGTGTGGGGCACTCGGTGCCATGCCGAGGGCGCGCGCAGGATGCGCGGTGCCGCTGTTGCAGTGCAAACAAGGTATAGCTGGGCGCACAGTGCCGTGTTCGTTGCATGCAATGCCGAGCCTCGGGTGCACGTTTCGGGCCTTAGGCGTGCAGCGCTGAACCTGAGAGGCGCGCAATGCCAAACTCCTTCCCATAATTTTAAGTCTTGTCATTTTATTTTTTTAAAACTCCTTCAAATTTCTCTAATCCGCTACGTATTTTATATTGAGGATTTACGTGTTCCCTCTTTGGGACGTGAGTCGTTTTCGAATCAAGTCAAAAAATTTTATACTTACAAATGTTTTTTTGAATATGATTTGAAAATAAAAGTTGTGTTAAATTGAGTAAGTCCATGTTGAGTTTCTGGATGTAATAGTGTGTAATAGTAGTGAGCGTACCGGGAACGTGTTAATTCTCGGGGTGCGACGTTCTCGAATCTTGTGGTCCAACCCTTCCAGAGGGATTTGCAAACCGCCAGCCCGGCCATACCAGAGGGATCCACGAACTATGGTCATGACCTTCTCTCCCTACCGAAGGAGTTTTTGTTTTTTCAGCTACTCGAACCCTGGACCTGGCAGGCTTAAGTACGATGAACAAGAGTAACTGGTACCACTTGGACTAAGGTTTGATGATCCCTATGGAAGGACCGGACTGGACTGCACGATTCACGGATTCTCAAGGGTGGGGCCGGATCATTGTAGAAAAAGAAATAGGTCAAGTAGTACCAGCTCTAGTGTTCCCATGTAGTTAAGCCTGGAGGTCATAGGTTTGAGGGCTGTGGAGGACAAGAATTCTCCACCAAGGGGGACAAGATCATGAAGACGGTACGGGAATCCTCTCGGTGGTAGGGGCCGGGCTGGCGGCTACGGACCGCACGATCTAGATTGCGAATCCAAATCGTGCGGTGGTAGCCTCCAACCTGGTCCCTATTACCGAGAGGATTCCCAGTCCAGATCGTGCGGCCCGTAGCTGCCAGCCTGGCCTCTACCACCGGGAGGATTTGCAGACCTAACTCAAGTGGTACCAGTTCTAGTATTCTCATTTACTTAATCCTGGAGGTCATGGGTTCGAGGGTTACGGAGGGCGAGAATTCTCCACCAGGAGAAAAAAGATTATGAGTACGGTCTGCAGATCCTCTCGGTGGCAGGGGCCGGGCTGGCTGCTACGAGCTACACAATCTGAACCACAAATCCTCTCGGTGGTAGGGGCCGAGGCAGGTCATTACAATCAGCATTGACCTCAAAATTGCCATTGCTAAGATCTCTCCTTAACTCATCTTTAAGGTTCTATATTTTCTTAACTAGTCCCACAAATATAAGAATCGTTAGCAATTTATACATAACTATTGACCACTACAACTCCTATATATTAGTTGATAAAAGTATATTACACTCGCCTAGTTATCAAATAGAGTAATAAAAAATTTCTTAAAAATTTATGACTCAATGTATTATCACACCCTTAACTTGACCTGATAGTATTTCAAATTATAATCATTGAACTTTTCTATCTAAGATTTAATTTATTCGATAGAAAGGAATATTTCACTCTTTATACACGCAACGACTTCCATTTTGTGAACTACCAATGACTTTGTCATGAACTCATCCTAAAAATATTATTGTCAACACGACTTATGAATAGGGCACTTTTGCTCATAAAACATCAATTGCCTAAATATACATTCAATAATTGCACTGTCAAACCTCAAAATGTAACAGTTGATGCATCAATAAAAACTGCACACAAAAATCATTATCATGCACTAACAAATCAATGCAACGATCAATTTATGCCTTGGCTCCTCAAATATAGACTCAACATTTCATCCTAGAGAAACTTAACATTCTTTCATATTAGTGTCAACGACAAAACAATAGAGGAAACTCTGAATCTCAATAGAATCCATCGGTGACTTCCAATCTAACATAGTTACAATCTTAGTTAGATCCAATAAAATATCATCGGTAGAATAAACATGTTCAAGAATCTTCATCTTTATCCCCTACAAGTTGTATTTCTCTCTTAGCATACAATTGATGACCCTCCAATGTCTCTTATAAAATTCTCACCTTTTTTGTATGATCACCATGAGCGTTAAAATAAATAGACAAATACGTAAAAACAATTAACTATTTAAGAAAGTATGAAGACTCAGTTGGTCAAATCCATAAAAATAACTAGGTAATAGTCAGTCCAAACAAGATAACCATACAAATCAAAAGCCCTACAAAATGTCCATCAAAGTTCTCCATAGAAAAATTGACACGATTCTGCCTACAAGGGGGGTTGTGTTCTACCCACAAATAGCAAAATGGTTAGAAATCTGTAACACCCCGTAAACCCACGCGGTCTCCGGCTCACTCTGTTCTGTCATCACCATCGTAGCGCCCCCGAGTCGTCCCCAGACTCGGGTCGGCAACCGTACACTTACTCATCACCTCGATAAAATTCATATAAAATTTAAAACTTTTGTTGCTCGAATTAAAACAACATTTTGAAAATATTTAAACTCGTCGCAACGGAAGACTTAACAAAAATAAGTTTAAATAAAATTTCACTTTTCAAAACAATATAAAAGGGGGTACCGATCGACACTTGTACACACCGGTCGACACCTTAATACTCTCTGTCATAGAATGGTCGACACTTCTACTCTTATCACTAATAACAGTCGACACATGCCTTCACTGGTCAACACTTTGATGCTCTCTACCCGCACCCGTCGAATCTCATGGTCGACACTTCTACGCTCATCACATAGAGCGGTCGACACTGCCTTCATCGGTCAACACTTTAATTCTCTCTGCCCGCACAGGTCGAACCCCACAGCCGACACTCTCACCATTTTTACACTAACTGATCGACACCTAAAAACACCGGTCGACACCTAGTTTGGCTCTGTCCCCATAGGTCGATCCCTGAGCTCGACATTTGCTTAGTTTGGTTGACACCTACGCATACCGGTCGACACTTTAACGCTCTCTGCCCGCACTGGTCGAACCTCGCGATCGACACTCTCATCACTTTTTACACTAACTGGTCGACACCTTGTACCAGCAGCCTAAAGTAAACCCCAGTTCAAAGAAAAACAAATGACGAAAACTCCTGCAATTAAAACCACTAAGTAAAACCTGGATTCTTGAATCAAAATCTCCAAGGTATTTTCAAAATACGACTATACATCAATCCCAACTATTAACGTTTAAACCCACCTATACCTCAAAATCTATACACTTGACATGGACTTTACAAAATACAACCATTAAAACTTACCATCCAGCCTCACTCCATGGGTCGGGTCGCCCTAACAAACTCCGTCTGCCACTACATGGTAGCACGCTGCCAACTGCCTACTCACCCTGGTTGGGCTCTCGGAGCTCACCAATAGGGAACTCTGCACCTACACCGCAGAACACACAACATAAACCTAACGCTCAGTAAGTAGTGGAATATGAAGCGTAAAAACCGACAATGCAATCCTATCACATGCAGTCTCTACATTCTCACTCATGTTGTCGTAACCTATGCCGTATTATACAGTCGCACCATGGTGAAGGTACACTCTGTCGCCATCTCACACCCTAGCACGTCGCCATCGTCCCAGTTCCTCCATCAACGGGGCCCCCCAAGCCGTACACACGCATCACCCCACACACAGGAACCATCCTAGTGTGAGGCTGGACGCACTCACCACACCACCCCCTGACACGTCGCCACCGTCCCGATTCCTCCAGCAACGGGGCTAGAGTTGCTCACCGCCACACACACACCGCAGCAACCATCCTAGGGTGAGGCTGGACACACTCACCACACCACCCTCTGGCACGTCGCCACCGTCCCGGTTCCTCCAGTAATGGAGCTAAAGCTACCCACTCACACATCATTCTCACCGCCACACGTCACACTTCACGTTCGCACATAAAACCATGCTCAAATTCATTTTCATTACGCTTTTCAAAACATGATGCATGACTGAACAAAACATGCAAAACACACAATACTTCTCGACCGTCCCATGGTGTATGCCCATACGGGTAATGTACATGCAAACACTACTTACCTGGCGTCCTAGCTTTCCGTGGTGCTCGTTTCTATCACTTCCTCAGGCTCAACCTATCACATAACCAATTTACATTAAAACTCATCTCACAACGCACTCTGCGTACTAAAACTACGGTTACTAATTAAATCCATCAACACTCGACTAAAACGGATCACTATCCTGACTCAGCGAAAAATCAACATAACTTCCAATGCGCATAATTTTTGCGTCGGTTGACGAAATCACTCGATTCTAGCGGCTACACACTCTTCATGACGTTTAGTTTCTAACGGTCTCATCCATTTCACGATGCAACATCTACGGCTTGGCCAGATTTGGCCGAACGAAAATCTTTCTGTAACCCAAGTTTTTTTTCAGTTATCCAAATACTCAATCTTTTCTATAAAAACCAGTAATCTATTTCTACTTCCAGCTTAAACACTAATACACGAATAAAAAAATCAACTACGAATCTTCAAATTTCTATCTCCCTACTAGGTTTCACCAAAACTATCCAACTCCTTCTCTAACTTCATTTTTACCGCTCAAAACACTAAAGGGCTAACTATCTACTCAAAAACTAACTCAAACTTACCGAAAATCTGAAAGTTGATGAAGAATCGGAGAGAATCGGCAGTCGCTGGAAAGGGAGAATGCAGAAATCGCGTGGTGGGGAGGACAGTAACCGAAGGAGGAGAGGGTTTTACGAATTCCTCTTATCTCTGTTATTTTTGTATATATAATAATAATAATAATAATAATAATAATAATAATAAACTAATTACTATATCACCCTGACACTTAAATCTTTTCGCTAAACGATTATGCACCCCGTTTCCAGCTAGATTTTTTTATGAATCCATCATGTCCATTAGCCTTAAAATAATCTTTTATCTACTAATACAAATTCTCTACTCTCGAATCTGGACTAAAACTCTACTGTTTACCAATACGTAAATCCAAATATTATATTAGCAGAAAAAATCCTGGGTGTTACAAAAACGCAGCAGCTCGGCAGCTTGACTAGGCCGAGAATACCTCAAATCCACCAACGATTTAAAAAGGCAAATGAAATCCAAATGCAACGAAATTTTTATAGGGTCCTTAATCTGTGAGTGAAGAATGTTGCCTCAAATTTTCAGGTCAAGATGTTCACAAAATCAAAGTTATGCACAAAATACCAAATGTTTTCTGATGAGCAATATATTAAACTCTCGACATAACATTCTTCCAACGGAAGATGGCAGCAAATGAAACTGGTTTGTTAATAGCCACTTTTTTCGTGTATTCTACTCCGTAAAGAGAGGGAAGAAGAGTGGAATAATGGCTATTAAAGCAACCTCGGACTTGAAAGCTCAAAGGAGATACACTCCTCGATTCTTGACCGAACCGAGTCTTACCGTTCACCAATCTTCAAGGTTACTTCGGCTGAACACAAAAGGGCTATTCTCATAGATTCAACAACTTTTACAAACACCAATAATCATGCATTTATAGACGTAGTGTGGCAGAAGGTTGGGGATGGGCTTGGGCTTCAAAATGGGGCCAAATGTTTGGCCATTCTTGGCCCATTTGCACACCACAGCACTCTTCAAGCTTTGCCCCAATTGTTGCATCAATTTGCTGCTAAACTTTGGCCCAATTGTTGCTTCCAACCACCATCTAACCTAATATACATCTAATCCTAATGCCTAAGTATGCATGCAACTATAAGCATTACATGAGGGCCAATGTTTGCCAACAAAAACATAAGGCTAAAAAGGTATTGCCAAATAAAGGTTCAGTTACAATTTATTCCAATGGAGACAAATCCCTTCTTCATCTGCTTCCATCTTTAGCTCCCATGATAGTAAGTGCAATGGTTGATCCTTGTTCTTTATGCTCAGGTCCTAATCCAAGTTCTTGAAGAGGCATGCGAAGCCATCAATACCTACAAAAGAATTGAACTTGTTAGTAAATAGATTTGATAAAGCTTGTGTATTGGTTTGTGACCGAGTGATAGCCATTTGGGGCACATCAAAAAGTCCACTCACAAATCTTTTAACGAATGATAGCCAACCGTAAATCAACCATGGGTAAAAATACCCTGATCCACTTAACCGACAAAACAATTCATCAATTCTCGAAATAGATACATGTTCTTCAACATCACTTATTTTATATTTTAGTAATTAATGTTCAACATAAATAAACCATTATGCTTCCAACAAATAAATGTAATACCAGTTCTCTTTTATGAAATATTTTCACGAATACCACCACTACAAAATAAACCACACAAAAATATTATCAGCAACCTCAATCGGCTGAAACCAACATGTACCGAATAGTAGGAACTACAACAATGTTGGGGAATAACTCAATATAAATATCTTGTTAACTCTTGTCAATCCTAAAGGAACAACTGCGTTCAGATACTCAATCTCAATTGATAAAAGTTGGATCTTGTCTAACTGTCACACTGTCACTACTAGCAACAAAAACACTTCCATATTGCTCCAACCTACTATTCCACCCAGACTAACCCACAATATAGAGTTAATAATAATGACTTTTAAATCATTGCAACACATAAGAACTTGTCTGCTTAATAACTAAAGAGTCGCACTCTTTGCATATCAATCAATTTTACTTTTAGAATTAATTAACTAGTTCATATCCAAGATCAAATCAAACTTATCCATACGTAAAATATCAAACTTACAAGCAACTGCTGCCTAATAACAACAACATTTGTATAGCTTCAAACTTGAAACATCTCACTATTAACATATAACAGGTATCCAACACAAAGAGAGGTTAACTTTTCTAATCACTAACCTCAAAACAAACATCACAAATGTGTAACAAAAGAATACCTTGTTTTAAGGTCTAACAACACAACCTTTAAAATGAAAAAATGTGCTATCAACTTTGCCTTGTCTAATTAAATCATAGGTGTTAAAATCCCCAACTACATAAGTATGTTCAAAACTTCTTTCATAGCTCTTTATAGTTATCTCACTCTCACTAGGTTCCTTTTTGTCAATTCTTCCTTACTTTCAATAGCACTCATAAAAAAAATAGTCTCAACATGCTAATAATAGTAATCAAATTATCAAAAATAGAATCACACTCCGTATTCATCCACATAATCCAAGTCTTCAAGTTCTTTTTTAAACTCACCATTTCGTCAATTATGACCAACAATCTCGGTTTACTATCAATTTCATAAACTTGATATGGTATTCCAAATTTAGGAATTCCTTATAAACCATGTTACGATACTCGAATCATTCATATTTCATATCCTCGATCAGATAATCAACTATTAATGAATGTCATCATTTTTTTTCAAAATAAAACGCAATAAGACTAATCATGCGTTCTGTTGGTACACCAATGACATTCAGGTTATTGGCTATCACTTAAAACCATTTATCATCATTTAAAGGTTCCAATCATCCTCAACCCATTAAAAAAATTGATATGTTCGAATTTTCTTGGAAATTCTTATGGCAGGTCCCATGGTCCACTTTTAGTTAATATACCTAAATTTTTAGAATAAATTTATTTAACACTTCTTAAGTTGTGCCTTCCACATTATGCACATATCATTGTGACCTTTTAGTTAACATAAGAATTATTTACATACTCAAATCTAGTCTTAGTACTACGATTTTGAGCACAATAATTTCAAATCTCTAATATATTATCACATTATCTATCTTAGTAAGATCACTTTCAAGATGTCAACGTAGCTCTTATATCAAAAATTCAATCACATCTTACAAGGGACCCGAGACAAAACAAGGAACGACAAAGCCTTAAAGTGTACTGTATCATTCAACCTTTAATATAATTTATTGAATAGCACATAAAGTTTTTATTGAAAATAAAAGTGATGGCCCAAAGAAACTAGACTAATTTACAAGTCCAACAATGACATCAAAAGAACATCATAATAGTAGTCTAATAAATTGTCCAAAGTAATTAAATAATAAAGAAACTAACAAAAAGTTAAATAAAGTACAAGAGTCTCATCTCACCTACAAAAACTCTTGTATTGGCAGTTGAAAGTCATCTGCATAACTATTACTTGAAAAAGAGGCATTTATTTAGGGCAAGTCAACTAAACTCAGTAATAATGAAGTTTTACATTTACCTTTAACATTAAGAAAGACGAATAAGCATGTCCAGTATAAACATTTTAAGAAAATTGTGTAACAAAAACAGTAGGGCAAATGTCGAAACTTCCATTATAATATGGTATATGCATAAATTAGGCCTTTACTATCAAACAAGAAAATCTTAATAAAAATAGAGCTTGTCACAGACTCCAAGCACAAATGTCATGATCCATTTTAGAGTTTTGCGCCCAATGACATGACATATTTGTTGTCATGTGACTCTAGTTAACAAACAAATAAATACATCCTCCAGTAGTCGAATGTTCATAACAAAATAAGGACCCCCACATTGCTTAATTAAATTTGATTTACACAAGCAAGATAATCAATAAAGCAACGTGCATGTTCAAAGATAATATGTACAGTGAAAGTTACATAAATAATATAAAAATCAACAATCTATAAAAATAGACACGTCATTTTTTATGAGAACGTTTCAAAATTATATTTTAGTAAACAGTGAAATCTTAGACATAACAATAAATCTCTACCTTAATTATAGACATAACAATAAATCTCTACCTTAATTATGCCTACAGAAGCTAAGAACCCAAGTAGCCAAAATTCCAAAAAAGTCCAAAATATGTGTCAAGTATACCATTATTAATATCATGATTGAATTTCAATATTCTAACTCTCAAATTTAAGGTTAGAAATGACCTAAGAAACAATTGAATCAAAAATCTAATTTTGCCCAAAATAGGCATTGAGTTGCGACACAAATCTGTCAACATCTTGTTAAACCACGGCTTAGTGTCTTCTGCAATAACATCCACCAACAATTACCACCTCATTTTCTATAAAACTCACTATTTTTATGTTATTATTAATTTTTGAAAAATTTATCACGTTGTTGACGGCCAACGTGTCATGGATTATATAATTATTTTTAAAAAAATATTTTAATATAAGGGCAGGAAACCCTACCCCTTTTATTTCTTCTCGACATCACGCAAAGTGGGAGAGAGATGGAGAGAGTGATTCTACTTTCATGTAATAGTGGCGATCTAAGGCCGGAGAAGTGATAGTTGGAGATCGTGCAATAACTTTCATGAAGGAATTTTGAAAGTTTGTAAGTGTTTTACCCTCATTTTTACGTTCAAAGTCTAGAATTTTTTGCTGGATACAGATTCAAGATTGAAAACATGAATCCATGGTTTTTTCTTCACTTACAAGAGTATATTTAAAGTTTGAATAAGTTTGTTTGTCGATTGCCTGTGAAAAACACTGAGGGAAGACAAGTTTTGGTGACTTCCTGCTGCTGAAAATCACTCAAGTGTCAACCACTGTGAATGATCGGTTGACAATTTGAACCCTTGTCGCTGAAAACACCGAGTTCAAGGTGTCAACCTCTTTCAGAGGTTGGTGGACACTTGAAGTGTAGACTACTTAGTGAAGGTGTTGACACTTCAGGTGAAAGTGTCAACTGCACATCTTCTTTTTATTTTGGAAAGGTTTCGACACCTCATGTGAAAATGTCAACCACACGTCAACCCAAGAGGTATCAAGTGTGTCAACAAGGCCAAATCGAGGGTTACAAGTGTTAATCCTTGATTTAACGTGTCGCCCACAACTTATATTTTGTTAAAATTTTATCACCGTGACGCATAGCATCTAGGCGAAGTTCGCAATTGTTTTTAGTGTTGTCCGATTGGGTTTCTAGTCCTGGTATGGCACTCATACATGTTTTCCCTTAAAATTGAGTAAAATATTTATAATGCTAGTTTCTTTTAAACTCATACGAGTTTGTAGACTACAAGCCAGTACCTGAAGTAGTCGCTCTAATGCTTAGGAAGAGCGTTCACGTCGAGGTAGGAGTTTCATATTTTTCCACTTCATTGCATGGTTTTTTATGAAAACACTATTTTAGTGAATTATCACCCATAAAAGCCTAACAAAGTATGGTCGCCAGCATGTCAGTTTTTTACTTACGTGTACAGTTGGTTTTACAAGTTTACCATTGTTGTATATTATTTGATTGAATCCTCTTGATACTTGGACCGTTTTTGTGTCAAAATATCACGAGACTATCCCAGTACACCTTCTGCTACTTGAAAGTTGTCTCTTTTGTATGTTACAAAAATTGGTAATAAGGTAGTGATGATGCACTCCTTGGGTTTTGAATTCCTAAACATGATTAGGATATATTTATTGATTTTGGTTGCAGGTGGTGTTATCACAAAGTTTGATTGCCGACCACCTAGGTTAATGTTGATGGATCTTCATATCATTGTTACTTCCTCTTTCTCTTGGTTTATGAGGTGTTGATGAATATTCAGATTGCCACCTTTCTATGCTAGTGTGCTGGAAAGGTCCTTGAGTGACTATTCGTTTGCATTGATGTAATTTTATTTATGAAAAGTAAGACGATGACATAATTTTGTATAATCATTCATGTATACGACAATGTTTGACTTTTTTGCCTCATCGATGACTCTTAGAGCATGTTTTCTTAAAACAATGGTAATAAATTTTCATAATACAATGTAATGAAAACTTTTTTTTTTGTTATCTCATCATGTTCTAAAATGAAAAGATAAGATAAGTTTGACATACATTGCATTTAGTATAACATTTTTACTGAGTAAGTCACTTATCCTAAACGACCCCTCCCTTTCAGAAAAAAAACAAGGACAATGAGTAGCTGGAATTCAGAACCAATTATCTTTTCTTTATTTCTTATCTGAGAGTACTCATTTGATTTTCAATCTATATAAGACTAACTATTTGGATTTAGACATTTAGATTTTATTGAAATGTTGTTTAATTATCGCATTATTATATTTGTAATACCTATATGGCTTTTTGGGCGTTGATTATTTTCAAGTCTTTCTGTAACACCCCGAGAAACCCCACGTTCCCGGTGCGCTACAGTACGTCTACCTATACGCACTATAACACACTAAAACTTGACACAACTCACCCAGTTTAATACCACTTTCGTTTTCAAATCATTTTCAAAAGAACATTTGTGAGTATGAAAAATTTTCAACTCGATTCGGAAATAACCCGCGCCCCGAAGAGGGAATGCGAGATCCTCAATATGAAAATACGCAGCAAAAAAGAAACCAATTTAAAATAGTTTAAAATAAACCGACAAAACTCGAAATCTAGGAAAGAGTCCAACGCACCCCTTGAACTACACAAATCTGGTGCCGCGCACCCAAGTCCCCCATTTCGACGCTCTACGCACACCCTCATGGTGCCGCACGCGCCAACTCAACATCACCGCGTCTCGCGCACGCACACAGCGTCGCGTGCCCCACGCACCCTGCCTCTGTACAGCACGTTCGTGCGAACGCCCTCACCTGGCCCCACACGACCCTGAGTACCCGCAGAGCCGCGTGCCCCTCGCACTTGCGATCACGCCGCACTCCCACGCTCATCTACACTTCTCTAGCACTCGCTGTACACATCCCGATCTATTCCATATCCTTTCGACTTCCAACCCCTCTCCTTAAATTTCGGCAGAGTAACGCCTAAAAACTGGCTATCCCAAAAATTTAAAACCCTGCACACAGTTCACCAAAAACTAACAGTATTCATCTATCAACCATCCAAAGAATCTCCATAACAAAATCAGAGTTTAAAAACAACGAAAATCCATCAAATACAAATGATGAAAGTCCACAGTATAGAGCAATATTATATTCTAACATATAAAAATACGTACGCCTCCCCAAAACACTACAACCACTCTATACAATCCTGTACAACCGACGTCTAAACGAACTCATCTATCCGCATAAATACCAAACAAAAAATAACAACCCAACGAATCTCACCATCACCTACCACCACCACGGGTCGAGTCGCCCTAACAAAATTCCGCCATCCGGTGCCGCAGTCGCACGTCGCCAATTGTCCTATGCCGCAGGACTAGGCTATCGAGGCTCACCAGTAATATCGTCTGCACCTACACTATAGAACACACAACATAAGTCTAACGCTCAGTAAGTAGTACAATATGAAAGTAAAGGCCGATAATGCATTACTATCACATGTCATCTCTACACTCACACTCATGTTGTCACATCTGTGACACGTAGTGTAACCGCACCAGGGTAAGGAGGAGCCCAACGCCACCCTACACCCTGACACGTCGCCACCGTCCCGGACTCCCCAGCAACGAGGCCCACCAACAACCACACGCAACACCATACAGCAACCACATCAAGGTGAGGATGTACCTCGCGCCACACTACACCCTGACACGTCGCCCCCGTCCCAGCCTCCCCAGCACGGGGCCACAGTTGCCACACACACGTTTCGCGACAGCCCAGCCGGCCTACTCCTCGAGCAGAATCCGCGACTAGTGTTGCACCTGCCCACACACTAGTAGGATCTGCGGTACCACTGCCGACCACCCTCACCGTCAACACATTCACGCCGTGTGACGGCCCAACCGGCCCACTCGTCGAACAAAATCCGCGGTTGGTTACGCACTGGCCCACACACTATCAGGATCCGCAGTACCACCGCCACTCGTCTCACCACATATTCAAAACATGCTCAAAACCATTTTCGTTCCCGTTTTAAAAAAATTGATGCATGTCAAACGATACGCACGCACACCACAATCAATCACATAAATCCTAAAGTTCTACCATGTAGGCCCACTTGGGCAAAACGCATGCATGCACTACTTATCTGGCGTTCTAAGCTCGCTCGACGCACAGCTTCACCAAAAAACCTCAACCTAAAACGCAAAAAATTCACTCATGAATCTTTACTTCAAAACTCACCAAATAATTTAAAATGACATTCCTTAACTACACTCATGAAATTCCAATTAAAACGGGTCACCAAGTTGGTTTGACCGAAAACCAGCGTAAAGACGCGCATAACTTTTGCGTCCCTCAATGGAATCGAACGATTCAAGAGGCTAAACGTTCCCTTAGAAACCTAGTTTAACATAGTAAGACAGATTTTAAAACGGTAAGCCGCAGCTCGGTGGAAAAACCCCAAACCGAATCTGCCTCTTTTTATAAAATTTTACATTTTTGTTTACTTCCACCAAACTCACTCAAAATTGGCTTTACGCATTAAAAACAGCCATACTACAATCACACGTCACAATTCTACGAAAAACACTCACTAATTTGACTCGGACCAAAATCCGACATAAACTTCCGACGCGCATAACTTTTACGTCGGATATCGAAATCGAACGATTCCAGCGGCCATACGTTCCTCTAACCACCTATTTTAGCCCCGTCAAAATCCCCAAAAACAGAACTGTTTTTACACAAAAAAATTTGAAATCTCAACTTCGGTCCAATTTCTTCTCCGAATATCCACATTTTGGTTCACCAATGTATACATTAACAATTTGGTGGTTCCTAATTAGAAAACAGCAATGGCAACACAAAAATTCTCACGGTTCTCTTCCCAAAATTGTGCATTTCTCAACCGGCTCATTGAACCATGAAGTTCACCTCTATTTTTCCTAATTTTATCACAAAATCCCTGAAACGTAGAAGCAAAAACAACTCCACGCTCGGCCATCAAAGCAGGACAAGACCAAAAGGGAAAACTCCATGTTTCTCATTCGGTTCTGTCACGGGAAGGCCGAGCCACACACACACTCACTAGGTTCTAAAACACCTCACAAAAACGAGTTCTAACCATCGGAATTTCAAGAAGGACTGAGCTTCCAAGTTCGGTCGACATAAACCGAAACAGGGGAGAACTCACCTGTGTTTTTAGCTCGGGAAGAACCCACTCACGCCGAGTTTCTGCCTCGCCAGAACCGTCTAGCGCGTCACGTCTCTCCCCTGGTGGTCGGTCACCGGCAATTCGCCCCCTCCCCGATCACTCTCTCGCTCGCGTCTCTCTCAGGCGTTCGACTCGCAGAACACCGACGTGGAATGGCTTCTTCGTGAAGTCATTCCACTTAAAAATTTTTTTTTGTTTTAATTGATTAAATTACCAAAATGCCCTCACGTGTTTTTATCGTCCGTAACTTCGTTAAATTCTCATCCTCCCGACTTTAAAATTTCAAAAACCATCACTAGAATTAGATTCTGCACTCTATGACTTAATTTAGCCGTTAAAATATTTTTCGAAACTCCAACCGTGATTAAATTAAAAATTTCATAAATTAGCTTTAAAAATCTGAAATTTTTCGGTTTATTACACTCTCTGCGAACCAAGCGTTAGGCTAGACAATCAGGTTCTCCCTGAAAATTGTGTCATCCAACCTGGCGTTCTGTTAAGTCCGCCTATGGATCGTGATATTTTCCGACACAAAAATCTTTAAGTTCTTTACACAATTTAATCAAACAACAACACATGATTTCCTTTTCCAAAAGTGATCATTTTTACATCTAAATTTACATCTTCTCATCAAAACACTAAATTTGCCCAAAATCACCGGGGAGGAGAAATCAAATTAATGTACCTTCTCTGATCGAAAATAGCAACAGGAAAGGAAGTAAATCAGATCAAAAATTCAAACTTAAACTCCTTGCAACCAAGTTTCCTAATTAGAATCCAAATTCTTACATAATTTTCCAAAGAAAGCTATAGGTTTTCACATGTCTTCTCTGAATATTTGCTTCCAATCACCAGCACCCAATGAAACTTTGTCACTATTCTTTCTCTTATTCGATATGGTTTGGTATTTTATGAATTTAATTTCAGATCTCGTGACAAATCTTGAACTTTTTAGTGGTAAGTTTCATCATAAAGCAAATACATTTACTTATTGTTGATCGATCATACAAATCCTCGGATTTTGGCAAGAGTTCTCCTTCCAATCGTCTGGTTATCTACTTCTCTCTCAATTAATAGGCTTACCACAATGGTTAGGTGTTACATGAGATCTCAAAGAGTAGGTTATTAGCAGTAATAGGTAAACTGTCATATAGAGCATTTATCTAAAGATTATTTTAATCAATTAAATCTTACCATTTAATTAAAATTGACCAGCGGTTATCATAAGTCATTGTAGAAATCTTCTCATATCAACTAAAATAACTCTTACCTATATCCTCATCCTCATCTGGGTTGTTCTTTTTCTCCTTGATTATTTCTTGAAAAATAGTAAAAGTTTAGGATAAATTTTGGACTCATTGTGCTTGATAACTCTATGAAAATAAGAGCTATTTGCATCATTTAAAGCAAAGTTTGATATTTATTATAAATTTTTAGAAGTTTTCATCTATTCAAAAATACTTTGTAGATAAATAATCAAACAAGTGAAATAAAGATATAAATAACCAATTTTGGACATCAAGCCACGATCCAAGAAATGGCCAAGCCGCAACTTAAACGCCAGACGATAGGCGTCAAATAGTAGCATTTGCGCCACAACACATAAGAGATAAAGTTTGCGACCTAGCACACAAAATGAACCCAAGTTAGGACCCAAATACATCCAAGTCGTCACCCATATGAGAAATAAAGTCCAAGCCGCAGCGCAATAGTCTAAAGCCGCATCACATGAGTATATTTACTTTCTAAAATTGTGAGATTTAGCACATTTGGAAAGATTCTTTCAAGGATTTATGAAACTCTAATCAATGCTCTATAAGTAGATATTATTCAGACAATTTAGAGAAAGCAGCCTTGAGGCAGATCATTGAGAGAGATCGAATAGGATTTTCAACCCTGATCGAGGAGACTGACATACTTATTCTACCACAACGGTGATATCTGGAGATGGATATTCTCTTCTACCTATTTTTTCGCTTTGATATTATTATGTTCAACACTTTTTGTTTTATTTTCATCCAATTATGTTGAACTAATTCTCTCTCTCTCTAAATGAGAGATTGATCGTTTATTTACAATATTATTTTGATAACTGATTATTCTATTAGTTGAATTTATTATTAATTTAGTATTCTATTCTTCATGCTTTCAATTTAACATTCGAATGTTGCAGACAATCTTTATCAAACAAAAATGGTGCTTCTTTTTCAAGAAGATTGCATAAAGGTTTAACAATTTTCAAAAAATACTTAATGAATCGTCTATAAAATCCATCATGACCTAGCATGTAATGCCCCACTCTCCCTAGTATGATATTGTCCGCTCTGGGTTCACTGCCCTCACAGTTTTGTTTCTGAGTGAAAGTTTCGCCCAAAACGTGTCATACCGGCTAAGGTCCCCCCCCCCCCCCCCCCCCC
>CM039518.1:11406922-11425247 GCA_022433055.1 Begonia peltatifolia | reverse complement strand
AAAAAAATTTTAGAATTTCAAATTGGAAAAAAACGAAAACAGATTTTGAAGTCGTTACAAAAGTAGCAAGCTGAGAAGTGATGGATGCCTGATAGGCCCTCCACTCGGATCAAACCATTTGTCAGGCTACATGCGCAATGGAGGGGGTGATAGTACTTGATGGATTGTAGGCAAAGGGTCTTTATCTGCTTCACCTTGATCTTCCCTTGACAAAATCCTGTTATTGAAGAAGATTTGTGTTAGCATTGTTTTAGGATGCTGAAGTTCTTCGTTAGAGTTTCACTGGACTCCTACAACTTGACATAACGGTGTGATGAGAGATGGATGACCTAATCCCGCTGGGTGCTTTTTCCGGTCAATGTACAAGATGAATTGTTGAATAATACTCCACACATCAATCGATCTATAGGTGTATATACAACATAAGAAAACTAGCTGATCATGAGTGATGTATAAGAAAACTACGCGATCATGAGTGATGTCGCTGAAATGGGTTACATGCATAAGTTTGGACCCAAGAAAGTAATGTCATAGTTTTACAGTGTGTGGCACAGCTTAGGATTGAAAGAATAGCTGTTCTTCGTGTTCTCTCCTATTGATGGGCGTCATTGGGTGCCTGGAGTGACCATCAAAGCCTTAAGTAGGTCAACTGCAAGGGGAATTGGATACCAGGTAGACACTCTAATCATCATTAAGAATTGCGTTGAGATGGTAGAAGTTGTTGATCACATACCGACAGAAATTCACTCACTTTCTTTGCACATAAACTACATAGTTGCAGTGGAAGGCGGCATTAGCATAGAACTCTCAAACCATTGGTACTACAGCAGTTTCTGGGTGCTGAATAAATGTGGCCCAACCTTACCGAGTGATATTGGCTTCGAAACCTAGTGAAATACCTTCAGCTTGAAGACACTGCTCCCGAATGAGCACTTTGTTGACCAATTGAGTTTGGAACTTTAACGCGGCTTCTACATAACATAATTTCTTCTTGTCCTCGTCCCTCATTGATGAGGATGAAGTCTAGATGACCTTCTGCTTTTTGGGTGCCATGATGAACCTACACAATAGTGACAATAACATACTAAAAGGTTATGGATCAACGATCGTGAGTAGAGCTTGACTTCTATCCTTAAAGGAAATTCACACTATTAATCTACATATGGAATATTTTTTAAGATCAATACTAACTCATTCACCCAAGACCAACATGATGTGGGCTCCCTCCTTAATGATGAGGGACCCACATCATTTAATAAAGAAGAAAATTTCAATTTTACTTTTGCACGTCATAAATGAAATGCAGAAGAAAAATTGAAAATTTCTTCTAAGTGATGTGTGATGTTTTGTCCTCTTATGAAGAATTTTCTCTATAAATAGAGAGTTCCTGAGGAAAGGAAAATCATCCGAATATAAGTGAATTCTTCTAACCAAGAGAGAACAAGAAAATCACTTCTGAGAAGAGGGAGAAAAATAGTGAACATTATTTTGGAGGGAGAGAAAAGAAAGAGTGAGAGAAAAATAGGTGTGGTGCTTTTGTGCACATTGAGAGTTCTAAGAGTGGTAATTTCTCTTAGTGAATATTTTCTAGATTATTCAAATCTAGAAAAATATTGTAAATCCTATTTTTCATAGTGAAATCTTTCTAGACTCGGTCCCCGTGGTTTTTTCCCGATTTGGGTTTCCACGTAAAATTCTCGGTGTTGATTTTTCGCTATTATTCTCTTACTTCTTGGCCATTATAATCTTACGGCGTGGGAAAATATTCCTGGTAATTTTCGGATCGCATCTGCTATCGTTTCTTGTTCCCGCCAGATTTCGGAGTCGTTATTTTTTCCCAACAAGTGGTATCAAAGCGCGGGTAATCTCTTTAAATCTAGTATCCTCTGTGGTTGCGGTTTTAACTGATCTTCCACATCAGAAAAATTTTTTAGAGGTTATTATGGCGGGAAAGATTGAAATCGAAAAATTCAACGGAAACAATTTCTCTCTGTGGAAATTAAAAATGAAAGCGCTATTACGGAGAGATGGTTGTGCTATGGCCATCGGCGACAGGCCTACGAACGTTGGAGACGAGAAATGGAACAAAGCTGATGAGGATGCAATGGCTATTTTGCATCTTACTCTAGCAGATGGAATTTTGTCAAGTATCTCAGAAATGGCAACGGCAAAACAAATATGGGATACTCTGACAAAATTGTACGAGAAGAAATCGTGGTATAATAAAATTTTCTTGAAAAGAAAATTATATACTCTTCGGATGTCAGAATCTACAATAGTAACAGACCACGTCAATACTCTCAATACATTGTTTTCTCAACTAACAGCAATGGAGCACAAAATCGATGAAAATGAAAGAGCTGAACTTTTACTTCAATGTTTGCCAGATTCATACGATCACCTCATCGTAAATTTGCTCAATGGTACTGCAAAAACAACATTGATGTTCAATGATATTGCAGCCGCCATTCTTGACGAAGAAAGTAGGCGGAAAAATAAGGAGCAATCTTCTCTGGAGGCTTTATCAGTAACGAGAGGTAGATCAATGGAACGTGGGGCCTCTGTAGATAGCACGTCAGGAAGATCCAAATTGAGAAGTAAAAGGGGCGTTAAGTGCTATCATTGTGGCAAAATAGGCCACATGAAAAAAGATTGCTGGAAGCTGAAAAAAGAACAAGGCACAGGAGGTGCTAAAGGAGAAATAAAGAGTACGACGGCAACTGTCTCTGAGGGTGAAGATGTGATTGTATGTGAAGATGCTATAAACCTCACGATGAATGAATCATGCTGGGTGTGTGATTCTGGAGCATCTTACCATGTTACTTCAAAAGTAGAGTATTTTTCATCTTATACCAGCGGTGATTTTGGCATGGTCAAAATAGGGAACAGTCATGTTTCCAAAATAATTGAAAAATGAGACATCTGTATCCAGACTAATACAGGATGTGAGTTGATGCTTAAAGATGTCAGACATGTTCCGGATATTAGGCTAAATCTAATATCAGTTGGCGCTCTTGATGATGCCGGGTACAAGAGCAAATTTGCTGGCGGAAAATGGGAGCTCAGCAAAGGCTCGCCAGTTGTGGCGAGAGGAAACAAAGAGTCTAGCTTATATGTGACTCAAGTGATCGTGAAGGAAGCATCAGTAAATGCAGCACAAGATGACTCTTCTATTGAGTTATGGCACAAGCGGCTTGGTCACATGAATGATAAATGACTTCAATTTTTTGGAAAGAAAGAATGTCTGTCACATCTCAGACATAAATCTTTGCCAAGTTGTATTCAATGTTTGGCTGGAAAACAACATAGAGTCTCTTTTCAGAAGAATTTTGCATCAAAGAAGCCAGACGTTTTGGAAGTTGTTTATTCAGATGTCTGTGGTCCCATGTCAACGAAAACGTTAGGCGGTGCCCAATATATGGTGACATTCATTGATGATCACTCAAGAAAAGTTTGGGCTTACGCACTCAAGACTAAAGATGAAGTGTTCAACGTTTTCAAACAGTTTCATGCTTCAACAGAGCGAGAAACTAGAAAGAAGTTAAAATGCATTCGCACAGATAATGGTGGCGAATATATGGGATCATTCAATGAATACTGCAAGATGCACGGGATCAAACATGAAAGATCTGTTCCAAAGACTCCGCAACAAAATGGCATTGCAGAAAGAATAAACAGAACGTTCGTGGAGAAGATAAGGTGCATGCAATCACATTCAAAACTCCCCAAAACATTCTGGGGAGAAACAATGAATACTGCAGTAAATATCATCAACACCTTTGAGTGGAGAAGTGCCAAACAGACTATGGACTGGAAAAGATGTCTCCTATAAGCATTTAAAAGTGTTTGGATGCAGAGCGTTCGTCCATATTCCCAAAGATAAGAGATCCAAGCTAAACAGCAAAGCTAAGGAATGCATATTCCTCGGATATGGAAGTGATGCATTCGGATATAGGCTTTGGGATCCGGTGGACAAGAAAATTGTCAGAAGCCGAGATGTTGTCTTCTTTGAAGATCATACCATTGAAGACAAGAAAAAAGATGTGGAAATCACTGATGAGCATCCAATAAGAGTTGGTCTGGAAAAATCAACTTTTGATGGGGGAGATGCTGGAGAATCCAGTGATCAAGCAGCTGATGATGTTGACCAAAGAGAAGTACAAGTTTCTCCTGAATCAGTTGCAGAACCAAGGAGGTCAACAAGAGATCGTCAACCATCGAGAAGATACTCTGTGCACGAGTATGTGATGATCACTGATGGCGATGAACCTGAGTGCTATGAGGAAGCTATGGAGCATCAACAAAAGAAGAACTGGTTAGATGCGATGCAAGATGAGATGACATCATTGCATGAAAATCATACTTATGAGTTGGTTCAGCTTCCAAAGGGGCGAAAGGCACTCAAGAACAAATGGGTATACAGACTCAAAGAAGAAAATTCACAACCAAAATATAAAGCACGACTGGTCGTGAAAGGCTTTGGTCAGAAGAAGGGCGTTGACTTTGAGGAAATTTTTTCACCTGTCGTGAAAATGTCATCCATACGAGTGGTACTTGGATTAGCCTCAAGTCTTAATCTGGAGATCGAGCAACTCGATGTAAAGACAGCCTTCTTGCATGGTGAATTAGAAGAAGAGATCTACATGGAACAACCAGACGCATTCGTTGTCAAAGGAAAGGAACACCTGGTATGTAGATTGAAGAAGAGTCTGTATAGATTAAAGCAAGCTCCACGACAATGGTACAGGAAGTTTGACTCCTTTATGGTAAATCAAGGATACATGAAAACTTCCTCAGACCATTGTGTGTTTGTGAAAAGGTTCACGAACGGTACATTCATAATCCTCCTATTGTACGTTGATGACATGCTGATTGTGGGCCCAAACAGAGAAAAGATTGTTAAGTTAAAGAATGAGCTTAACAGATCTTTTGCCATGAAAGAATTAGGACCAGCAAAACAGATACTTGGGATGAGTATCACTCGCAATAGAAAGAGCAAAAGGCTATGGCTATCACAGGAGAAATATATCAAGAAAGTTCTTAGCCGATTCAATATGGATAAGGCGAAATCGGTCAGTACTCCACTTGTTAAACAGTTCAAACTTACTTCCGAATAAAGTCCTTCCACTAAAGAAGGAAAAGCAGAAATGCAGAGAATTCCATATGCCTCAGCAGTTGGTAGCTTGATGTATGCCATAGTTTGTACGAGACCTGATATTTCACATTCTGTTGGAGTAGTCAGCCAGTTTCTAATAAATCCAGGCAAAGAGCATTGGAATGCAGTGAAATGGATTCTTAGGTATCTTAAAGGTACTTCTGAATTCAGTTTGTGTTTTGGAAGTGAGAAGCCTTCGTTGGTAGGCTATACTGATGCAGACATGGCTGGAGATATTGACTCTAGAAAATCAACATCAGGGTATTTGGTTACATTTAGAGGGGGAGCAGTTTCATGGCAATCTAAGCGGCAAAAATCAGTGGCATTATCGACGACAGAAGCTGAGTTTATGGCGGCTACAGAAGCCTGTAAAGAAATTTTGTGGATGCAAAAATTTCTGACAGAATTGGGTCATAAACAAGATAAGTATATCTTGTATTGCGACAGTCAAAGCGCTATTCATTTGAGCAAGAACCCGAGCTTTCATTCGAAGTCAAAGCACATAGATATCAAGTATCATTGGATACGGGATGTGTTGGACACCAAACAAGTGTATCTTGAGAAAATCCACACGGATGATAATGGCTCTGACATGATGACAAAGATCTTGCAGAAGAATAAGCACGAATTCTGTATAAGCTCAGCGGGATTGGAGATACCTCATCATAAGTCGGCAGGGGGAGTTTGTGGGGTCCCTCCTTAATGATGAGGGACCCACATCATTTAATAAAGAAAAAAATTTCAATTTTACTTCTGCACGTCATAAATAAAATGCAGAAGAAAAATTGAAACTTTCTTCTAA
Organism: Begonia peltatifolia; assembly: GCA_022433055.1. Taxonomy (NCBI): domain Eukaryota; kingdom Viridiplantae; phylum Streptophyta; class Magnoliopsida; order Cucurbitales; family Begoniaceae; genus Begonia; species Begonia peltatifolia. Next base: position 11,419,290 of record CM039518.1, on the reverse strand, counting down.
GTGATGTATGATGTTTTGTCCTCTTATGAAGAATTTTCTCTATAAATAGAGAGTTCCTGAGGAAAGGAAAATCATCCGAACAGAAATGAATTCTTCTATCCAAGAGAGAACAAGAAAATCACTTCTGAGAAGAGGGAGAGAAATAGTGAAGATTATTTTGGAGGGAGAGAAAAGAAAGAGTGAGAGAAAAATAGGTGTGGTGCTTTTGTGCACATTGAGAGTTCTAAGAGTGGTAATTTCTCTTAGTGAATATTTTTTACATTATTCAATATCTAGAAAAATATTGTAAATCCTATTTTTCATAGTGAGATCTTTCTGGACTCGGTTCCGTGTTTTTTTTCCCGATTTGGGTTTCCACGTAAAATTCTCGGTGTTGATTTTTCGCTATTATTTCTCTTACTTCCTGGCCGTTATAATCTTACGGCGTGGGAAAATATTCCTGGTAATTTTCGGATCGCATCTGCTATCGTTTCTTGTTCCCGCCGGATTTCGGAGTCGTTATTTTTTCCCAACACATGACATATGTAATACAAACAATTATTACATTCTCATCCAACCAAAAGAACAAGCATCCACATATATAATTCACCATTCCATTCGAGTTATATTCACCGATGGATCCTACCAGATGCCAAATAGTAGACAAATGTTCACGTCGCTGACATCACTATCAACCAAATTTTTGCAAGCTATCACCAATTATAGAATCATACATTGAACTTGCAATTTACATTTCATCACAAATTTAACTAGTAAAGTAAGCTAATAAGTGCATAAAAATTGTGTGAGTAGTGAGGGACACATTGAGAATAATAGGAATGGCCATGGTGATCAGTGGGACATAAGTAAAGTTGCACAAAGTCGACGGCGACAGAAAGGGGGTTGCACGAAGTCTTCGGCCACAAAAAGAGATCACCGATAGGGGAGGGGGGAACATAGGAGAGAAAGATTTTAGGGTAAAAGGCCCTAAATTGCTTTCTGTAGACTTCTCTTGCGCCGCAGCGCCTATGACTCTATCGTTCTTTTTATTTCTGGTTAGGAATAACCATCGAGGCTTTAGTAAATTCAGGTTACTGCATCAAATTCTCTATTTACATATGGGGGACGACTTGAATAAATTGGGGTCGCAGTGCCAATGCCTCTATTTCTTGTTCTTTTCTCGTGTAGTTTCAAAGCTGCAGTGCTAGGAAAAGTCTGGCTAGGACGAAGATGATTTTTTATTTTTATCTTGCTGTATATTACTCTTATTATTTGTCCTTGCGATAGATGGTCTGACCTTCCTTCAACTCATGTTCAAAGTAATGTTTCATTTACTATCCATTTACTTTAAAAAAAATTCCATTTTTAGTTTGTAATTCAATGGCTCTATAAAGGAAAATTGTTTTGATTGTAAATGAACCTGATCATCTTGATTTAAGTTTACCAAGAAATAGCTTCAATCACGAATTGAAGAGTAAAACATGATTTCCTGGGTTGAAATTCTCAATGCATAATTCTTTTGTCATGCCATTTTTTGTGCGATCTTTGCGTTCTCGCTAGCATTATGGAAAAATTCATCCATTTCATTGATCTATAGGAGTCTATACTCGTCGACTGTCTTAAAGTCAAAGTTCAACTTTTCACTGCCAAATATCCTCAATTCTCAAGTTCAACAGAAAGATGACATGCTTTTTCATAGACTAGTCGATTGGTGTTTTAAAGGTTGTTCTCTATGTCCATAATGCATCGTCAAATTTTTGTGACCAATCTTTTATATTAAAGTTTCCATCTGTTTTCAAAATTTATTTTTGTTCATGATTGGAAACTTCTGTTTGTCTATTTGTTGCAAATGGTATCAAGTGCTATTTTATTATTCACTCCAGACTGAGTAAGAAGATTTATGAATGATTATTGCAAAATTGTGAACCACTATCGTTGAAAATTTATCTTGGGGTACCAAATTGAGTAAAGATATTCTTTTGTAAAACCTTGATTACTACCTTTGAGTCATTGGTTGATGATGCTATGGGCTCAACCCATTTTGAAAAACTGCTAACAGAATATGTGTGGTCTGCAGATGTTGGAGAAGGCCCATGAAATCAATTACCCATATATAAAAAAATTTTGACTTTTAGTTAGTGGTGGCTCATGTTACCTTGAGTTGGTGTCCATTCTCAGACATCAAACACATGTCTTTACGAACGTGTAACTGTCACGAAAAAGTTCAGGACAATAGAATCCAGATTGTAGTATTTTTGCAGTTGTTTCGATGACACTGAAGTGCCCTCCATATGGGGATGAATGACATTGTTTAATGATGTCTTGAACTTCGTCTTCGGGTACACATTGTTTTATAATTTTGTTCGGACATTGTTTGAATAGTAACGAATCATTTCATAAGTATGATTTCACATCATAAAGAAATTTTTTTTTTTTTTTTTGTGAAATAAGAGATACGGAGAAAGTGTTCGACACGCCAAGTAATTTACAATGTCTACACACCAATCATTGGGTGAGAACAGTTTCTCATCAGGAAATATTTAATTGATAGATTCATCTTTTGCATTGTCTTGTAACTCTAGTCTGGATAGATGATCGACAATGACATTTTCTATAACTCTTTTATGTTTAATCTCAAGATTGAATTGTTGGAGTAATAAGAACTAACGAATCAGGCTCGGTTTAGCATCTTTCTTTGCAAAGAGGTATCGAATTGCAACATGGTCAGTATAAACAATTACTTTGGAGTCAATAATGTAAGGTCAAAATTTGTCACATGCACATACTACTGCAAGCATCATTTTTCTAAGTAGTTGTGTAATTTTGCTGAGCATTATCTAGATTTCGACTAGCCTAATGAATTGCTCAAATTATCTTATTTTGTCTTTTTCCAAGAGCAATTACTAATGCATAATCACTTGCGTTGCACATTACTTCAAATGGTAACCTCCAATTCGATATCATTGTGCTTCTAAAATGTGTCTTACTTTTTAGAGAAAATATCATTTACATATGTTTCATTTCCATCTTCTCCCAAAGCGATATGGGATTGCGGTCAACCTCCTTTTCGTAACGATCCAGGATTTACTTATACTCGAATCTATGATTTGCATATATTCAGTTTTTTCCGAAATTTGCCCTGTAATTTCACTCATAATCTTTCAAATCGTCACACTCATACCCCCAAACAATCATGTATAACTTTTATGTGATCCTATTTGGGTCCAATAAAGCATTTTGATTATCGTAAATAAAGCCTTTGGATTATCACACATAGGTCACCGTGCAAACTATCATGTATTCTAAGCAACGACAAAGACAAGATGTTGATCAAAAAAATCAGATGTGTTTGACAAGCAACAAAATACTATCAAAGTCGAAGCATAGGCAAGTGAATGAAATATGATTAAATTTTGCTGCTGGAATAGATTAAATTGCAAATTTATGTATAGTCTCAACAGAAAAAAAGGACAATTTGAAGCTTGACTTATTTCCCAAGTTCTTTATGAACATTTCAAAACTCATTTGTACATCTCTCTGTTCATATAAATTAATACTTTAATTAATTATGCTTGCCATGATGCTACCTCGACATATGTTGTCTTACGTTATTATTTTAAAATTATATTATTATTTTACGACTCACGAAAACATTACTGCATTTACAATCAAAATAAATTTTAAATATTTTTTAAGCAATATTAACAATAATGATGACAATAATAATCAATATAAAAAACTCATTGTTTTATTCTAGTAATTAAATTTTGAGCTCAAAACTTATTAAAATATTTCAGTTTCTAGGGATCCAATCCAGGTTCTCATTAAATTATTATTTTTATGAAAGACATTGTATTTTCCAATCTCTTCATTATTTTATACATACATATATATATATATATATATATATATATATATATATATATATACACACACACACACACACACAAACTCACTTAGCAATCGAAGCTATGGGATTTGGATCCTTGGATTGAAGTCATATTTCGTCATCATAATAATAAAATTAATATTAATATTCTTTTTTAATAATAATTAACATCTCATTCCTTATGGCAATTTATTTCTACTAAAATATATAACGAACAAGCATTGCGCTTCAATGAATAAATAATTTATATACAGAATACATTTCAAGAAGGTAACTTGTATATAAATTAAATAAAATAATTCTATAATCCTGTTTTTAATTTTACAAATACAATTAACAAAATATGTGAATTTATATCAAAGCTGATCATAAAACAATCATTTTTTACTATCTTATTTTTATTTTCAAATTTGAACCTACATATTTAACGTATAGTCCTCCGATACTCACATTACAATATTATTTATTTTATATCAGAGCGTACATAAATTTATTCTTGAACTTAGCACAAAATGTGTTATACTAGGTAGGGAGAAAAACTCTACTTATAAACAACTTCATTTTCATTCTCTTAAGCGATGTGGGATTATACACTTCTATTAGTATAAGTTGTCATTGCCTTCACAGAGTGAGCTGCCACAATTTTCTCCCATTATGGATCAGATATCCTCGTCGGTCATACTTCCGATTGAGAATTGACTCTAATATCATTTGTGGAGTCCACATATACTTTTAATGTCAGTACAATATTGTTCGCTTTGAGCAGGAGTTAGTATAGATTTGTTCATAGAATTAGTCTAAGACGCGTTGTACTAGGTAAAGAGAAAAACTGTATTTATAAATCACTTTATTTTCACTTTTACAATAAACGTGTGATTGTGCACTTCAATTAATATATATTTGACTTCACAAACAACAAAATTTTTGGGTTATTTTTGCTTTCACAGGATAGATTGTCACACATAAATCGTGCATGCATGTAGATTTATTATGCACTATTGTTGTACATAGATATAAAGCGAGAAAATGGCGTTGTGAACAAATCATATGTGCTACTATCTACATACAATAGATATAACAATTATATTTTATAGAGTTATTATGGTATAGTTTTGCATAGATTTGATAATTATTATGATATCTATTTTAGTTGTTTTTATAGAAAATATCAGTTTTGCTGGAAAATTTTGAATTTAAAAATCTATCTGGAGAAAATAGTTAATTTTCTATGTCTTGATTATTTGGGATTGATTTTACTAATTAATTTTATATTTGTAGAAAATGAAACCTAATAATGCTTTGAGAAGTGGAAAGAATAAATAATTGAAAGTTAGTAAAAGTTTGAAAAGTTAACAAAAATCATGAAATTGTAAAAATCCAAACACCGCATTTTCATTTAGAAATAGTCGGCGCTGATTCTCGGTAATTCAAGCAGTCACAGAGTAGTTTTAGTTTAAAGTAGAATAGTTTATTGTTTTATTTACTTTCTTCGTGTTTTTCACTTCATTAATTATGGATTAACTTTATTTAGATGGAGAGAATAAAATAGCAAACTTTGTAGGTGATATTCATGCATGTGCGATTGATTTGTGATTGTTGTATCAATTAGTTTATTCGTTATCGTGTTTCATATTATTATGGTACGAGGTTGATTGTATGAACCGTAAATTGTTTTTCATATGTGTTGATTGCTAACTTGAATTGAGAAGTTATATTGAATTACGTTGTAGCCGGTTTTACACATAAAATTAGTGTTTTTTCATACATTCCCTATACACACATATACATTCGTATCATATAACTTTATTAGAACTCATATTTATCTCTTATTAAATCTTTGCACAGACAAGTGACAAAAATAAAAAAATATATATAATATAATATAATATAATATAATAGATAGATGAATTATTATTTTAAAGTTCTTAGTTTGCTAATAGATATTATTATACACACAACATAAAATTATAGAGGGCATAGAATTATATCACATCTTTTACATTGTTCTAGTTTTATTATTAATTGTTTTATTCCTAATTGGCATCACTCACATAATCAAGTATTTGGTTACTTTTTTACGTGGTGATTTTAGTTGTATTTATAGAAAATTTTATAAATTGTTGTTTGTGGGCGCGTCACTTGATTTTAATTACTAGGCTAGTGTATACTTGAGCTTCACATAATTATCAACAACAGACATAAATATTTAATTTAGCCACAATTTCAACTCATTTATAGTTATTTAATTTTAATGCAAAATTAGTAGAAAATTAAGACAAAATGTTTTGGTACAATGAAACGTAGTAACGTTTCATGGATGGGACGAAGAGAATGATTGGTTCATCTCGGAAACGAAACGTTTTCCGAGGAATGCGGCTACTTGCCGCCTCCTTGCTTTCCCATCCCTTGTTTTCGAAAAATGACTTACTTATTTTACAGTCTTTCTTTAATCTCCGACTCTCTCTCTCTAGGGATTCTCCAACTCTTTCTCTCTCTAGGGAGAGATGGAGAGAGAAAAAGAGTGGCAGAAAAATATTGGCAAAAAAGAGTTGCATAAATTTGACTCTTTTGATGCTACGGGATACATCAACCAGCTCAGTACCCCAATATTCTATTCTCTCTCTCTCTCTCCCTCTCTTCTTTTTGCGTATGAAGGAGAGCTTTGTGTTTGTGAGAGAAGTCAGCGACTGCATTCCTCTCTCTCTCCATCTCTTTTCTCTCACTAAAACCATTTTCAATGGTGTTCGTTTTTGAGAAGAAGAATCATTTCAACTGCAAAATCCTGTTTGTTTTCTCTTTTGCTTCTTAATAACCAAACCCCAATCACTGCCTTTAGCAAAGCAGTTCTTTTTCTTGCTCAAATACAAACCCCACGACCAATCTCAAGACCCAGAACAGAAAAATTGCATGTAATTTTCTCGCCTCTGTTTGGGTCCAGAGAATCTGCCGCGAGAAATACATATCTTTGCGATACATCTTTCCTATTTTTACTGGAATTTTGAAGTTAAGTATGTGCAGCTTGTTTGAAATGGAGAACACGGGTGATTTAACAGATATTATTCGAGCTAGTGGAGGAATCTATGGCTGTGGAGAAGCCGATTCTAATTCAAACACAAACCCTAGTTCAAACTGGCAATTTTCCTCCGAGCCCATGAATTTTTCTTCAGATTCTCTGGAAACTTTTGGAGATCCATTTTCCTCTACGAGAGATCCGATGCGTCAGCTGCATGATATCTCTGCTTCTTCTTCCGGTATCATCAGTGCAATTGGTTGTGAAGAATCCGTCGGCTTTCCGGGAGTATTTTCCGGTGATTCAATGATTCTTCCTCAGAGAATTTTCCGTGATGAGATTAGAACTCCTGGAAATATTTTTTCCCGTGCGCCTCAAATCTCTCCAACAACTATATTGCCTCTTACTTCTTGCGATCCACCATTGATGGTCAATTCTCCAAGCTCAATTAAATCTTCTTCCATGGTTTCCAATGACATAATTAATCCAATCGGCTTGAACAGTTGCTTAGTCGACAACTCAACTATCCAGATCTCTTCCCCAAGAAATTCGGGTATCAAAAGAAGGTAAACCCAAATTTACTCCAATTTTCATCTTAGTTCTACTAATTATATCGCATGATTGGAAACTTTCATGGTGTTTTTTTTTTGTAAGATTCAACCACGATCTAAGCGTTAAATGGATTAGATATAATATTCACGTTTAGTATTATATAATGAAGTTTAGGTTTAGATTAATTGAATATGTTGTAGTTTTGAGAAAGTCCATTAATTGCTGCTTTTAATGTTCTTCTTTTTTTTTTTTTGAAGTTTTCAATGTGAAATTCAAACCACTTGCATTGTTTTTGGTGGGTTTTAATCAAATTTGAAAACTGCATCGAAATAAGTTGTGGGTGAATGTGTCAAAATGATATTCACAGGCTTAGCTTTCATGTACATAGTTCGTAAAGAGAAATACTTTATCTTTCTTTATCACATCTGAATTTCTTCTCTCTCAAAAAATTCAATCCAAACCATGATATCATTGCTGAAACAAAATAGAGAGAGAAAAAGCCAAAGGAAAACATAAATTTTCAAGTGGAGCATTATGAATTGTAATAAAAAACTAAGAGAAGAAAAATAGTTTTACATAATCAGTTCAATATCTGCTTTAATACGTTGTTTCCCAACTGTTTCATGTGTGGTTTTCCTAAAAAAGAAAATGCCTCATAACGTTGTGTAGCATGGGTCATAAAATTATGAAAAAACTAAATCACAAATTACAGGGATATGTCCATATATATTTATGTAAATGTATTTATACGTTTAGGAAGAGCCAGGCAAAGAAGGTTGTATGTATTCCAGCTGCAGCGCCTGCAAATAGTAGACCAAGTGGTGAAGTTGTTCCTTCTGATCTCTGGGCATGGAGAAAATATGGACAGAAACCCATTAAAGGTTCTCCATATCCAAGGTCTCTCTCTCTCTCACTAGTTCGTGTTTTAATTTCTGCTTAGTTTTATGTTTTTCATGAGTGAAGACGACGTAAAAATTAGTACTTTGGGAAAGTAACAGTTGCAAACTCTCGGCAAAATTCACCTTTTAACACTTTTCGGTTTTTCTTCTTATACCTAATGAATGATCCACGTATATTAGTAATCTAGAGTTTCGTCTAAAGTTGTATAATCATATGGCAGAAAAGAAAAAAATATTAGTGTACCAAAAATCATATGACATCGTTAATGTCTATACTATTCAGTGATTGGGAATTATACATAATTGGCAGAGGATACTATAGATGTAGTAGCTCAAAAGGATGTTCAGCACGAAAACAAGTGGAGAGGAGCAGAACTGATCCAAACATGTTAGTCATCACCTACACTTCAGAGCATAACCATCCATGGCCGACTCAAAGAAATGCTCTTGCAGGCTCCACCCGTTCGGCACCATCAAGAAACAGCAGCAATGGAGATGGTTCAAAGCCCTCTAATGGCGGTCAGAGCCAAAAGATGACAAGTCCGAAGGAGGAGGAAGACGAAGAAGAACAGATGAAGGAAAATGGAGTTTCATCTGGTTTGTATGTTAAGGAAGAGATGGAGGGAGATCAGATCAAAGGGTTCGTAATGGAAGATGAAGATCAGTTTAATGAAGCATTTTCTGGGTGTACTTCTGAGGATTTCTTCGCTGATTTGGGTGAAATACAAACTGATAGTTCTTTGAACCTCATTTTCGCGGAAGCTTTCTCGGGAAACAAACCGAAAACCTTGGAGTACCCGTTTCCTCTATTTGATTGGACAGGAAACATCTCCACCCCCAACTCGTCCTCGTTTCATCAACAGAAGAAAGATTCTTGATCCAAAACCCAAAAACAAAAGCAGATTTTTCATCCTGGTTTGAGTTTTCTCTCTTTTTCTAGGAAAATATATTTTGTTCTCCACTTATTTTTTCTTTCTACACACGCAATATAAAACACATAAAAAAAAACTAAATTTCACTTAACACTCTTATTCATATCTTCTTAACTTGTTAATTTAATCTGTCCACTATGAAGTCAAATATTTCACACAAAAATATAGGACGGATGGATAATTAACATGGTTTCTGAAAAAGAAGAAATGAATAAGTCTGTGAAGTTAAATTTATTATATTGTGTGTAAGGGAAGAAAAATTAGTGCTGGGTGATTGGGAGCAGGGAATTATTGGTGGATGGGACAGAAAGCTGAGGAACAGAAGGTTTCTTGAACAGAGACTGAAAAGCTTTATTATTCATTTGTTTATTATATTATTTGTGAAGATTGAAGAGATTGATGTAAGAGGTTGATGATAGGACAGGCCTTTTTTCATCTTTTCGAAGTGGAGGATTAACTGGTTCTCAAAACCTCCGGATTTTAGGGTTTTTTCTGAGTTTCTCATCAGTTTTCTTCTCTCTAGGGATGTGCGAAGGGGAGAAAATTCATGCATCCTTTTGGTTCCTCAGCTTTCTGTTTTATTAAACATGTCATCCATCCAATTTGTATTCTGGTTTGAATATTTTTTTTTTCAAATCTCTGAGTGTTTTTGTTTTTCAATGGACTATATGGGTTTACTATCTAGTTCATAATGTATTTTATTATTATTGTTGTTTGTGATTTCCTGTGTTTTCATTTTGATATAGCTTGTATACAATCAATGAATCCGAGCTCTTACATATTTTTGTGACAAAACTTGGCTAAAATAATCAAAATAATGTGAAAAAAATCATAACTTTTAAAAAGAAGAAAATACAAGGATTTGATTGGAAGTGCTAGTTGAAGTTGAAGTGTCTGGGGAATGGATGAACCCTAAGCTCTACTTTTATTATTATTATTATTAAAATAAAATATATATTTGGTAAGAGTGAATTCAGAAAAGCAATAATTTGAGGAAATAGTGACCTTTAAGTTCTGTCAAATCCATCAACTTTGATGAAATTAAATTTTCACACCCTAAGAATAAAACAACACTATCGCTTTCAGTTTGGTTTTTTTTTTGACATGTACTCAAAAATGAATCTAAGTGCAGTAAAAATTTTGAGGAACATATTTTATTTTTGCTAAATTTCAAAAAATAAAAAAAAAATCATGCCCATCAAGTTTTTCTATTACAATTTTCATAGTTTTTGTTTATCTAAATTCATTAGATACACACACATTTCATAGTTCTATTGTTATGCTTCGTATCAAATGACCTTTTCTTACGTTTCTTATCTAAGTGTCCTAGTTTCAAATTTTTGATGAGCAATGGCTATGGAGCACTTGGAGAAAAATCAATTGGGTACGAGTACACAACTGGTTAGGGTTTATGGAAGTGACTGTTTGGCTGGCATGATTTTGAAAAGAACAGAAAATAATAAGAAATGATGTGAGTTTTCTTGACCATTTACCCTTCAAAAGTGTATGGTAATAATTCCACTTTTTATTTTTTCGCAATATTATTTTAATATTCAATCTTTTCCCTGTAGTATAATATTAACTTATTAACATTATTGGCAACTATATAAATATTAAACAAGCGAGTCGAGTCGAGTCGAGTCGAGAAAGATCCGGTTCACCGAGCCTGTCGAACCTAACAAGTCGAGCTTAACGAGCCTACCGAGCTTAACGAGCCGAGCCTAACGAGCTGACCTTAAAAAATTTCTGACCCGAGCCAGCGTAATGAGCCGTTGCGTTGCTGAGTGGTCTGATTCTCAGCAACGGTCTGATGACCGTTGCTCAGAATCTCAGCTTCTCATCAACGGTCATCACCGTTCTTTGACACTTTAGTGTGAGAAAAAAAAAATCGAGGGAAAAAAGATTGCTGAACTGAGTAGCAGAAAGTCGACCGAACTGCTGAAGAGAGTACAGTCGACGGAAAGAGTTCAGCGATCTGGGCAATCACCAAGCGACGATGGGCGATTTATCTCCTAGCGCTCGGATGATCGATCGCCCAGTGATCAGAGAGATGGGCGATCTAGCGCTCGGATGATCGATCGCCCAGCTCTTCCGACCCCGACGACGATCAAAGATGGTCGAGGGCCCGAACTTTTGGACGCTGCGCTTCCATCGGAAACATCGAAAAGCTCGTCCAGCTTTGCCCATCGTCGCAGGGCAATGATCACTCAACGCTTGAACGATCGATCGCCCAGCTATCCCAACCCCGACGACGATCGAAGATGTTCGAGGGCCCGAGCTTCTAGATCTTGCGCTTCTATCAGAGACGTCAAAAATCTGGCTCAGCTTCGCCCATCGTCGGAAAGCTCAGTGCCGAGCTAGGCATGACCGAGCCTGCTCACGAGCAGGCTCATCAGGCTCGCAAGCACGGATTGTCGAGCTCGACTCGACTCGTCTGTGTGGCTCGAGTCAAACCCGCTCGCTACATTAACGAGCCGAGCAGGCTCGGCTCGCTACAGTACCGAGCCGAGCAGGCGAGCTGGCGAGCCAACCCGCTCATTTAACAACACTAGGTAACTATCATATATGCATTTATATTTATAATGAACAATATGTTAATTATAACTTTAATAATACCTTATATTGAAAGCTAAAAACAAAACTTTCAATACTTTAATCCATTTATAACATTGTTGATTCAACCATTATTTGAACCGAAAAATTACATAATATACTAACCTTGATCTATTTTAAGTGTATGTTTTGCTTTACCTTACCGAATATCGTTTTCTCTCTTTAATTCCTTTTACTTTGATTATCTCTTTCATGATATAGAGATATTTGATTGATAGATCTTTTCTTGTTTCTCTTCTCTTGTTTTTATAGGAAGAAGACAACCACACAAAAGTAATTCTCCGTACTTACCCTTTCATTCATGTCTCTTCAAACACACCTATTCATTCGTGTTTCTTCCAACACACTTATTCATTCTTGTCTCTTCTAATACATCTCTTCAATTATAATTTATATAATTTTATAAGATTAAGGAGAGAGAATTAAAACCCAATTAACTTTATTTCTTTTATGCTTAACAATCATCACATTAAGCACTTTAATATAAAGTCAAT